>CM075886.1:8483862-8933862 GCA_038021265.1 Cyprinella venusta
TCTAATGAATAAGCTAGTATCTAAAGAATAATTACTAGTATCTAAAGAATAAGCACTAGTATCTAAAGAATAAGTACTAGTATCTAAAGAATAAGTACTAGTATCTAATGAATAAGCACTAGTATCTAAAGAATAAATACTAGTATCTAATGAATAAGCACTAGTATCTAAAGAATAAGCACTAGTATCTAATGAATAAGCACTAGTATCTAAAGAATAAGCACTAGTATCTAATGAATAAGCACTAGTATCTAAAGAATAAGTACTAGTATCTAATGAATAAGCACTAGTATCTAAAGAATAAGTACTAGTATCTAAAGAATAAGTACTAGTATCTAATGAATAAGTACTAGTATCTAATGAATAAGCACTAGTATCTAAAGAATAAGTACTAGTATCTAAAGAATAAGTACTAGTATCTAATGAATAAGTACTAGTATCTAAAGAATAAGTACTAGTATCTAATGAATAAGTACTAGTATCTAATGAATAAGTACTAGTATCTAATGAATAAGTACTAGTATCTAATGAATAAGTAGTACTAGTATCTAATGAATAAGTACTAGTACCTAAAGAATAAGTACTAGTATCTAAAGAAAATGCACTAGTATCTAAAGAATAAGCACTAGTAGCTAATGAATAGGTACTAGTACTTAATGGAATAGATACTAGTATCTAAAAAATAAGTACTAGTAGCATGAAAATAGAGTCTAGTAGGTTAAAATGATTAAATGTTAAAACGGCTTGGTTTGAGTACATAATTAAGATATCTATAAAATAATTTAGACTAGTCAGAATGTTAATTCAAGATATCTACACTGAAATTCTTCCTAGCTGAATGCAGATATCTCCAAAGAAAGATCATCCTAGTCAAAAAACAGACTGAGATATCTATTGTAATGATTCACGATGCACAGAGGAATCCATTTGCAGCTTTTATTAAACAAGGTCGTACAGGCAGGGTCAAAACGAGGCAGACAGGGCAATGCAGATCAGACAACAGGATAAACAGGAGACAGGCAGAGATCAGGGCAGGCAGCAATAATCGTAGTCAATAAACAGTCCAAGTTCAGGCCAGGCAGATATCAGTCGAAGGAGAATCAAACAGTCCAAAGTCCAAAACCAGAAAACCAGAATCAGGATACAAACGCTCAGAAATGATCACCGGGGCAAATCAAGACTTCGCACTGGTGTGGTGTGTGGACGTGGCTTTTATGTGTGTGTGTTAATGGCGTGCAGGTGTGTGACGCAATCAGTCCCAGGTAAGCGGCATGATGGGAATTTGAGTTTGTAGCCAATGATCAGTACTCTGGTGAAGGCTCCCTCTGGTGGCGGAGAGGAGACAGAGCGGGAGCCTCCACTGTAACAGAGCCCCCCCCCTGCGAGCGGCTCCTGACGCGAGGAGGCGGTTGTCGTCGGGGTCTCCCACGGGGTCGAGGGGCCGGTTTCTCCGGGTATGTCCTATGGAACTCTTCAGTGAGAGTGGGGTCTAGGATATCCCTTGAATTGACCCAGGACTGTTCCTCCGGACCGTACCCCTCCCAATCGACCAGATATTGGAGCATGTTACCCCGACGTCTGGAATCCAGCAACTTGTGCACTCTGTAGGCCTCCTCGCCGTCAACCAGAAAGGCAGGAGGGCCCTGAGAGGCGGCCCCCTCCTCCGTCTCTCCCCTCGGACCACCAGCGGGTTTTAACAGGGAAACATGAAAAGTGGGAGAGATACGATAGTTAGCGGGCAGGTCTAAACGGAATGAAACAGGTGATATTTGTCTTATAATTTGGAACGGACCAACATACCTGGGACTGAGTTTGCGACATGGAAGTTTGAGGCGTAAGTCTCTGGTGGATAGCCATACCCATTGACCACTCTGGTATTCTGGAGCTGGGCGACGACGACGGTTGGCCTGGTGTTCCTGACGCCTGACAGCATGCCTCAGATGAGTGTGTGCTTGGTCCCAAACCTCTTCACTTTTGTGTAGCCATTCTGTGACTGATGGGAGTTCAGTGGGTTCACCGGACCATGGGAAGAGAGGAGGCTGAAAACCCAGTATACATTTGAAGGGAGTGATACCAGTAGCAGGTTTGACCAATGAATTCTGAGCATACTCAGCCCAGAATAAATATCTGCTCCAATCCTGTTGATGTTGCTGGCAGTATGTTCTTAGAAAGCGGATGATGTCTTGATTTAGACGTTCGGTCTGACCATTGGACTGAGGGTGATAACCGGAAGTGAGGCTGATGTTTACGTTTAAATGTTTGAAGAATGCGGACCAGACTCTGGAAGTAAACTGAGGTCCTCTGTCAGATACTATATCTTCAGGTAGTCCGTAAAATCTGAAAACTTGGTTGCAGAGGAGTTCAGCTGTTTCGAAGGCAGTGGGAAGTTTAGTGAGGGGAATGAGACGGCAGGCTTTGGAGAATCTATCCACTATTGTGAGAATTGTCGTGTGTCCTTGAGAATTGGGGAGATCTGTGATGAAGTCTACGGCAATGTGTGACCAGGGTCGTTGAGGTGTTGGAAGGGGACATAGAAGGCCTGCTGGTAGTTTACGGGTGGATTTGGAAGTTTGACAATTGATACAGTTCTGGACATGTTTGATGGTGTCGGATGAGAGAGTGGGCCACCAAAATCGATTCTGTAGTAATTGAATTGTGGCAGAGATACCAGGATGACCGGAGCTAGGAGTGGAGTGGACTTGATCGATGATGCGAGAGCGTAGTGCTTCAGGGACAAAGAGGAGATTGGCTGGACAGTTGCTGGGGGTTGGAGTCTGAAGGTTGGCCTGTTGGATTTCGGTTATGATGTCCCACTGGACTGGAGCTACTAAGAGGTTCTCGTGGATGATATTCTCGGGATTATCTTTGTGGACTGTTTCTTCTGTTTGGCGAGAAAGGGCATCGGCTTTGACGTTCTTGGTGCCTGGACGGTAAGTGACAGTGAAGTTGAAACGTGTAAAAAACAGTGCCCATCTTGCTTGACGAGGATTGAGGCGTTTGGCGGATCGGAGATACTCAAGGTTTTTATGGTCTGTGAGAATGATGAATGGTTCTGAAGCTCCCTCCAGCCAGTGTCGCCATTCCTCTAGAGCCAGTTTCATAGCTAGCAGTTCGCGATTCCCCACATCATAATTCCGCTCGGCTGGAGAAAGCTTGCGGGAGAAGAAAGCACACGGGTACATTTTGGCTGGGTTTCCCTGTCGTTGAGATAATATGGCCCCCACTCCTGTGTTCGAAGCATCTACCTCCACAATGAACTGACGCTCTGGATCGGGATGACGTAGGATGGGTGCAGTAGTGAATCGGGTTTTCAACTCCTGAAAAGCCTGCTGTGCTTCGGGGTTCCAGGCAATTCGAGAGCCATGACGTTTGGTTAAAGCTGTTAATGGAGCGGCAATGAGACTGAAGTTTCTAATAAATCTTCGATAAAAGTTAGCAAATCCCAGGAATCTCTGTAATTCTTTGACTGTCTGAGGTAATGGCCAATCCAGCACTCCTTTCACCTTCTTGTCGTCCATGGCCACTCCTTCCTGACTGATGATGTAACCCAGAAATGAAACGCTAGTTTGATGAAACTCACACTTCTCGATCTTGGCATACAACTGGAACTGAATTAAGCGTTGAAGTACGGATCTGACGTGTTGGATGTGTTCCTCCAGTGAGTTTGAGTAAATCAGGATGTCATCGATGTACACGATTACCCATTTGTCCAGCATGTCACGAAACACATCGTTCATAAAGGCCTGAAAGACGGAAGGACTGTTAGATAAGCCGAAAGGCATGACCAGATATTCATAGTGCCCACTAGTGGTGGAGAAGGCTGTTTTCCATTCATCCCCCTCTCGAATGCGGATCAGGTTATATGCATTGCGTAGATCGAGCTTGGTGTAATATTGCGCCTGTCTCAGCTGTTCCAGTGCGGCTGGCACCAGAGGTAAGGGATAACGATACTTGATGGTGATATCGTTTAACCCGCGATAGTCAATGCAAGGCCTGAGTCCCCCATCCTTTTTCTTGACGAAGAAAAACCCTGCAGCGGCAGGTGAGGTGGAAGGTCGAATGAACCCTTTGGCTGTCTCTTCTTCAATGTACTTTTTCATGGCTTCAGACTCAGGCTTTGATAGGGGAAAGATTCTGCCTTTAGGGGGTGTGGCGCCGGGCATTAACTCAATGGCACAGTCCGTTGGACGATGTTCGGGAAGTTGAGAAGCTTTTTCTTTACTGAAGGCTTCTGTGAGGTCGGAATAAACTGCCGGTAGCTCTCCTAGCTCATGGTTTTGGGTGTCTGGTTCTGGTTTGGAACAGGTTACTCTTTTGACTTTAGACAAACAATGGTTGTTACAGGCTTCACTCCAACGAATGATTTGTCCCTCCTTCCAGGAAATGTGTGGATTGTGAGTGTGCAACCAAGGGTGGCCGAGGATGATGGAGTGATGTGGAGCGTGAATGACATAAAATTTGATTTGCTCAGAATGAAGAGAACCGATCTGCATTTGAACCTTCTCCGTTTCGAACTGGATTTTGCCGTCTCCAATGGGATGACCATCTAGCGCCTCCACTGACAAGAAAGAGTGACAAGGATTAAGTTTGAGTTTGATCTGATTGGCGAATGTTTGAGAAATGAAATTTCCAGCGGCTCCAGAGTCTATGAGGGCTGTGGCTTCAATACATTGGTTTTGTATAGTGAAACGAATGGGGAGAGTGAAACTGGATGGAGATCTTTGATATTGATTTACAGAACTCACCGCAAGAGTGCGAGTTGGAGGTCGGACTGGACAGGAGAGCTTCATATGGCCGGATTGACCACAGTACATACAGAGACGGTGTTGCAGTCTGCGTTCCCGTTCTTCTGGAGTGATGTGCGTGAACCCGATCTGCATAGGTTCGTGAGCGGGAGCTGCCTCGAGTGATTGACGGATAGGTGCCCTGGTGATGCGTCTGGAACGCACGAGATTATCGACTTGAATGGCCAGACTTACATACTCGTTCAAGCTCTTTCCTTCATCTCGACAGGCTAATTCAGATTGAAGTTCAATAGAGAGTCCCTTCCTGAACAGCGTCTTTAATGTGTCTTCGACCCAGTTCGTCTGTGCAGCGAGGGTGCGAAACGTGAGTGCATACTCGGCGGCGGTACTCCTTCCCTGGGTGAGATTTAGA
Organism: Cyprinella venusta; assembly: GCA_038021265.1. Classification (NCBI taxonomy): domain Eukaryota; kingdom Metazoa; phylum Chordata; class Actinopteri; order Cypriniformes; family Leuciscidae; genus Cyprinella; species Cyprinella venusta. The sequence goes on from CM075886.1 coordinate 8,489,020, forward strand.
AGCTGTTCTCCAGCGCTCCCTTTCTCAGAAGAGTGTTCGAAGACTTGACGAAACTGTTGAAGGAATTCTTGAAATGTGGTGAATGAAGACCCCTCTGGTTTCCAGACTGCTGTAGCCCACTCCAATGCTTTGCCCGTGAGCAGGGAACAAACAAATGCAATGCGACTGGCTTGAGTGGAGTACAATGTCGGTTGCTGGTCGACGAAGAGTGTGCATTGCAAAAGAAATCCCTTGCATTTAGTCGGATTACCGTCGAATTTGTCAGGAAATGCGAGTCGGGGATTTACTGCTGTACTCACGGTTTCGGTGGGAACACTCGGTGGTGGTGTTGGTGTAACAGGTGCGCTAGGCACAATACCCACAGCAGTGCGAAGCTCCTGCATACCCTGTACGAGCTGTTCAGTGAGCGTGGTCAGGTGACTGAGCTGATGGTGATGTAAATCCAAACGAGAAGCTTGGGAGGTGAGTTCAGACGTGAGTTCCATGACGGCTGCTGGATTGTTTAGTGGCGAAGTCTTCTGTAATGATTCACGATGCACAGAGGAATCCATTTGCAGCTTTTATTAAACAAGGTCGTACAGGCAGGGTCAAAACGAGGCAGACAGGGCAATGCAGATCAGACAACAGGATAAACAGGAGACAGGCAGAGATCAGGGCAGGCAGCAATAATCGTAGTCAATAAACAGTCCAAGTTCAGGCCAGGCAGATATCAGTCGAAGGAGAATCAAACAGTCCAAAGTCCAAAACCAGAAAACCAGAATCAGGATACAAACGCTCAGAAATGATCACCGGGGCAAATCAAGACTTCGCACTGGTGTGGTGTGTGGACGTGGCTTTTATGTGTGTGTGTTAATGGCGTGCAGGTGTGTGACGCAATCAGTCCCAGGTAAGCGGCATGATGGGAATTTGAGTTTGTAGCCAATGATCAGTACTCTGGTGAAGGCTCCCTCTGGTGGCGGAGAGGAGACAGAGCGGGAGCCTCCACTGTAACAATCTATAATTAAATTGAATATATCTTTAAATGAGTTTTGACTAGGACGAGTTCCAATTCAAGATATCTCTAATTAAGTTTTGCCTAGTCATAAATACAGTTCAAGATATCTACAACTGTAAATTGACTAGTAATAAATTACTTAAAGATATCTATTATGTATTTTTGGATATCTTTAAAAACGACGCATTAATGATATCTCCAATTTGATTATGACTAGACAAAACCCAGTTAGAGTTATCTCAAATTATAATTTGCACTAGTGACGATTAAATTAGAGATATCTCTAATTGAATTGCCTCTAGAGCAAATTATAATTTGAGATATCTCTAATTAGAAATCCAGCGGTAATAATTTTTTTACAGATATGTTTATTTACAATTTCTACAAGTCAAAACTCATTTGTAGATATCTGAAAATATTTTCCAACTGAAGTCAATGAAAGAATATGACTAGTCATAAAAGTATTGTAGATATCTGTAATGTATATTATGACTAGTCAAATTAACATTGCAGATATCTTCAATGCATATTATGACTAGTCAGAATCACATTGTAGATATCTTAATTGCAATTACGACAAGTCAAAATTGCAGAAGAGATATCTGGAACTGGAATTATGACTAGTCAAAACTGATTTATGACTAGTACGGGAAGGAGTATTTAATGTTAAAACGGCTTGCCATAGGCCGTGTTAACACGTTCAAATTGGCCGCGTCAACACGGTCAAACAGGCCGTGTGACGTAACACGTTCAAATTGGCCGTGTTGACAAAGAGTGCGTGTTAACGCGGTCAAATTTCACGCGTTTCGTTTAAAGACTATGGTAACTTATGACCAAAAAGAAGGGCAATTATAATAGATGGATTATAATAGATTAATATAATATAACATTTTTGATGAGGGGTTCACCCTCATTGTCATCTCTGGTCCTCAAGGTCCACTTTCCTGCAGAGTTTAACTCCAACCCTTATCAATTGAGAACCCCTGGTTTAGAATTTGCTTTTCTCCTCCCGAGCATCACAAATTCATACATCTATTATAATTGAAGTTTTGGTATTATAACCCCTGCTCAAACCATTAGAAAAGATGAAGGCTGTTATATTGACGTTGCCCACTAGAGGGCACCATAAGGAATCGTTTAAGTCTACCGTTTCAATCAATTTGAATGGAAATAAATCCATTGATCTAATTCACTATTGTGGAAAGTACATTTTTATATAGGCTAATTGATTTATATATATAGCCTAAATGTGTGAAATGCATGAATCGCTAATATTTGATGGTGGAAAAATATTTACATCATATTTCAGCTGCAAGTCAATCAGAGCAGACTGTGGATCAAATATTTTTTTTTAAAAATATCAAATAATGTTAAATGTTAATATTGTATTGACATAATTTATGTAGGCTATTTTAATTGACTGTTGCTGCTAGCTGTGTATATACTCGACGCGTCCGAGCGCGAGGCTCCGTGCGCACTTGTCCAAACGAGGCGTTCATACTTTATATAGTTTATACTTTATGCGTTCATACTTTATACAGTTTATACATTATATAGTTTATACTTTATGTGTTTATCGCTCGCGTTCAGCGGGGAGGAAGGAAGGGAAGTTGGTCCATAAGAAGCAAGATTCGTTGAGATTAATTAATCTATTTATTTATTAATTTATCTGAGGTGCCGGAACGCAGTTCCGGACCGTTCCGGCCCACTTTAACCCCTATATATATATAATGAGGCATGTTTTACATAATCTAATTTAGTACATTATTATAATCATCTATAGCCTATGTATTGACAATGCAAGAGTTAATCACTATTTCAGCACTTCCCAAAGACATTCGATGCATATAAGGTCTGCACTCAATTCATGAATGAAATATGCAGTGTGTGTGTGTGTGTGTGTATATATATATATATATATATATATATATATATATATATATATATATATATATATAATATATTATATGTGTAAAATAAACTTTACATACTTTAAATACTATCAGAAATACTGCAGAAAGACCAAGTTCTCCAAGATAATTATTATTAACATATACTTAAACATAATGTCAAGCTCGACTCGTGCGTGGGTGGGCACAGTGAATCGTTTGGGGGGACACTGCCCCCCAATGCCCCCCTTTGGCGACGGGTCTGAGTGTGAAACGGAATATCTAATGAATACGTGTTGAAGTCGCGCTGTCAGGAACGTTCTTAGCAACTCTGTGTAAGCGTGCGCGCGCGCGTGCGTGTTTGTGTAACGGCCCACGCTCAGTCTGTAGGAGCACAGATGGACACACACACACTCTTGGAACAGTGATACTGTCTGGACGCTGAAGCCAATATCCCAAAATAATTTCCCAAATGGCACACTTGAGCTGTATAAACCTTCATCCTGGTAAACAATGAATCATGGAGCAGAAACCCCAAGCTTGCTTTCTTCAGTTGGCTTTAGTTTCTATTAGGTAGTCTGTGATTTGCCTTTTATGAAGACGCCATTAGTGAAATAAGACTTAATTGGTTGCGTAGATGTTTAAGTCTTTATCTTACAGACATAAAGGTCTAGGTTTAAAGGGATAGTTCAGCCAAAAATGAAAATTCTGTCATTATTTACTCACCCTCATGCAGTTATTTTAGAATGATTTATATTTATTAAAAGTCCTCAGCTTTTATTTTTATATTGACCAATCATGAATTAATTGAGAACAGTTTAAGAAAAATGTCAGAAAAGTTTAAGAAAAAAAGTCAGAAATCTTGTCAGAAAGAGCTTTAAAGGGACAGTGCACCCAAAAATATAGATTCTGTCATCACCCAGTTAGCACAAGTCTATTTGATGTAATGTTTACATCTGGAAGATGTATTTTTAATTGTGTTTGCTCATCTGCAATACATCTAAGACGTTTCCTGTCAGATGTCAAATAGACGTTTAGAAGATGTTTTTAAGATGTAATGATTTAGAATGCACGTTAAGCTGACATCTGCTAAACGTCTATTTGACATCTGACAGGAAACGTCCAATAGACGTATTGCAGATGAGCAAACACTCTAAAAAATACATCTTCCAGATGTAAACATCACATCACTTGTGCTATATGGGTTTATTTTATTTTAAAAACTCACAGATTTTTGTTTATATATGTAAAAAGAGGACATTCTGCATAAATTCTGTCTCCTTTTGTGTATTATGGAAGAAAATCATTGACAATAATGACAGAATTTGGATTGAATTATCCCTTTAAAGACATATATCTTTCATAAAACCCCTAAACTCAAAGTATATTCTGAACAGATTCTAAAATGTCTTGAAAGCAAATTGATTTTCTCCTGAAAGCCACTCCACCAAACAGGCCAGAAATTCAAGAAGGCCCAAACCAACCAACCGTCTGCGGCCGCGTGAGAGCGAAACTAAATCACTAGAGCTAATCAAGATGCTTTTAAATGACTCCGTGGCACGAATCATTCAGATATGATTGTTTTCCAGCGCTGCATTCAGAGTGGATGAAATAGAGGCTGTGGACGGATGGAGAGCTCGAGTCTCCAGTCTGCAGTGTCAGCTACTCTCTGCAGGACCGAAGGAAGCAAACGCTAATAAATCAACCCAGCTTTTAATCTCCAGAATGACTCATAATAACACTTTCACTGAAACACGAGCGACTCGGAGAAGCTGCCTGCTAGATGAACCACGCACACATTGTGTTTTCATGTTTTGTGGGGACTTGCCATGGTTTTTATACTGTACAAACCGTATATTCTTCCCCCTTACACAAACCCCATCACAAATAACTTTCTGCATTTACTAAAAACACCACGTAGTATGATTAATGAGCAGTTTTCCTCATGGAAAACCAAAAAATGGCCCTACAAGTACAAGGGTTTCAGGTATTGCCAGCTTTTGGGGGGACATTTTGTCCTCATAATGTGTTTACCACCACGACCAAACACACAAGGGTTTTTTTTTGGAATTACAACTCAATCTCCTCAAAATAACATCCACAAAGCAAAGGAAATTTACATACAACATGTACAACACAAAGCAGATGGACTCGAGACGTCCAACAGGGCTCAAAACACCTCAGGCACTCAAAAATGACGCACAACAAACAAAATGGCAAAACATAACACAAAAGTGAACAGCACATATAAAAACACTCAAAAGAGACATGTAAACACCAAAAGACTAGCCCATTCAGCACAACACTGCTGTTTTCATTTCGCAGATATTGTAAGGGGGTGCAGTGTGTTTTACTTGGCCCTTGAGGGTTAAATTAATGCCCCCATCAAGGGAGGATCCATCAAGATCACCATGACAACCACCCGAGTCGCGGGCACGCGCACTGCATCAGCATGTGAACGGGCCCGAACTTCCAGTTCCACGTCGAACCGAAACGAACAGACATACAACAGCGCTAACGTTACATGACAATAATTCAGCATAACTGCAGCACACGTGTCTGAAATACGTATGGCACACTAATAAATGATTTCATGAGATAATATATTATTCACATTCATATTATTACATGACAACCCGCGACAAGTGCAGATTGTGTGCGTGATATGTGAGCGCTCATAAACACGAGATTATAAGCGCTTATGTTTGTGCTTACCTTCAACAGTGTCTGTTTCTCCCTCTCCTGCTCACACACACTTTCATCCATCAATTATCGCACAACACAGCATCAGACGCACGTGCAGGATTCGACCACATCTGACGCGCGCGCGTTTAGATCAGATCTGAAGTGTGTATGGGTTTTCCTCTGCGCATGATGAAGATCTGAATGCAGAAGTCCCACCCCTGCAATGCAACTTCAGCACCAACACACACACACACACACACACACACTAGAATAGGGGTGAAGGGGCTAGTTGCCATACTGAAAATTCCTCAGGGACGATTTAGGCAGATTGGTACGGACTATTGCCTACAAAAATAAATAAATAAGCGAGAAAGAAAGGAAAAAAAGCGAATTTGTTACCCTAGAAAAGGATTCAGTTCATTAAACTAACGCCAAGCTTTTGTGAAAATATGCACCAGCAACACTACAATGAAGCCTGCCATTAAACAATTATATTTAAACAGCGGATGTGTCGTACTACAAAAAATATCAAAAACATTACTTTGGCAATCAATCAAATATTGGAATTAATATGCAGGCTATACAGCTGATATTTATCGGCCTATACTACACTTAGAACAGCGATCTTCTAGCACTGTACCTTCATTTGATAAGATATTGGCATTTTATAAGACAAAAATAGCAAAAAATGTAGTTTAAATAGAATGATAGACAGATAGATATACAGATCCAGTATAGACAGACATATACTACAGACAGATACATGCAGACAAACAGATCATATGTGATGGTATTTTAATGGTGCTCCAACTGTCCATCAGTCATATAATGGAGGTCTATGGTCACCACCTCAAAGAGCATGCACAGAGAAGTCCGAATTAAACATGATTTAATGACTCGTAAATGTAAGTACACATTGATGGCCTTAGACACGAAACGAGCGGTTTGTGTGAGAAAACGAACAGTATTTATATCGTTTTTACCTCTTGTTGTAACCACAGCTCTCACAAACCGATCGTTCTTTTTCTCTCACACAAACCGCTCGTTTTTTTTTTCTCTCACACAAACCGCTTGTTTCATGTCTTAGGCCATCAATGTGCACTAATATTTACGAGTCATTATATCATGTTTAATTTGAACTTCTCTGTGCATGCTCTTTGAGGTGGTGACCATAGACCTCCATTATATGACTGATAGACGAACGGTTTGACCTAAAAATGTCAAAATTGAAAATACTGCGGAAACAAAGACACCTACATCTTGGATGCCCTTGAGGTAAGATAAAACATCCCAAAAACTAATTTCAACGTGAACTATCCCTTTAAGGTGGTAGCAATTTTAAAGTTGTCTCTGACTGGTCAGGATCAATGGGTCAACATAAACTCCCATTATATTTTTTTTACCGTGTATCTTCAGTTCAAAGGCTATTTAGGTTACTGTTCAAGTATTAATTATGAATAACAGTAAATAAATCAGACTTACAAGATACAAATTGTCCCCATGAAAATAAACATTTATTTACAGAACGCTAAACACTAGAGTAGCAGCAATTTCAGAGGAGTGATGCCAAGGAAACTTAGTGTTGCTGTGCGATTAGAGAAAATAGTCTAAACTGCCATCTTGATATTAGTGTAAAAGAATAAAATCCATCTCAGAGCCCTACGATCAACAGTTTTTATAAAAACTGAGCAGGTGAAGTCAAAATCATTTGTTCAAAGCTCAATAGTAAAGTTAAATAAAGTGGAAAAAAACACATTGAGGGAAAAAACTATAAAAAAAAAAGCAGAGCTAAAATATTTACAATTCTGCACAAAGTCACAATGATTTACATCTCCATAAAAGCTTTTTTGTCTTCATTGATGCCCATCGCCTCAGTCGAGCCGCTTTCGATCCACCGTGTTCAGCGTGTAATGGTTGAGTTCAAAACTCCAGTCTTGACGTTGGATTTCGAAGCATTTGAGAGCTCCCGCTGTAGGCAAAAAATACTAAATAAATTGCTAATATTCAGTCACATGACTTTGAAAGACCACAACCATTCATGTTCATGCATCTTTAGGTCTTAAAGCGGCAAGGTTCGCATTTAATTCAACTGCTCATGTAATGTTAATGGTACGACCCATTTCAGGGGTGGCCAAAACACAGGCTAAACCACAAACTCCATGTGCTTTCAAGGGGTCTCTACAAACAGCAGATTGGATTTCAGTTGTGCTTCTGTCAGTCTCCATTAGAAGCTGAAAGAACCCTTCTCCGTTAGTCGGGTTAGGTGAGAAAAGTGTGTTAGTGTGATGGACAGTGAACGTTCTTAGACATACAGACCTGGACGTTGCAGTGGATTCAGAATCCTTCTATAACAGAAGGCAGAATAAGCACACGGGGGTCACTCGATTGCATCGGCTGCCTGTGTGTCTAGACCGCAATGGCAAGATAATGAACTTACCGCAAACTCCGAGTAGGAGGAGGCCACGGACGTGATGGAGTAGTTTCTGTGAGGGCTGGCGGCCATCGTGCGCAAAGCTCCGCTCAGATGAGAAATATTCTCCTTATTCCTCTCCAGACCACGGGGGGTTCGGCCACGAGGAAGTGTTCGCACGCCCAACTAGCGGAGAAGCCTTTTACATTAGTATTGATGATGATAATAATAGAAATGTATGTATAATACAATAGTATGAAAAATCCAGGTGTTCAAAACAGCATAACTCACCTTGCTAGAGGAAGGGGGCGGTCTCATAGAAGGGGAGGAGCATATGGAACGGAGTGTGGTGTTGGGGGTGCAAATGCTAGAGGTGGAGATCAGCTTAAAAAAACAATAGTGTGGTTAAAAAAAAGGAAAGAAATCAAACAATCAATCAGCACAACATGTTTTTGAAAAATAAATAAGTCAGTTCCTCCTGATTCAAATCTAATGACCATCTTGTCAATGAACATTTTGCTTTGTAGTCAACAGAAGTGTAAAAAAAAGATTTTTTTTTTTAATATATTTTCAGTTTTTTTTTTACATGTATATGCATTTATATATATATATATATATATATATATATATATTAGGGCTGTCAAAACGATTAATCGCATCCAAAATAAAAGTTTGTGTTTCCATAATATATGTGGGGGCACTGTGTATAATTATTTTGTATATATATATATATAAAAACACACATGCATGTATATTTAAGAAAAAAATATTATTTATATATAAAATATTTATATTTATATATATAATATAAATTATATATAAATCTATATACAGAATATACATGAAAATATTTCTTAAATATATACAAGCATGTGTGTGTATTTATATATATATATAATAATTATACACAGTGCACCCACATATATTATGTAAACACAAACTTTTATTTTGGATGCGATTAATCGTTTTGACAGCCCTAATATATATATTAGAGCCAGACTGATATATCGGCAGGCCGATATTATCGGCCGATATTAGGCATTTTCCAAACTATCGGTTTTGGCAGTTATAATGGCCGATAAATTAATATTTCAAAAATAAAAATAATAAAAACGGAGGAAACACGCTTGAACCATGTCATGAGTGTTGGAGTTGTATAGTTTGTCCTCCAGAGGGCGCTCTACACTTTCCCCGTTGGCAACACTCGTTGAGTTGGTCACGAGACATATGTTGCTTGAATAACAATTAAAAGAACATCCCCATCAGTTCTCTTAAATAAGCATGACAAAATTTGTGACCATCATGTCCAGTTTTGCAGCTGTTAAATAAGCCGAGAGTGAAGCGGAATTAGCTAGTAATAGTTACATTTCGTTGTTACAGTGTAGTTGACTGACTGTCCTTTTAACTTTTGACAATGTGACTGAAGTATTTCTTTAATAGTGCGTGACAGTTATAGCAATGAGACGCATCATCTCTCCTTGGCCTGTTATATTGAAAATGTATGTTTTACAATTTGTTGCGCGTTTCTGAAATAATAATTAAAAAAAATAATAATCGGCCGATATATCGGATTTTAAAGCCAATAAATATTTGTATCGGTATCGGACTTCAAAATCCTCTATTGGTCGGGCTCTAATATATATATATATATATATATATATATATATATATATATATATATATGTGTGTGTGTGTGTGTAAAATTATGCATTTTCTGTATAATTAAAGGAGATTAAATTAAATTAAAGGAGAACTCCGGTGCAAAATGAACCTTCGGTACATAGTCAACCGTTCTCTGAGATTTGTTTTCATGATAATCGAATGTAAAGAGTTTTATCTCTAAAAACTGTTTAGCTTATAAAGCTAGTAAATGGGGCATAGAATAATGAAAATAAAAATCGCTAGTTAATACCACGAACAAGGCTCAAAATAGCCCCACACTAACACAATAACATAATAACGGTCCATAAATGCAAACCGAAGCATTGAGAACTTTGTAAGTGTACAGATCGCATAATAAGAAGATATTTTATAAAGACAGTCCACTTCACGAAAACAGGAAGGAGCCATCTTTGGAAAACAGTCACGAGCAGCTGAACCACGAACGCCAAGCCAAGTTATGGCTCGTTCACATCTCACCAGTGCACTTGGCTCGGCGTTCGTTCGACATATTACCACATGGTGAAATTTGACATATTAAAGGTTTTGAGACCATATTAAAGCCTCTTTCCCAATCTGTTTTTATTTCTTTTATTGTTTGTCTGTAACAAAAGTTGTGAGTGAGTGAATGAATGCATGTGTGTGTGTGTGTATATATATATATATATATATATATGGTAAAATATAATAAATATAAAATAAAGGAATAGTATAAATATTCAATTAATTTCAGCAATTTTATATTTACATAATGCATTTAGTGTTGCAATCATTATCAAATTATATTGTACTAAATTAATTATTTATTTCATCTGCATTATATCTGGTAGTTATATAAGCATCAGGGCATTAGTACATTTGATTATTATTTTTTTATATAAACATAAATGTTTAAATTTAACATTTGATCAAATGTATTCGGTCGACGATAAGTGCACATATCCCATCAGTACCTTGCGTGTCTTGCTAGGTGTGGGCGTTCCGGCGAGTCTCCTCTTGGTTGGGGTTCTGATGATGGTGCCGTACAGCAGATCTTCCTCTGTCTGCTTCACTTTCTTCATTTGCTGCACAGTACACACATGTCAGAGCTAATCAAGAACTTGTGGAATATTAGATCAGAAAGAGTTCATACCCGTTCCTGTTTTTCTCTCTCTTTCTCCATGCGGTGTTGATTCCACTGGTCTTCCACATACTGCAGGAACGGCTGCCCGTTCACACGAAACTCCTTACACTGCACCGCTTCCCATTGGTCAATCTGAGCCTTCAGACTCTTCTCGAGCTAACCAAACAAACAACAAATGAGCACACAAACGATTCCAGTCAACCAAACATTGTTTGCTTAAAGGGATACTCCACTTTTTTTTGGAAATAGGCTCATTTTACCACTCCCCCAGAGTTAAAAAGTTGAGTTTTACCATTTTCGAATCCATTCAGCTGATTTTCTGATATTTAGAAGAATATCAGTAACCAGACCGTTTCTGGTCTCATTGACTTCCATAGTAGGAAAAAAAATACTATGGAAGTCAATGAGACCAGAAACTGTTTGGTTACTGATATTCTTCTAAAAATCAGAAAAATCGGCTGAATGGATTCAAAAACGGTCAAACCCAAATGTTTAACTCTGGGGGAGTGGTAAAATGAGCCTATTTCCAAAAAAAGCGGAGTATCGCTTTAAAGAGCGGCTCAAACCTTCGGCAGACTCTTCTGCAGGTCGACTCTCTGCTTCTCCTCCTTCAGAAGGTTTCCTCCTCTGTTGTTGAAGCGAGACGGGTCTGTGGCTTTTTTCTGGAGAACAAAGAGCAATCATAATTGGATTCAATTTCAGAAAGCGTTCGAAACGTTTCAGGTGATTTCCCATGATTCCTCACCTCCAGCTCCTGATAGAGAGTCCAGTTGCTGGTCCAGCTGGAAACGGCGTCGTACATCTCGCGGTGTTCTGTGTAATCCTGCTTCAATCGCTCCAACTCCAGCTCATGTTCACGCAACACCTCCTCGTTCAGATCGTCTAACAACAAAACCAATCGTCAAACAAACTGCGCACCCATCGCTCAATCCTAATTTGCATAAAGTCTGAGTATGAAATTGACGTCGCAATAGTCCTTTATTCTCTATTCATACTTTGCAGTCTCGTGACTACCATGGATGCCTGGCGGGCAACAAACGGGTATTTTCAACGTAGAGTCCTGTGGTCTTAGAAGCTATCAAGTCTGTTAGCGAGCTAGCATAACTATGGACTAGGATTAACTCCAAGGTGAAGGTGGTTAAATTGTGTCAAGCAGACAAGGGGTTTTTTAGATAATCGAGCAGTAATAATTCCTCCGTAAATAATCTAGCTCTACTGTTCTCATTGAAAACCATAGATATCACAAACCTCAAAACAACCAATCTCACACCTTTGTCATTGTTAGCAAAATACGACAGCTGCGTTTACAGCGCCACCGGCGAGAGCGTCAAAGTGCCCAGAAGTAATTCATTTTCAATGAATATTGCCGCTCTCGCGGCGGTGGGGTGAACGTACATTCATAATACACACTGCTGACTCGCCGAACCAGCTGGTGGCGTTGATTGACGAAACTACAGGTTAACTTAAAGACACGATGATCATACACCCATTGTATTCAAACAAATGTTGAAATGACCTCGAGTGATTGAGTGATCACTGCACGGACGTTTAACGTTATACTCTGAAAGTTGCTCATCTCATCTGGTTAGTCCTGCCAATCGCACAACTATCTGGCGTGTCATTTACACCTCGAAACACCAACTTTTGTATAAAAACTGGCTACGTCCTAGCAAGATCCTTGACTAATTTACTGGGTTTCATTTCTGGAGAACGGCACTCTTGCCCGCCAGCCAGTACTTATGACGTCACGTGCAAAGTATGAATTGTGAGGTACATCCGAGTAAACCGTTTTCTAAAAAAACAACAACAAAAAAAAAAACCAATGTAGACTTGATTTTGTCTATTTTGAATTGATTGGATGGTTGTGGTTCGCTATTGGTCGATCTCATATGAGTGACATGTTCCCCCGCCTTAATGCCAGTAAACATGTCAGTGAAGAGCCAATTTATTTAAAAGTTACAAGGCAGATAAAAAAAGAATGTGCAAAAATAAATAATTCATAATAAATACTACAATATTCAATAAAAAATGAGAATTGTGGTGATTAAAGGAGTAGTTCACTTAAAAAAAAACTTTTGCTGATAATTTACCAAGATGTCGATGTCTTTCTTTCTTCAGTCGAAAAGAAATTAAGGTTTTTGATGAAAACATTCCAGGATTTTTCTCCATATAATGGACTTCAATGGGAACCAAACGGTTCAAGGTCCAAAAGACAGTTTCAGTGCAAACTGCAAACTGTTCAAAGGGGTTTAAATGATTCCAGACGATGACTAAGGGTCTTATCAAGCGAAACGATCGATCATTTAATAAATAAATAACAAAGTTTAAGTTTTATAAGGTCAAATGGTCGCCTTGCTCTGTTCTGTGTGACTCTACTATTCGAACTCGTTCATTAAAACGAATGAATCTTTTTTCGTGTCATATGGTTCATTCAACGAACAAAATGAACGAATTGACTCTGGAAAAGATTCGTTCATTTTGACGGATGAGTTCGAACAGGAGAGTTACGAATGCGCATCACAGAACAGAGCAAGGCGACCATTTGACCTTATAAAACTTAAACTTTGTTATTTATTTATTAAATGAGCGATCGTTTCGCTTGATAAGACCCTTATTCATCGTCTGGAATCGTTTAAAGCCCTTTCATCAGTTTGCACTGAAACTGTCTTTTGGACCTTGAACCGTTTGGTTCCCATTGAAGTCCATTATATGGAGAAAATCCTGAAATGTTTATCAAAAACCTTAATTTCTTTTCGTTCATTTTTCGTAAATTCCTTAATTTAATTTCTTTACTCATGGGGGTGAGTAAATTATCAGCAAAAGTTTTTTTAAAAGTGAACTTCCCCTTTAAGATTATTTTGGTCTCAATCTCAAGGTGCCCAAATTGCACACCATTTCTGAATTTTTAAGTATGCATCCATTATTTGAGTCTGATATCATCCACAAAGCCTGTATACATGAATGTAATGTCATATCAATATGAAATTTTAATAACTCCCTTAAATATCATCTTACTATATTCTCAAGCATGTACTTTCCCACCACCAGCACTTTTTGTACTCTGAAGTATGTAAACCGGGACTCAGCCATGTTCTTGAAATCGAGCTGTGTGCGTACCACAGTAGTAAGGAACGAAGGCTTGTCTCTGCTCCAGGCTGTAGTAGCACTTCTCCCAAAACTTGACCATCTCTGACCGGATTGTCTGAATGACACGCTCAATGTTCTTCTTCTTCTGCTCCTCCAATAACTGAAGCTCTGCCTGCAGCTGTGACAGAGAGAAAGACGGCGTGAGGAACGTTTGATAACTCCAGCAGAACATCATGACCTACTTTAGTGACAGGTGCACGAGTACTCACTGCGTTCAATCTGCTCTTTGTGCTAGTGTGGGTGTTCTGCATGAGACTCTCTCTCTCTTCCACAGGAACCTGCAACATCTCCCACAATTCCTCAATACGACCACGGATGGACACACACAGAGCCTCACTTTCAGCTTTACGGCTCTCCAGCTGAAATACAACACACACACACCATAACCAGTGACACTTCACCTTGATTGATTGGCATCAAATCATTATTTAATAAGATAGAAATAAATCAAGTAACACTATTTTAAAAGGGTGCAATTACAGGGTTAGTTACATGTGATAATGCATTATTTATTGTTATTACTATAGTACATACATGTAACAGAAACTAAAATAAAATGTTACTAACAAATATAAATTATCAATTTATTGTAGTTTGATAGATATTGTATAATAACTAATATTAAAAAAAATCATAATTTTTTTAACAAGTCTCTTATGCTCACCTAGGCTTCATTTGTTTGATCAAAAAGACATTAAAAACAGAAACAATATGAGATTTTCATTCCTGTGATATAAAGCTGAATTTTCAGCATCATTATTGCAGTCTACAGTGTCACATGATCCATCTTTCTGATATGTTGATTTGCTGCTCAAGAATCATTTCTTATTATAATCAATATTAAAAATGGTTGTGCTGCTTAATATCTTTGTGGAAACTGACATTTCTTTCAGGATTGTTTAGTGAATAGAAAGTTCAACAGCCTTTAACTCAAACAGACATATCTTTAGTTACGTTAGATCAATTTAAAGCTACACTGTGTAACTCTTTTAGTTTATTCCACGCTAAAACACTTCGTTCTTTCAAAAATATATGTGCTCATTAATGTAGATTTACTTCGTTCAAGTAATAAAGTATTCTCGTGAGTGTATAATATGTCATTGAAAATACATACGGGTAAGGGGTTATAATGTCAGTCGCCATGTTGAAAGTACATTAGCCAAAGAGGGACATACCCGTTAATTCAAGCTTCGCCTTTCGCGTTTACGTTTGAGTTAACACTCATGGACGAGGTCGAACTGGAAGCCATGTTAATCTTGGACTACATTGGCCACCGTAGGAGTTAAAACGAAATCGGAATTGAGAGGAACAGAAACTAATATACACTGGATGGTCATACACCTTTCACACTAGATGGGGGTAATAATCACACAGTGTAGCTTTAATGCATCCTTGCTGAATAAATAAAAGGAATGTGTGAAGAGGGTTTGTACCTGTCTCAGTAAGACTTTCAGTGAGCTGATGTTTTCCACAGAAAGGCAGAAAGCGTCTTCATCCTCACACACAGCGTCTTTCTCGAAGGTTGTGTCAGGATGATGCTCCAAATCCTCCATCAACACTGTGATCTGACGCTTCATTTCCACAAACTCGCCGTGACGACGCTCCTGTAAACACAAGCACACTTTCTGTGACCATTCCGGATAGATTTTCACATTCAGAGGCAAACTACAACACTACTCATTTAAAGGGATACTCCACTTTTTATGGAAATAGGCTCATTCTACAACTCCCCCAGAGTTAAACAGTTGAGTTTTACATTTTTTGAATCCATTCAACCGATCTCCGGTTCTGGCGTTACCACTTTTAGCATAGCTTAGCATACATCATTGAAGTGTACAAGACCAGTAGCATTTCTCCCCCCCAAAAACTAAAGTGTTTAGATATTTTTCCTATTTAAAACTTGACTCTTCTATAGTTACATTGTGCACTAAGACAGACGGAAAATGTAAAGTTGTGACTTTCTAGGCTGATATGACTAGGAACTATACTCTCATTCCTTCCTTCAATTTTGACTAGGTCAAACCGTTCTTGTTTGTCAGTCATATAATGGAGGTCTATGGTCACCACCTCAAAGAGCATGCACAGAGAAGTCCAAATTAAACATGATGTAATGACTCGTAAATGTAAGTACACATTGATGGCCTAAGACACGAAACGAGCGGTTTGTGTTAGAAAACGAACAGTATTTATCACTTCTGACGCTTTCCAGCGTTTGCGCAGACAGATCACTTGGACGTGGCTGTGGTTACAAGAGGTAAAAACGATATAAATACTGTTCGTTTTCTCACACAAACCGCTCGTTTCGTGTCTTAGGCCATCAATGTGTACTTACATTTACGAGTCATTAAATCATGTTTAATTTGGACTTCTCTGTGCATGCTCTTTGAGGTGGTGACCATAGACCTCCATTATATGACTGATAGACAAGAACGGTTTGACCTAAAAGTCAAAATTGAAAATACTGTGGAAACAAAGACACCTACATCTTGGATGCCCTTGAGGTAATCTAAAACATACCAAAAATTCATTTCAAAGTGAACTATCCCGTTAAAATAGCTTATTTCATACTACTTCACACAGACAGTATAAGTGCCACTCAGCTTTGTGAACGTGTTTTACCTTCTCCTGGTTGCGTGTGTTGATGTATTGCCTGTAGTTGGTCAGCTGCTGTTGTGACGGCACTCTATCAGGATGGATGGGGAAGAGGTCATCACACAGGACGTCGCACAGATCTTGATCCTGCTGAATCAGAGACTTCAGCTCGCTCTGACGCCCACTCTTCTCCTTCAGCATCATCTTGACCTGCGTTCGGAGATCCTTCTCCAACTGCAGCATCGTCAGCCCGTCTTCCTCCTGCCAAACACACAAAATATACAATCTGATTGGCCGGGTTTACAGATCGTCTGGGAGTTAGAGGGCACAGGTTTTTTCTCTGAGACTTTGAGATACGAAATACACACCTGATAATCCAGCATCTGGAGTTCATCACACAGGCAAGCCAGCTCTTTTCTGCAAGCTTCAATACTGTTCATCAAGCGCTTCTTCAACCCCTGCTCCTCTGCGATCATCATGTCCAGCAGGTTCTGGAATCACAATGAAGATTTCACATTGATTCAAAGTCGCCACTCTCTCCGGGTAATGAGAAGGGTACATGACCTGAACTGACCTTGATGTGCATGTGAACGGCGTCCGTGCGCTGACATCGCTGGTCCTCTGGGATCCCGATCTCCTCCCAGATGTCCTTCAGCTCACCAAGAGCGTTGTTCAGGTATGAGACTGACTCTGCAGCGTGGACCTCGCTGAAATTACACACGTTCAGATCTACTGAATACATGTCCTCGTAAATAATTTAGCCTAGTGTCGCACGCACGCTCGCCGTATCCAGCACCGACTTTCGAATGAACGATGTCCACTGACAAGGTAAAGTATGTTGCTTGATTTCATGAAAGTATGATGTATTGCGACATCAGAAATGAAGAAAAACAAAATAATGACTACTTTGTAACACTTGACGTAAAGCAACTCAAATTTGTAGTTTTCTTATGTCTCAGAACTACAGAAACGCGACCCAATCTGGCAATCTTACTTAGCGTGGTTATAGCAGATATATATATATATATATATATATATATATATATATATATATATATATATATATTATGACTTAATGAAACCATTTTGGAAACATTATTTTAAGGTAAAAAAAATGTATTTAGAGTTGCTTTAAAGGGTCAGATAGTAGACGCAGACATACGTGTTGCAAGTTAAATAAAAAAAAAGTCACCATTGAGTGTTATTATGAATGAATAAATGATCAAATCAACAGCATTACTCTTTTATTACTCATTAAATTGTTCACAATGCTTATAAATAAGCTGAATAATTTCTATTAATAAATAATCACTAAAACATGCAACATTTTTGTGTTTAGTAATAAAATATTTGAATTCTCCAACAATAGCAGAATTATTGATTATCACTGATAAATGGGCTTCACAATATTTATAAATGAGCAGAATAATCATTTGTATCATTAATTAATCATTAAAAATGTGTAGCACTATTGATTGCGGTCTGTTATGGAATAATAAAATAATTTTATTTTTCCAATAATAGCATAATTATTGTTCACCCTTGCTAGAATTAGAAAGCTTTATAAGCAGAATGATGTTTTTTATTAAATAAATGTTTATTAAGTATGTGCAGTATAATTGATTCTGTCTGTTACGGAGTAATAAAATCATTATGTTCCGATAATAACAGAAAAGGGGATTCATGTTTATAAATGAGCAGAATAATAATTTCTATTAATTAATTATCACTAAAATGAAAAGAATTATTGATTGCTGTCAAAAAAAAAATATTTTATTTGACAATAACAGAATTATTATTATGCTTCGGCAAGGTTTATAAATTAGCATATGATTTGTATTAATAAATGACCATTAAAAACGTGCAGCATTACTAATCACTCTCTGTATTAATTTAATATTCAATAAAATCATTACATTTTCCAACAATAGCGGAATTACTGAAAAGGACGGGTTTAAATCAACAGTAGCTAACTTATTTGTATAACTCGCTTCCGGGCTAATGCTAAAGAACGCTAGTTGATTAAACCGTTTGAAAATGTTTAAATTACAGTAAAATCACTCAAAACACGATACATCGATAATTTTCAATTTAATTTCCACTAATTCCTGAGCATCGACGGCAACTACCTTAAAGCTAATAATAAAAACCTAAAAAACTAACAACTAAAGCAAATAATAATCTAGAACGTACATAAACAAATAGGCAACAGCTTCAAACTCTTCCTCTTACCTTTTCCTCATCCTGTCCTTCGCCGCAGATCTCCGATGAGATTTATAAAATTAATAAACGCTATTTTGACACTTCTAAACTTTTATTTTACGCTTCATTCACGATCTATCTGACGCCGCCACGCCGGACTAGATGTTTCTGACTATGAAAATTCAAACCTCGCACTGATTCGCCTCTGGCCTCTGATTGGCCGATACCAAGCTAGACAACAACATCATGCTCGCTGATAGGCTGAAGTACATCATAAGAAAGATTACACAGCGCACTGATTGGCTGACATTTGAAGCCAGCTGACTGACCAGTTTAACCAGCTGTAACTTACTGAGTTCGGACGCTTTGAATGTAATCAAATCTTGATTGATTTGTTAGAGAAAATGCTGAGGTTCTGATACTGTTTGACAACTTTTATGATACAATTTTTATTCAATTTTAAACATGTGGAATACAATCGTGAAACCAAACTATTGATCCAATATAAACACAATAGAGTGTTTAATTAAATTCATTCAAACTGTCCCAGCCCTTTTCAGAATCTGTAACTTTTTTACTAAATGATTAATCTTCGTCATGATGAACTCTGAGCTATGGTTCTCATCAACTAGGTGATTAATCTTTGTCAGATCTACAGTTAATCATGTGGCATCAACATAAACAATAATACAATGAAAATCATTAACATAAACAGGACCCCTTCTCCATGAGAGACTGGAGTATTGAAGCTGCAATTGATTCATTCATTCATAAGAATTTATAAGTAGCCTATTTATAGATTCATTTATGGAGCTGAAGATATAAACTCATTAATGGATCTGAAGACTGATTCATATTCTCATACAGCATGTCGATGATTCATGATTCATTCATTAAAGGGATAGCTCATTTTAAAATTAATTTTTGGAATGTTTTAGCTTACCTCAAGTGCATCCAAGATGTAGGTATCTTTGTTTCCACAGTATTTTCAATTTCGATATTTTCAGGTCAAACCGTTCTAATCTGGACTTCTCTGTGCATGCTCTTTGAGGTGGTGACCATAGACCTCCATTATATGACTGACAGACAAGAACGGTTTGACCTAAAAATATCAAAATTGAAAATACTGTGGAAACAAAGACACCTACATCTTGGATGCCCATGAGGTAAGCTAAAACATACCAAAAATTCATTTCAAAGTGAACTATCCCTTTAACTCATTCATTCCGTAGTTCATGCTGAAGCTCAGGATTATTTCATTTATTTATTGAGATAGCAGAGGATCATAGTTTCTCAGCCGCTGCGGGTCATAAGCTCCTCCAGGGCTCTCTCTTTATGGTTCTCATGCAGCAGTAAAACTTCTTTAATGGTGCTCTGCTGGAAACCCATCTCACAGAACTGAGCCAGCAGAAACAGGAACTCTGAAGCCTGAGAGAAAAACAAAAAGGTTATACACTACATCAGGTTGGTGTATCTGATTTGCTAAATGCTGATTGGATGCATGTTTTGCACCCTGGGTGCCAACTGGTTGAGTGTTTGGAGTGCTAACTGCTAATTTGTGGGGCACTTCGTGTGCTGGATGCTGATTGGTTGAGTGTTTGGAGCATTAAATACTGGTTTGAGGGGTGTTTTGTGTGCTAGTTGCCTATTGGTTGAGTGTTTGGAGCGCTATCTGCTCATTTGAGGGGTGTTTTTTCCAGTTCTTACTTTGCTCTCACAGTTCTGGAACATCTCCAAAGCTTCTTCCACCTGAGTCTTCTCATAACCCAGCCGACAGAGACTTTCACATGAAGTCAGGTACCTCAAAATCTGGAGGAAATCAATAGGGAATCAGTTACAGGATGTGTATGTTTATACTATGTGCTTTTGCATGCAGTGTGTGTGAGTGTGTGTGTTACCTGATCAAGGCTCTTGGGTCCTGTCCTTTGCAGTGCTAGTATGGCAGTGCGCAGTGTGTATCCTTGTTGTGTAACGGCTTCAAGAAGATCCCTTTCTTCTTGACTCAAAGCACACAGCAAGTCTACTGGAGCGTCCTTCAGCCCAGCAGACGTCCGCGGACGCACATCCTAAAACACACCAGTAATCAAAAAATCAGCTCAACAATAAGCTTAAATAAGATTTACGGATTTGCAGCGTATGTATATTACATGTGAGGCGGCTTGAGGCCTGGCTGAGGGTGTGTTTATTACATGTGATGAGGTGTGTTTATTACATGTGATGAGGTGTGTATATTACATGTGATGAGGTGTGTATATTCCATGTGATGGTGTGTGTATACTACATGTGATGAGGTGTGTATACTACATGTGATGAGGTGTGTATACTACATGTGATGAGGTGTGTATACTACATGTGATGAGGTGTGTATACTACATGTGATGAGGTGTGTATACTCCATGTGATGGTGTGTGTATACTACATGTGATGAGGTGTGTATATTCCATGTGATGGTGTGTGTATACTACATGTGATGAGGTGTGTATACTCCATGTGATGGTGTGTGTATACTACATGTGATGAGGTGTGTATATTACATGTAATGAGGCATGTATATTCCATGTGAAGGTGTGTGTATACTACATGTGATGAGGTGTGTATATTACATGTGATGAGGTGTGTATTCTACATGTGATGTGTGTATATTCCATGAGATGGTGTGTGTATACTACATGTGATGAGGTGTGTATACTACATGTGATGAGGTGTGTATACTACATGTGATGAGGTGTGTATACTACATGTGATGAGGTGTGTATATTACATGTGATGAGGTGTGTATATTACATGTGATGAGGTGTGTATTCTACATGTGATGAGGTGTGTATATTCCATGTGATGGTGTGTGTATACTACATGTGATGAGGTGTGTATGCTACATGTGATGAGGTGTGTATATTCCATGTGATGGTGTGTGTATACTACATGTGATGAGGTGTGTATATTACATGTGATGAGGTGTGTATATTACATGTGATGGTGTGTGTATACTACATGTGATGAGGTGTGTATATTACATGTGATGAGGTGTGTATACTACATGTGATGAGGTGTGTATACTACATGTGATGAGGTGTGTATATTACATGTGATGAGGTGTGTATACTCCATGTGATGGTGTGTGTATACTACATGTGATGAGGTGTGTATACTACATGTGATGAGGTGTGTATACTACATGTGATGAGGTGTGTATACTACATGTGATGAGGTGTGTATACTACATGTGATGAGGTGTGTATATTCCATGTGATGGTGTGTGTATACTACATGTGATGAGGTGTGTATACTACATGTGATGAGGTGTGTATACTACATGTGATGAGGTGTGTATACTACATGTGATGAGGTGTGTATATTACATGTGATGAGGTGTGTATACTCCATGTGATGGTGTGTGTATACTACATGTGATGAGGTGTGTATATTCCATGTGATGGTGTGTGTATACTACATGTGATGAGGTGTGTATGCTACATGTGATGAGGTGTGTATGCTACATGTGATGGTGTGTGTATTCTACATGTGATGGTGTGTGTATATTACATGTGATGAGGTGTGTATACTACATGTGATGAGGTGTGTATGCTACATGTGATGAGGTGTGTATTCTACATGTGATGGTGTGTGTATATTACATGTGATGAGGTGTGTATACTACATGTGATGAGGTGTGTATGCTACATGTGATGAGGTGTGTATTCTACATGTGATGGTGTGTGTATATTACATGTGATGAGGTGTGTATACTCCATGTGATGGTGTGTGTATTCTACATGTGATGGTGTGTGTATACTACATGTGATGGTGTGTGTATACTACATGTGATGAGGTGTGTATGCTACATGTGATGGTGTGTGTATATTACATGTGATGAGGTGTGTATACTACATGTGATGAGGTGTGTATTCTACATGTGATGGTGTGTGTATACTACATGTGATGAGGTGTGTATACTCCATGTGATGGTGTGTGTATTCTACATGTGATGGTGTGTGTATACTACATGTGATGGTGTGTGTATACTACATGTGATGAGGTGTGTATGCTACATGTGATGGTGTGTGTATATTACATGTGATGAGGTGTGTATACTACATGTGATGAGGTGTGTATGCTACATGTGATGGTGTGTGTATTCTACATGTGATGGTGTGTGTATACTACATGTGATGAGGTTTGTATTCTACATGTGATGGTGTGTGTATACTACATGTGATGAGGTGTGTATACTACATGTGATGAGGTGTGTATACTACATGTGATGAGGTGTGTATACTACATGTGATGAGGTGTGTATACTACATGTGATGAGGTGTGTATATTACATGTGATGAGGTGTGTATACTCCATGTGATGGTGTGTGTATACTACATGTGATGAGGTGTGTATATTCCATGTGATGGTGTGTGTATACTACATGTGATGAGGTGTGTATGCTACATGTGATGAGGTGTGTATGCTACATGTGATGGTGTGTGTATTCTACATGTGATGGTGTGTGTATATTACATGTGATGAGGTGTGTATACTACATGTGATGAGGTGTGTATGCTACATGTGATGAGGTGTGTATTCTACATGTGATGGTGTGTGTATATTACATGTGATGAGGTGTGTATACTACATGTGATGAGGTGTGTATGCTACATGTGATGAGGTGTGTATTCTACATGTGATGGTGTGTGTATATTACATGTGATGAGGTGTGTATACTACATGTGATGAGGTGTGTATGCTACATGTGATGAGGTGTGTATTCTACATGTGATGGTGTGTGTATACTACATGTGATGAGGTGTGTATACTCCATGTGATGGTGTGTGTATTCTACATGTGATGGTGTGTGTATACTACATGTGATGAGGTGTGTATGCTACATGTGATGGTGTGTGTATATTACATGTGATGAGGTGTGTATACTACATGTGATGAGGTGTGTATGCTACATGTGATGAGGTGTGTATACTCCATGTGATGAGGTGTGTATACTACATGTGATGGTGTGTGTATACTACATGTGATGAGGTGTGTATGCTACATGTGATGGTGTGTGTATATTACATGTGATGAGGTGTGTATACTACATGTGATGAGGTGTGTATGCTACATGTGATGGTGTGTGTATTCTACATGTGATGGTGTGTGTATACTACATGTGATGAGGTTTGTATTCTACATGTGATGGTGTGTGTATACTACATGTGATGAGGTGTGTACTACACATGTTGAGGTGTGTATACTACACGTGATGTGGTGTGTGTATAGATGAGGTGTGTATATTACATGTGAGGCGGGTTGAGGCCTGGCCGAGGGCAGCTGTCCTGCAGACGAGGGTCTCGGCTGTAAGAGTGTGTGTGAGTTCCTCCGCCCGCTGGTTCTGGTAACGGCAGGTTTTCTTCGGGGCTCTCTGGAGCTGTGAGGACGGCCCTGCGGCGTCTGGCTGAGGGAATGGGAGACAGGCTTCTGTATGTCTTTCACAGAGGAGGCAGAGCTCGGTCGGGCCCTCTGGGGTGTGCAGGACGGGGCGGGGCGAGGGCTGGAGCCTCTCTGGGTCTGACGAACCGAACATCTCATGCACTGGGAGCCGGAGCTCTTCGGCCTTTCTTTGCTACGAGCATCATCTTCCTCAGTAGACGAGCCCTCGTCATCTTCACCGTAGCCGCCCTCGCAGTCGGTGTCGGCGATCAGGAACTGGACCGTCCGCAGGGGGCGGAGTTTACGCGAGTCTGCAGCGCTGAGGCTCAGGCTGCGGGAACGTGGGCCCACTTCCCAGAACTCTGCGCTTCTGAGGCGCACCAGGCGGCGCTCCTGCGGGCTGCTGAACATCAGGCAATATGGTGGGCAAGTGGGGGACACACTCGGGGGCGATTTATTGGCCTTCCTGTTCTTCCGCTGCTGTTCTTCCAATATAGCCATGATCCGTTTCTCCAGAGAGAATGAATACTGTCGAACAGGACAACATTTTAGCATTAAAGGCGTAGTTCACTTTTAAAAAAACTTTGCTGACAATTTACTCACCCCCATGTCATCCAAGATGTCCGTGTCTTTCTTTCTTCAGTCGAAAAGAAATTTTTTGATGAAAACGAAAATTTTTCGATGGTTTTTGATGAAAACATTCCAGGATTTTTCTCCATATAATGGACTTCAATAGGAACCAAACGGTTCAAAATCAAGAAGACAGTTTCAGTGCAAACTGTTCAAAGGGCTTTAAACGACACCAGACGATGAATAAGGGTCTTATCAAGCGAAACGATCATGACTCTCCTGTTCAAACTCGTCCATCAAAATGAACGAATCTTTTCCCAAGTCAACTCGTTCATTTCGTTCGTTGAATTAACCAAATGACACGAAAAAAGATTCGTTCATTTTGATCAACGAGTTCGGACGAGTTTGTGACTCTCCTGTTCGAACTCGTTGATCAAAACGAATGAACCTTTTTTTGTTTCATTTGGTTAATTCAACGAACGAAATGAACGAGTTGACTTAGGAAAAGATTCGTTCATTTTCATGGACGAGTTTTAACAGGAGAGTCACGAACGCTCATCACAGAACAGAGCAAGGCGAGCATTTGAGCTTATAAAACTTAAACTTTTTTTTTTTTTTTAAATGAGTGATCGTTTCACTTGATAAGACCCTTATTCATCATCTGAAATCGTTTGAAGCCCTTTGAACAGTTTGCGCTGAAACTGTCTTTTGGACCTTGAACCGTTTGGTTCCCATTGAAGTCCATTATATGGAGAAAATCCTGGAATGTTTTCATCAAAAACCTTAATTTCTTTTCGACTGAAGAAAGAATGACATGGACATCTTGGATGACATGGGGGTGAGTAAATTATCAGCAAAAGGTTTTTAAAGTGAACTACTCCTTTAAGTGAAAGAAGATCCTACATATTGTACAATATTAGTTGTAAGTTTATTGTATCATTCTGACCTTTGTATCACGCAGTATTTGAGCACAATCTGGGATCTTTAACTCTGGAGCTGCAACCATCTCTTTCTGACCCAAATGTGTCTCCATAGAGTCCAGAGCAACTTTAAATGGAACCTCATCCAGACTGGACATTCTGCTGACATGAACAGTTTAGGCAAGTTAATAATGTTTAAGTTAATCAGGATCTCAGTCAGTATAGCTGAGGAACATTTTTAAGACATAGCCATATGTTTAGCCACATCACACTTATGATACACACGGATGACTTTTTTTAAGTATAAAGATGTTTTTCCATGAATACAATTAAAAAACATACATCATAATACAAGTGTTGGGTTTGTTACTCTAAAAAATAATTAAATACTAGCTACATCTTCAACAGTGAAATTACATTACTGTACTAATTTATTTCAGACCATTTCATAAGATGTAAACAACACTGGCCCAGAAGCACTTCCTGTTTCAGTTTTTTAACACTACATAAAAGCTGGGATAAAATACAACCAACAGAACATTTAAAACTGAATCAAAGAGTTAAACAAATATCTTTAAGATGTTTTCTTCACATGTGAAATAAAGAAAACAGTTACAAACTGAAACAGGAAGTGCTTCTGGGCCAGTGTTGTTTACATCTTGTGAAATGGTCTATACAAGGATATTAAATTATAAATTATTCTTGGACTGACCAAAGTATTATAAGGGTGAAGGTTACATTAAAAACATATTTAGATAATAAAATGTTGATTGTATTATATAGAATTGTTCTAGACTATATTTATTTAAGGCATTTATATCAGAGGTTATTAATACATTTACAGAAAAATTAAGAGCAATCCCTTACTTTGCCTTTTCAAAAGGAAAATAATTTATTATTTAGTATAATTCATTACACCCCAAACTGAATACCAATAATATGATACTCACTTCACCTTATTGTAGTAAAAAAAAACAAAAAAAAAAAAACAAAAAAAAAACAAACCTTTAAATTAGAAACTAAAAACGATTTTGCTGCGAAATAATATTGTGGATAATGTTTTTAATAAACACTTATTAACTAATTCACTTTAACTTTGATATAATCGTAACATTTAGAATGACATAATGTGAGATTTTGCTATGTAACAGTAATAATGTGATGCTCAATCACTGGTGTAAAACGTATTTAAAATATTTAATATAATATTTATACATTACAACATTTGCATGGTAAACTGTAAATGTTATATCTGTATATTAGCAATGATAACGAAATTGGCTTACCTGTAGTTTATGGTAGTGTCTGTGAGTCGAAAGATGTGTGTGTGTGTGTATCGTATGTTCTTCGGTGTCAGATAGAACTAATCAGGTTCACGTGTGCATAATAACAGAAGCGTCATGTCCCCTGGTGAACTCACACAGGCTTAAACACTGACTCACACTTCATAATCCTTCATAAATGTACATCATCGTCATAATAATGTTCCTTTCCATTTCTCACAGGATGATAAGGTGCTAAAGATGCTTAAGAGGTTCAATTCCTTGAATACTCAGATAAGCCTACCAGGAACTGTGATGCTGTTTTGTTTATGTAATATGTCATGAGATGCGAGAAGACTGTCAGTGTGTTATTATTGTTATGGTGTTGTTTACTCGCCGTGAACCTGAAAAGGGCATCAGGAGATTACACACACTTTATGAGCTTGAAGTGCTGGGCCATATTACATAAACAGGGATGATTTATGTGGTGTGTGCCCTCTAGTGGCCATAAACTAAAACAGCAGGATTCTTGTTTCTGACCTAAAAGAGTAGTTCACTTTTTTTTAAAAAACTTTTGCTGATAATTTACTCCCATGCCATCCAAGATATCCATGTCATTCTTTCGTCAGTCGAAAATAAATTAAGGTTTTTGAAAACATTACAGGATTTTTCTCTATATAATGCACTTTACTGGACACCAAACGGCTCAAGGTCCAAAAGACCGTTCAATGCAAACTGGAAACTGTTCAAAGGGCTTTGAACGCGTCCAGACGATGAATAAGGGTCTTATCAAGCGAAATGATCGCTCATTAAAAAAAAATTAACAAAGATTAAGTTTTATAAGGTCAAATGCTCACCTTGCTCTGTTCTGTGATGCACGTTCGTCACTCTCCCGTTCAAACTCGTTCATCAAAATGAACAAATCTTTTTCCGAGTCACTTGGTTCATTCAACGAACGAAATGAACGATTTGACTCCGAAAAAGATTCATTCATTTTGATGAACGAGTTCGAACAGGAGAGTCACACAGAACATTTGAGCTTATAACTTAAACTTTTTTTTTTTTTTTTTTTTTAAATGAGCGATTGTTTCGCTTGATAAGACCCTTATTCGTCGTCTGCAATTGTTTAAAACCCTTTGAACAGTTTCCAGTTTGTATTGAAACTGTCTTTTGGACCTTGAACCGTTTGATTACCAGTAAAGTCCATTATATGAAGAAAATCCTGGAATGTTTTCATCAAAAACCTTAATTTCTTTTCGACTGAAGAAAGAAAGACATGGACATCTTGAATGACATGGGGGTGAGTAAATTTTCAGCAAAAGTTTTTTATTTTTTTTAATTTAACTACTCCTTTAAGTATAAAGTAAGACAAATTAGGCTACGTTAAAACAAAAACAAACATTGATTTATATTTATTAAAGATAATACATTTTTTCTAAAAGTACTATAAAACATATTTAAAATTATTAACATCATGGTTCTGACCAATAAATGTCAACATTTTGCGTTATTATTTTTTTCTATTTTTGTCTAAAATATAAAAATCTTGCCTTCACAAAAGTCATTTCTAGCCTAAGAATTACTTTGGAAGTAAGCTTGAAAAAAAAGTGTAATAAAAACAGTTTTTTTTTTTTTTTTTTAACGGTTCAATAGCTAAAAGTGTACCTGTACCTTTAAAGGGATAGTTCACTTTGAAATACATTTTTGGTATGTTTTAGCTTACCTCAAGGGCATCCAAGATGTAGGTGTCTTTGTTTCCACAGTATTTTCAATTTTTAGGTCAAACCGTTCTTGTCTTTTAGTCATATAATGGAGGTCTATGGTCACCACCTCAAAGAGCATGCACAGAGAAGTCCAAATTAAACATGATTCAATGACTCGTAAATGTAAGTACACACTGATGGCCTAAGACATGAAACGAGTGGTTTGAGTGAGAAAGCGAACAGTATTTATATTGTTTTTATCTTGTGTCACAGCCACAAAGCGCCCGCTCCCTCAGATAACTTGGACTTGGCTGTGCTTACAAGAGGTAAAACGATATAAATACTGTTAATTTTCTCACTCAAACTGCTCGTTTCGTGTCTTAGGCCATCAATGTGTACTTACATTTACGAGTCATTAAATCATGTTTAATCTGGACTTCTCTGTGCATGCTCTTTGAGGTGGTGACCATAGACCTCCATTATATGACTGACAGACAAGAACGGTTTGACCTAAAAATATCAAAATTGAAATACTGCAGAAACAAAGACACCTACATCTTGGATGCCCTTGAGGTAAGCTAAAACATACCAAAAAATAATTTCAAAGTGAACTATCCCTTTAACATCACTGAACCATATACAACAATTTACATCAACAAAACTATTTTTTTACGGGTTAATAAATAAGGTAGAAATAGCTCTAAGGAAACAATAGCAGGTTAGAACTTTTTACACAACACAACGAACACCTTTGAAAACACACAAACAAGTCTTGTTTAAAAACATATTCATAGTTTTATTATGAGCAGTTAACTCAGTAATGTAGAGCTAAATACCATGAGATATGCAGTTTGTAGGTAAAAAGCAGTTCTGGCAAATAAACGTTTGTAAATAACAGTAAATACATGATTTCAGTGAAATAATGTGAATGAAACTGATGAAATGGTGGTGGACGAGGAAAAAAAACACACTCGCACACGTTCTCCCGATTACAGACATCTGCTGATACTTGCACTCTCTCGCTCGCTCGCTCAAGTTCGTTCTGTGACACAGAATTGTGCCCGTAATGCTAAAACGAATTTAAACTACACTCAAATTATTATATACAAATATAAATCAATACAACACATTTCTGCGGTGTGACCCGCAAACATTCAGCGTGGCAGACACTGAAATATCTCTCTTACACACACACACACACACACACACACAACATTGTTTCTCTGTAATGGAACTGTAACTGCAGCTTTGGAAATGGAAGACATGAGAAAACCAATGTTCCCGCCCTCGTTTGTGATTGACAGAGACTCTATCCAATGACCTCACACGAACCGTTTCAATCATTAAATCCCTTTCTTTCACCCTGAATAATGAAATAAAACTAAAAACAGGGAACCGTGACAATATCTGCATCCCAATTTGCAATGCATACTGTGTGAAATACTCTTTCTGTGGACGCCTTATTACCCATAATCCACTTGTGCGTAAGAGGATTGAGGGATTGTAACACTTTTTTGTTGTAATAATAGTGAAAAATGATACATCCAAAGGCCAAAGTTGCCAGAACTTGCCACAGCAGTTTTAAATAAATGTAAAAGTAATAATACAGTTAGCTAGATGTTAACACTTCCATACAAACAATGCATTCATTTGATATATATATAGCAATACTAGCAAGTATACACTTTGCAATTTTCACTCTAATGTCCATCTCTACATTGCCATTGCCTTAAACACACTCGCGCATCAAAATAACACTATAACAAGGACAAAATGCTGAAGAATGTGCCGTCCCTGGTTCAAACTAACGATTCACACGCACACACAATCAAATATTGGGGGTCTGAACCCAGAGCTCGCATTCTCATCAATTATGTGCCGAACAGAAACAGGAAGATAAAAAATAACTGCATGCTGAGAATAACAAGTGCGTTAAATATATCTAAAATACTGTAACAAATGTTAACACTTACTTTTAATGATTGCACAAACATCCGTATAGCGATATTCGGTTCGTAATTCGGTAAGGTCAGGGTTAGATTAATCCAGATGTGTCTCGAAAGCAGTTTGCTGCAAGTGTGAACGCTACGATCTGAATCTGGAGTGACTCTAGTTTTGAGTTTTGATTGGAAATGTATGTACTAATGCTCTTAGTACTACTAAAGAACCAAACTGCATTTGTTTTCGGTGCATAAGGACACTTTCTTTATAAGGGAGGGTGTTAATATCTGCTCTTTGATTGTGTAAAATGCAAAAATATTGTTTTGTTCTGTGTGGTTCAGAGTGTTTAGTCTTTGGTAAACTTTACAGTGTGCTCTTGTGGTAGAAAAATATCCAATCTGTACTCTCGAACGAATCTGTATGATATATCAGGATCTGCTAAAAACATTTGATTGAAATGACTGATTAAACAACGCTTTCGCCTCGTTCCATTAATCTCTCTCTCTCTCTCTCTCTCTATATATATATATATATACATACATACATAGACACAGACACATAAAGTAAGGCATGTTAGACTAAATTTCACTCATTCGGTGACCTAATGGAAGACCCTTATTTTAGGGGCTCCTTACACAAACTCCAACATGTGATGATTACATAATAGTTATCCAATAGTTTCATTAGTTAGTGGAATCATAGAGCCAGACCGATATATCGGCTGATATTAGGCATTTTCCAAACTATCGGTATAGGCAGTTATAATGGCCGATAAATGAATATTTCAAAAATAAAATAAAAATGGACGAAACACGCTTGAACCATGTCATGAGTGTTGGAGTTGTATAGTTTGTCCTCCAGAGGGCGCTCTACACAGTCCCTGTTGGCAACACTCGTTGAGTTGGTCACATGACATACATTGCTTGAATTACAATTAAAAGAACATCCCCATCAGTTCTCTTAACTCAAATAAGCATGACAAAATGTTAAATAAGCCGAGAGTGAAGCGGAATTAGCTTGTAATAGTTACGTTACGTTGTTACAGTGTAGTTGACTGACTGTCCTTTTAACTTTTGACAACGCGACTGAAGTATTTCTTTAATAGCGCGTGACAGTTATAGCAATGAGACGTGTCATCTCTCTTTGGCCTGTTATACTGAAAACCTATGTTTTACACTTTGCAGTATGACGTTATCCATTGCTAAATTATGGCTTATTTATGGCAAATTTAGTTAAAACTCAAAAATAACTACAAATCTGAAATTTGTTAATGTTTTGTTGCGCGTTTCTGAAAAATAAAATAAAAAAATAATCGACCGATATATCGGATTTTAAAACCAACAAATATTTGTATCGGTATCGGCGGTCAAAATCCTTTATCGGTCGGGCTCTAATCACGATGCAGCTGATGTTGGATCAGTGGTTTTCTGCTGATCCCTACAGCAGAACGAAAAGCATAACTAAACACACACTGGCGGAAAACCCACAACACGCTCACATACACACACGTCATGCAGTTTCACTTTGTTTATAAAAGCAGCTCTATAAATGTGCCATTATCTGTGGAGTTAAACATGACTTCACTTTGTCACTTTTCATCCTGTAAACGGTTCGACCGAACTCTCTGCATGGTATTAAAAGTAAAGCAAACCCAAACACAATCACTAAATAAAATTACACTGATCAGATAAGCACGCCCTGTGGCTGCTGCAGGATCTTGACCACTCTGCTGAGAGATTCGGTGGTGGCGAAGGCCAGGTACTGACAGCACAACCAGTCCTCCAGACTCACGCCACAGCCCGAGTCCAAGGAACGCTCGGCGAACTTGATCATCATGAGCGTTCGCTTCAGGTCTAGCCAGTTCTGCAGGACGGTGTGGCGCTGGACTGTCCCGGCAGGAGGGTTCAGCGAGTTAAACAGATCCTCTCGCGGGCCCCACAGCAGACACTGCAGACACGCCCGGGCGTCCCCCATCTGGATGCGCTCAGAAGGGTTGGGGTTGAGCAGTAACGCGGCGAGCTGCTGAAGGCCGTTGGAGTAGAGAGAGCGCAGTGGGATCTGGGGCAAGTCAGAGCTGCAGTACTCCCTCTCTTTCAGCGCCGGACTTTCCTCGAACGGATTGGGTCGATGCAGCATCTCGTAGATCAGTATGCCGGTCTGGAATTCGTCGCACTTGCGGTACTGAGTGGCAGTGAGGAGCTCCGGTGCAAGCCGGGACTGGTCTCGGAGCGAAGCGGGTTCCAGCACCACGTTCTTGAGTTTGGCCTGAGAGAAGTTGCTGATGATGAGGCGGGCGGGGCAAGCGGAAGCCACGGTGGAGGAAGAACCGGACGCCGTGTTGTTGTTCGGTTCCAGCAGCTCCAGGTTCCAAGGGTTCCCGGGCTGACAGTGCACCAGGAGGAGGTTCTCGAGGCGTAGGTCGCAGTGCGTGACGTGGTAGGGTTTCATGTGCTCGAGTCCCGCACACAACTGCAGCAGGAGCAGACACACCTGCCGTTCGTACAGCTCAGGGCTTCGCGTGTGTCGCTCCACGCCCTCGCGGACGAAATCCGCCACCGTCTGGAACGGCACCTCGCGGGTGATCACCACGACGCGGCTGCAGAGTTTCCCGCCCGGTCCTGCCGTGTCTCTCTCTTCCTCCTTTCCTTTCCCCTCTTCTCCTCCTTCTGTACCTCCTCGCTCGTCTTCTCTATCCTCCTCTCGCTCCCAAGGAAGCAGGCGGGCCGGAACGTCCGCCAGGAAGTGCCCACAGTCCTGCTGGATGTTGAAGTGCACAGCAATACTCTGCCGGACTGCTAGGCTGTGAAAAAACTGCTGCTGGGTCTCCTTCACCACACCCCGACAGATCTGAGATCAGACAGGATGAGAAAATTAATCTCTACATAGGCAACATTACAAGGTATCAAAGGACAACTGCCAAGACTAAAGTTGCAAAACTTAGAGAAGTACTTGCCCTTTGTCAGGGTTGCTCTATGGCAGGGGTGCCCAACCCTGCTCCTGCACTGTCCAACCCTAACACACACCTGAAGCCAGTGTTGTAGTACTCGAGACTCGGACTCGTCTCGGACTCGGTCTAGAGACCATATTTTAATGGTCTTGGTCTTGTCATGGACTCGTGTGCATTTGGACTCGGAATTGACTCGTACTCGAACATTTTTTTTTAGGACTCGGACTTATTCCCGAGTCCACTCGAGTTCAATTCAAAATATTTTTCATGATTACTAATGTATGTTAATAAAATATTTCTTTAAATTTATTGACACACCCAGTGATTGGTGAGTTTCTAGTGCGCAACTGCGCATGACAAATTGTAATAAAATTACTTTTAAAACCACCTACTACGTGGCCTTTTTACCCTAAACTGATCATATTTTTTAAACTCTAAGTAAATTCAGTAAAAAAAAGGATTTCTCTAAGTAAATAAAAGTAAATTAGGTAATCAAACCTCACTGGTCTCGGTCTCGACTCGGACTCGACCGTCTCTGGTCTCGGACTCGACTCAGACTCGACTCTCTCTGGTCTCGGTCTTGACTTGGACTCGAGTGAGGTGGTCTCGACTACAACACTGCCTGAAGCAACCAATTAAGGTCTTCAGGATTACTTCAACATTAAAGGCAGGTGTGTGTGATTAGGGTTGGAGATAAACTGTGTGTAACAGTCGACCAGTAGGAGCAGGGT
The DNA here is from genome assembly GCA_038021265.1 of Cyprinella venusta. Taxonomy (NCBI): domain Eukaryota; kingdom Metazoa; phylum Chordata; class Actinopteri; order Cypriniformes; family Leuciscidae; genus Cyprinella; species Cyprinella venusta. The sequence continues at coordinate 8,523,210 of CM075886.1, forward strand.
TGGGCACACCTGCTCTGTGGTTTATACGCCATTCAATTCTCTATGTAAGCAACGGTAATGGCAATTAACGATAATAGCGTAATTAGCAGGATAATTAGCGGCTTGCTAAGATGGATTATTTTGGACAAAAAGCAACAAACGTATCCATCTCAGATAATTTCATAATGCACTGTGACTTATGTGCTTTTTATGCTGTTTAAAGGGCACCTATTATGGAAAATTCACTTTTACATGGTGTTTGAACATAAATGTGTGTTGGCAGTGTGTGAGCAAAACCACCCTAGAATGATAAAAAGCCACCCAGTGTTTTTTTACAATCTCAATAAATCATAATCACTGTCTCAGAACGAGCTGTTCTAAGATTCAGCGCTTTGTGACGTAGAATTGAGCAAGGGGTTTGATGAACAATATGTGGTTGTGGCATAGACCCCACCCTCGGTGATCTGTACACACATCCTCCATTGTGTCAACGACAGCCGGTAATGTCTCCTGGAATCATAAGTGTTTTGTTGTGGGATGGGATGTAATAGGCTCTATGCACTGCTCCACTACTTCCTGAACTTCAGCCAGCTTCTTGTTTCCTGTCTGTCATTATTGGACAAATTGATTAATTCAGGTGTGTTTGATTATTGTTGCCGTGACTACTGAGGTCAAGCACACCTGAATTAATCAAATAGTCCAATAATGATAGACAGGAAACAAGGAGCTGGCTGAAATTCAGGAAGTAGTGCAGTTGTGCATAGAGCCCATAATGACATTCATAGTAGTTTTCACTTATTTCCGACATCAGAGCCACTGAAAACACAGTGGATGTATTGTATTTTGGAAGTTTAAGTGGCGCCTTTCCTTCGTAAATAAGTTTATGTTATTGATAGTTTTGTGAATGAGGGTCAATTCAAAGCAGGTCTTGCTTCAAAGTTAATCCTCAAGTGTGGATCGTCGTCTACTGTTTGCGATCCAACGTCACCTCTAGTAAGTGTATTTTATGATTTTTGAGCAAATAGTCATTTCAGTCGATGTCAGCCAATTCAACAACAAATGCGTCTAAAGTTGTTGTCGTCGTCATCGTAGGATGTCTGTGTGTATAATTTAAACCTTGTTTGTATAGTGTGTGACCACACGTTTATACATATATATATTTTTAAAGATATTGTATTAAAACTGCATATATTTTCTTGTTATGTAGACATTTTCTCACATTTGCCACAGAAGCATCTGTATGACAAGTAAAGTAAACATGACGCAACAGGTTCCTCGCATAAATGTAATTTCACTCTTACGTAGCAAACTTTATCACAGAATGTGTATGTAGTTTCAAAAAATTGCGCCAACGTTAGTGTGTGTCTGTGTAGGGGATGCAATTACAACTCTATAAGTACATAAATGTATCAAATAACCATACCGAGACGTACTGGTCCATTCTTATTTGTTTTTCTTCGTCGTCTGGGTCTGATCAGAGACTATTTATATATTCCGATTCAAACACGTACGGCTGAATGACATTCAAAACAGCGTCTCTCACTCTCTCAGCTCTTCTGTTTAGACTGACTGCCATAGGTATCAAGTGACGCCCTCATCCAAAGGCAGGGCAGGGATATGCAGCTCATTTGCATTTAAGGTCATATACACCCAAACAGCTCATTTTTAAACAGGCCCCAAAAATGACATTTTCAAATGGTTATAATAAATTAACTGTGGGGTATTTTGAGCTGAAATACATTTTGGGGACACCCGAGACCAATATTACATCTTGTAAAAAGCATCATAATAGGTGCCCTTTAAAATATCGACCCATTAGCTAAGCAACATGACCACATCAGACTCAATCAACTGTTAGTCGAATCACTCTCGCTGTTCTTGTAAGAAGCAATGTTTGCACATGTGACCATTACTTGACTTTCCTGCCTTAAATGATTAGTTCACTTCAAAATCCTGTCATCATTTCCTCAATGTTTCAAACCTGTGTGCATTTCTTTCTACTGCTGAACACAAAAGAAGATATTTCAGGGTTTCCCCAGGTTTGATCATCCCAAATTTAAGACCTTTTTAAGACCACTTTAATGAAAATTAAGACCTACATCGCACCCATTATGCAGCCAGTAGTGACAGATCCAGCATGGACAGTTACCGGAGTGAGGGAAACAATAAATGTCTGAGAAAGTAACTAAACAGTTTGAGTTCAATTTCAAGTGCAAAGTTTGTGCAATTTTGTTAGTTTTTGTGTAAGAATGACTCAGCCTTGGCATTAAATAATCACTGACTTTATCAGAAAGCACTGGTATCAAGTGTTTGTGTTAAAATGTGCTTGGGTGGTTCATAATAATAATTATTAGTAGTAGTAGTATTTATATAGTGTCCAACACCCAAGGTCGCTTTACAAATATATGTAAAGGCAGTGGTTCTCAAACTGGGGTATCGTTATTCGTTACGTACGTGAGGTGACAGAAGGGGGTACGACCTCAAACCACTACACTAAAAGACTCCCATGTTCCCAGACTATTGAAACCGACAGAATATGAAACAGCCCCACCTACGATTTTTTTCACCAGCCGCCACTGGCGAAAACCCATAGACTGTAAAAAATATGGACAAAGCGTCTGTGACGTCACCCATAGACTCTCTGAAGAACGGGTTTGAGGCTGTTTATGGGGGGTATGGGCGGCGCCATACTGGAAAATCTTGGAAAATACAAAATACAAATGTTCAGAAAGGATACAGAGGTGGTATGATGTGTTGTGTCGGATCATGGCCGAGACGTGAAATTCACTCGGCGCAGCCCGTTATCAGCTGTCAATCAAAGTTAGCCACCCTTATTTGTCATACATTTTATATCTAAATATGATCTAAACTAACGAGTTTACTCCCCCCTCACAGTTGTCCGGCATGCAGAACATATTGAAGATTACAATAAAAGTCAATGGGACCAAACTGTAAACATATGAATTTATGCTGTGAAAACGGATATTTTAACATGACGTCTATGGATATTTGCTCCCTTTTGGGACCGGCCTCTAGCGGATTTTAGAAGTATTGCAGTTTATCGCACTTCCAGGTAGGCTTCAGCTTTCAGATTAGAATGTTGCCGCTTGGCGAAACCCCAAACTATTGGGGGAACTATTTCCCCCATTTCACCTTGTGTTGCAGTCTGGTTGACTTTGAATGAATAGGCTAGTATAACTAAATTTATACTAAATTTATAATTTTTATAAAAAAAATTAAAGGGGTGGTTGACTGCGATTTCACTTTTTTCATTTTAAATAGTGCGTAATGTTGCTGATGGTGCATGAACAGTATCTGCAAAGTTGCAGCGCTGAAAGTTCAATGTAAGCAGAGATATCGTCTTTTAAAAACCAGGAAGTGTAAACGCCTACAAAAACGACTCGATTGGGACTACAACGGGTTATGGTACGTCACTAACCCGCACATTTGCATCAACCCTCCCTTCGGAATATGCAGGAAAGGGCATGTGCATATTTCTGCAGCACGTCGAGTGAGTTGTGTTCACGCAGCTGACAGGTCTTCTGTGTTTCGAGCTTCCCACGGATGCTATACTTCATCAACAATGGATACAATTTATGTTTGATTATATTCCTGAAAGTGACGATCGTAATCTAGCTCTCTGTGCTGCGCTTTTTATGGAAGACAGCTTCCAGAATCTCCACGAGTTCAATGCAGCAAGAAACTGTTACTAAACAATGAAGCAGATCCAACTTTAAAACCAGAGGCAGCAGTTGTTGGACCACAACCTGTAAGTAGGCTAAGACTTAATTGTTTTAAATGTATTTGCATGTATAATTCCAGACGTAACGTTAGCCTGTGTTTTATTTTTATTCAAAATGCCAACGCTGGCTTTATAGCCACTATATGCTACTAGTTATGCTAGTATTTTGTGTCTACGACAAACGCGTACAAACATTATGGACCTGAATTTTGTACTAAAGTACTAATGTTTTAAACGTATTTTTCATGTATATATGCTTTATGACGTTATTTTCGATTTGATCAAGAACGTAAACTTGCCACCGCTGTTTGAGTACAACATTAGTTGCCAGTCAGATGCTATTGTGTAAAACAAACGTGTATATGGTTAAAAAATGTGGCAAATTATCATTCAGAAACGTTTAGTAAGAGCCGTGTGTGGTGTGGTTCTGTTTTACTCGCTTCATCGCGGCTTTCTCGGTCTGATTCTGCCTCAAACTGATACTGCAGTTCGACACCATTATTTACATCTGGACCGGAGCTGGCGTTTCCCCGTAAGGTAATAGGCGTTAACCTTCCGGACAAAGTGAGCGACAGTTTAGCCAATCACAACACACCCGCCCAAACGAACCAATCTGAGCCCACGACGTGTTTCTGAGGGAGTGTTTTCATAGACTCAGGAAGTAAACCGCTCGTTCAGGGGACAGAGGAGAGCGCGGCTGACGATAAAGGTGAAGTTTATGAAAAATAAGACTTTTAAAAAAAGAAAAACCACGAATACATGTTATATTGCACCCCATAAACACAATCATGCAAAGAAAAAAAGCAGTCAACCCCCCCTTAAAGACTTGGACAACGGAATTTAAGACTTTTTAAGGCCTTAAATTTAGGAACATGAAATTTAAGACCTTTTTAAGACTTTTGAGATCCAGTGGCTACCCTGTATTTTGAAGAATGTCAGTAAATGTTAGTAATTTTTTTCCTACTATATATATATTAATGGGGTCCATCAACTGTCTGGTTACCGACAGTCTTCAAAATATCTTCTTTTGTGTTCAGCAATAGAAAGAAAATTCACAAAGGTATGAAACAACTTGAGGGTGAGGAAATGACAGAATTTTCATTCTGAAGTGAACTTTTCCTTTAAAAGATTATACCACAGTAAATATGTAGGAGACTGAGCTTTCACCTTGACAGCGTAGTTCACCAGAGGTTCTCTGGCGAAAGATGCTGTGTAGTACACGGCGTCTCCTGCCTCGCAGCAGGGTTTCCCCGCAGTCAGCCGGAAGTGAGACCAGCTGTCCGTCCCGAAGCGCAGATGATCTTTTTGTCCAGCCATGAATCGATCTTCACATCTGGTTGCCAACTTGCGAAGGGTGTCCGTGTGCAGACCCCGGATCCTCCCGACCACTTCCTCCCAGCTCTCCATGCCTCTATACGGTACCTGTTTCTGGCCTTTAGCGGGTCTCCCCGCCCCTTGCGTCCGGGCCGTCAGACTCTCTGTGCTGCGGTAGCCCCGCCGGTCACATCCCTGCATGGAGCTGCTGTTGGTCAGGCAAGACAGGCTCCGCCCACCCACGGGACGCTCCAGGGAGTCCCCGGATTCGTCGGGATGTCGCGCTTCCGAGCTCAGTGAGGAGCTCTGACTGGTCGTGTCCCATGTAGACTCGAGATCGTAGAGGGGATTGGCGACGCTCAGACTGGTCCCGCCTGGTCTGGCCTCTCCTTTGGGTCGCGGTGCAGAGAGTTCTCTACCTAGAGCGGATGGCTCTGTTTGGGCCCGTGGGACTGACTTTTTGGGCAGGGGGGGTGGTGTGGATTTAGTTGTGGGTTCGGTGACCTCTAGGTCAGAGGTTAACGTGTCATCAGATGCTTTAGGATGTCTAGGATGTTTCACAGGGATCATGTTGGCCCTGGACTGACCTGCAGACCGAGAGATGAGGATTCTCAGTGTCATTTGAGAGGAAAATCAAAAGAAAATGAGATCATTTTTTAATCCTTCTGAACAACAAAGCTTAACTGGCGCACTATTGGATTTCCTTTAAAAGCTGCATTGTCTAACCTTGATCCTCCCATTACATGTACCCATTCACCATATCTCTATCTGCTGGGTGAACAGCCTTAAATCATTTCACACACGCTCCATCCGCAGGAACGTGGGATACGAGTTAGGAATTATTTACCAGCGTGAAACCTCATCTAACATTCTTCACTAATCTGCTTTAATCTCCCAATAATCAGACTGGGGCTTCCTCTGAGGCCCTTTCACCAGGACAGGGATTTTTGTAGGTCACGTCTATAAAACGATCAAAGAGTCAGTGGTACGAAATTAGAGGCAGCACTTTAACCCCTTGGAGACCTGTTCTGCTATGCAGTTCAGAGGTTCATCAGCTCATGTGAGATAATATCAGGTCAACTCGGCAAAATAATAATGAGGGAAGGAAGTAGCCATCAGCAACCAAACTCTCTCGGGAAAGCTGAAAATGCATGATTTTTTTTCTCTCATATACTGTGTGAAGCCATACAGCTCCATTTAGACACACTTGGTCTGATAATCTGACAGTCACTCAGAGCTGTGGCCATTAAAGTCCCCCAAAAAAAACAAAATCCCTGATTTCCACACTTCACATCCGCACTTCTCATTCCGCCAACTTGTAAGAATTTTTCTGCATTTTGTCACATAACTTCTTCATTGAACCTCATATGTGTAAAATCATTATATAGACAACCGGGAAAAAAGTTATTTTTGAGGTTATTTTTAGGGTATTATCAATTTTAATTTTGTTGTAACAGTTCATTTCAAGATTTATCTTTCCCTAATCTAACAGTATATTATTAAATCGGTAACACTTTACAATAAGGTTCATTAGTTAACATTAGTAAATGCATTAACTAACATGAACTAATGATGAGCAATGCATTAGTTACAGTGTTTATTAAATTTGTTAATGTTAGTTAATACAAATACAGCTGCTCATTGTGCGTTCATGTTAGTTCACAGTCCATTAACTAATGTTAACTAATACAACCTTTGATTTTAATAACGTATTAGTAAATGTTGGAATTAATATTAACTAAGATTAATAAATGCTGAAGAAGTATTGTTCACATATTGTACATGTTAACTAATGTAGTTAACTTATGTTAACGAATGTAGTTAACTTATGTTAACTAATGAACCTTATTTTAAAGAGTTTCCATTAAATCTTCATGTCAGGATACAAGAAGTATTTTCAATGCATTATAATGTTTTAATGCCTGAAGCATTTTAATTCTAGATCTTCTAGGAGCTTCATTGTAAAAACAACAACAGGAAAAACAGTATTGAACTATATTCATATCAGTTGCCAGCCATACCATAAATAACAATTATTTATAGATTATGTCATGCCATCAAAAGGTTTGAGACCACAATGAAAACCGAAATGAAAATGCAATTCAAAATCATAAATGAAAAAATGTGTTACAATTTTACAAAAGACATAAAATAAGAAATCTTTAAGATTTCACACTATTTCTAGGACATATAAAATAATGTTTAATGTTGTAATTTACATTTCATGCAAGCAAAACTACATAAAATACACTGAGGTACAATTCATGCAAATAAAACTAAAACAGAAAGAGAGAAAGACAAAACCATACCTTCTTCTTCCATACCGCTCAAACTTCATAAACTCAGCTAAATGACTATTGACAGATTGCGAGAGTGATCTTGTTTATGAGTCTAGAAATGCTCGTGCACATGCTGTTACCATGACAACCTAAATATATCAACGTGAGCCGGCAAAATCAGGTCAGAACCTCCAGCCGCTGGCCCAAATAAATGGACAGCGCACACAAAGTGACCCATCAAATGTGTGTGTGTGTGTGTTTGACTTACCCAGGTTGGTGTACGTGGCCCTGCAGCTGCTGGACGCAGGAGAGTGTGAGATGGTGTGAGCGAATCCCTCTTCCTCTCGCTCTGCCTGGCTGCCGCTGTTTGAGGTGGGCGACGCTGGGGGCGGACAGGAGGCAGGAGGCTCACGCAGGGGCGACAGCTCCAGCTTAGCAGGAAGAGAGGTGCCTGATGAGATCCCAGTATTCTGAACAGGAAGCTGACTGAATGAAAGAGATGCAAACAATGACTGAGATTTGAGAATTATTCCAGCCCAAAGATTTCTAACCTAAACAGCAAGAATTTAGAAATTGAGGATGCAGTACTTCTACAAAGCTAATTTTGGAACAACATCTTTTTTGAAAGGGATAGTCCATAAAAAAATAATAATAATAATCGGTCATTATTTACTCACTGTGATGATTTTGTTCCAAACCCATATGACTACTATCAGTGAATAATGTCTATTTCTTACTCAAATCAATCATATGGCTGGATAAGACTTTGTACAAGTCGGATAGACCACTTTTATGACCTTTTTATAAGCTTGAAAGAGCAAGTCAGTTTACTTCCTGAAAAAATAAAGTCATACGGTTATGGAACGGCATGGGAGTGAGTAAATGAGAGCGCTTTAGCTAGTAGCATGATCCATCTACACTTGACTAAATCAAACACACAATACATTGCAAAACCACCATCCCTACTGTATCCCAGTGCCAAAATAACCAGTCCAGGAACGCTAAATGGGAGGAATCTTCTGCAGGCAGTGCATGCCTGGACATATAAAAACACTCTGTTACATTAAGGTATGACACCCTCAAAAAATCTGTAATATGGAAAGGTGTTCTTTTGGAAAAATAAAGATAAGATTCCTAATGCTTGTCTTGAAACACCAGTTAAAAAATGTGTTGCAAACACACAAGGGAAGATATCACCACAATAAAAGTGTTTTTCTTCAACTGATAGAGTATCTGGGTGTTTGAACTTGTTAAAAGAACCTGAATCAACGTGTCTGAACTATCACTTTCTCTTACAAAGGGCAGATAACGCTCTGCAAACACTCGCTCACACACACCAACTGAAACAAGCACCCAGCTAAGAGCTTCAGTAAAGTGGTCGTCTGTTTAAAGTAATTTGAGGAAGTAATGCTTACCCACCATATTGGCTCACACAGTCACCCATTTGATAAAGTCAAAGACAACAAAAGTTAAAATCAAAAGCAGGAATTCCTTGCTTTCAAATACTTAAGACATAACTCTCTTGGACTCTGTTTTTCTTATTCCTCCTCCCTCTGCTGTAACATTCGGTATGAATATCTCCCCTACATGATTAACCCTTAACAGATATCTACCTGTGGTTGTTCATCAGCTCACAATTGTGACATATCAGGATCAAAGTCCTTTGCAGGTATGACTAAAATAACAGGAAGTGGTTATATATAGTTAGGAAATCACCTAGTTACTTTTTTTACTACTACTAAGATGAAAAAGAATTAAATGACCTGAACACAGAATAATTAGAAATCAAAACTTACAAATTAAGCTACAATTCCAATTCCAATTAAATGGAAAAAATTGATCAATTAATGTATTTTAAGTTCTTAAGTTAAACATTTCTCTTTCTTTCAATTTTTATTTTTTAGGTTTAGCAAGCTAGCCTGCTAAGCTAACATACCCTAATCTCAAAAACTGTTTTGCATTTCATCTGGGACGACTAAGGCCATGCAACAAAACACATACTAAGACATATAGCAAGATAAGGACAAAGAAAAGACCATAGCATATGTTTCTATATTAAAGAGCTAAGAGACAGAGGGGGGAAATTGACAGTGAATGATGGCTTACTTCATGACTTTGCTAATGAGAAGACTGGCTCTGCTTTTGGGTGGGGTCGACAGATTGGAAGCCGCACCCTCAGCTGCGATACCCTCTTTGTGCTCCTCAACTCGAAGCTCTGCCTCCTCTCCACCTGTGACGCTTTCTGATTTGTAGGTGAATATGATCGTGGGTTTCTGGTGAGGGTCATCTGTCTTGGACTCTGAAAACCAGTGCTGTCTCTGTAGAGGCGGAGGAGGCAGTACAGTGATGACAGTCCCATCCAATCCCAACAACTTCCCTTTTTCCTTCTCTCTCTCCATTTTCTCTTTCTGTTCATCCTCGTCTTTCCGCCGGCGGAAGAAACTCTTGAAGGATATCCAGCGCTTGGGCTTGTTTCCGTCAGTCGGACGCCTGCCCTCCGCACCTGGACTGGTCTCTCCATCACTAGCTTTGGCCCCAGCTGGTCTGGTCCAGTTGCTGAAGTGCCTTTGGAGCAGGTTGCTTGAGTGGTAAGGAGAGGAGCTAGACCGGGCTGGGGGAAACGGGGCACTGGGTTCAGATTTGGGGCTTGTGGGCGGTACAGCAGCGGAGGCACTCTGAGATTTGGGAAGGAGTTTATGTGGTGTGTCTCTGTGAGGCTCTGCAGAACAGTGGAGTGATTTAGGTCGGTTAAGAGTATCCCTGGAAGCATCCGGTGGCAGCGAGTAAAGCTCCTCAGCACTGCAGGTCTTACTCTGGCCAGCAGGGGAGTCTGGAGGAGAAGGTGGTGGCTGAATGGAGGCCACAATCTGAGACAGAACAGCACTTGCCTTCTCTCTCTGACCTGAACTTCCACTTGGTGTGACCTGGTTCTCTCTGCCGCCCTCTGGCAGTTGCTCACTGCTGGGGTTATGAACACGATCCAGGCTGCTGTGGACCAAAACAGCTGGTTTAGGACTTAGACTACCAGAAGGGAGGACCGAGACACTTGTCGTAGTCCTGGATTTACCATTGTTTACAGTTTGCCCAAGTACTGTTGTGGTCCTCAGTTCCCCAGTAACCGTTACATCTGTTGTGTGCTTCAATTGAGGAGGTGTCTGCTCAGATGGAGAGGGCTGGGAACTTTCAGAAGATCCAATCTCCTCATATGTGTGGCTGGCCACTCGCTCTCCGGCCCTAGGCTTGGAATGCGGCAGCTCACCGTTGAGCCCCAGGAAACTCTTGTAAACAGCCAGGTTATCATAAGCACTGGGATTAATTACTATGGGAACCTTCACTGCTTTTTTTGAGCTGCGGGCATAGGCAGGCTCGTCACGGATGATGATGGGAAATGGGGGCATGCCGGCATTGTTGTAGCTGTTGAATTTGATCTCGGACAAGTTGGGCGTTTTATTCGGGACTGTACGGGCAGAGCCGAAGCCTGCAGTTGGAGATGTGGGAGCTGATTTGTGATTCATGAGTCTCTGAGCGGCACCGCCGCATGTTAAATCAACTTTAGGGATCTTCTGTCGAGGGCTGGTGCAGGATGTCCACACTTCTTGGTATCGAATGCTGCCGGGTTTTGTGCGGAAACCACTGGGGCCTGCAGAGGCAGCACTTGTAGGAGATTGAGGCATCAATGGAGATAATGAAATGAAGGGAGATGCCACAGGTGATGCAGGAGATCTGGGGAACTGAGGGGATGTGGGTGAGACAGGACAGGGGTCAGCAGAGGGGGAGAGTGCAACATTGTGCCCACTCGACTTTGGAGTGCTTTCATTTGATTGACTGCGTTCATCTTTAGAGGCCATAGAGGCAGAGACATCCACCACCGTATAGGGCTTACATATAGGAGCCTTCTCAAGATTCACAACTCGATAAGGCTTGGCCTGCTCCTCAGTTGGGCTGAAGCTGATTGTGATTGGCTGGCCTGGAAGGGCTTGAGGGAGAGCCCCACCCTCCCTTTGATTGTCAATTTGTTCTTCCAGTCGGATAGCTAGAACAGCTTTATGAGTTTCACTGGATTTAGGCGAACTCAGTCCTCTGGCTGAAGGTTCTTTACTAGGTGTGAAAGGAAGACCATTTCTCTGGTCACCAGTTGCCCTACCGCTGCCAGCGGAGGATTCTTCGGGCAGAGAAGTCAAGGACTCGGGTGAGGTGGTGGACTCAGAAGTGGACAGAAAGCCACTCCCCTGGTGATCAGAGGCATATGCCAGAAGAGCAGAAGCTCCTTTTGTGTCAATAGATGGGTATCCGTTGAGAATCTCATCATAACTGTCATCATAATCCACCGCACAAAACCGTTGCAGTGAACGGTTACGTAGAGGCACTGTATTCCACTTCTTTCCTACAGCAAAGTGAACCGGGGATAGAGTGGCTGCACGGAAATTGGCAAAACGAGGTTGACCCCGCATTCGTATCCCCATTGCTAGCAACTCCTCGTCACTTTCATCCCAACTGTCATGCTCTCCATCATCATCATCATCATCACTACTCTCATCCTCCTCATCATCACCATCACTAGAGTATTCTGGATAACAAAAGCGTCCTCCCTCAGAGCTGATGACCTCTGCACTGTCACTGAGGGAAACACGTTTTATTGCTCCTCTACCACTACTCCCAGCATGGAGACAGCTTGACGGAGTAAGGCCCCTCTCTAATGAGCGCCGGTATGAACTGCAGATCCGCCCAAAAAAGTCCTCTCTACTTGAGCTTGGAGAAGATCCCAGACCAGCAATTTCTTTCAGCACGTCCGTCAAGCCATTGTTATTGCGGCTGCTAGCTGGAAGCGGGGAGATTGCCCCATATGCCTCTGTCTGCCCAACCAAATCCTCCCCTTGATTGTTGTTTGTTCCTGCAGGTCTCTGGCTATTCAGGCTGTTGTGGTTCCAAAGAGTGAAAGGTGAGCTCTTAGTGACCTGCTCTCCCTCTGCATACCGTGGCACATTTCCCTCAGAGTCCAGACCTGGCGGAGAGCATGGCAGCATCATGGTTGGCTTTACTGCAATCGTAGGTTTCTTGGCAACAGGTGGGCGAACCTGCCCTGCACGGGATGAGGATATGCTCCTCTGGCTGTTAGTGAGTTTGGCATTGACGTTGGTCTTGCTCTCATTGGTGGCATTGGGTTGCTCTGGAGGCTGGTGTAGGCTCTTAGGCTTAAAGCAGTTTTTGCACTCTCCTGGTTTCCATACATGTTCAGTGAAGGTGTTGCATGCAGACATGTCTGCAGGACACTGCTGCAGGGTCAGTGAACAGCAAATCCCTCCATCACACACACAAACTGCAGGCTGAACTTCACACCCACACACAGTTTACAAACTGTGCTGTCAGTACCTGCAAAAAAGAATAAGAGAGTCAGCTAGGGTAGCAAATGTAATCACTGGTTTCATCTCGCATATAGGCTGCTGAATGAGGCACTCGTTACACTTTTCCAGCAGGGGGCAGAGTTTTATTCTTAACATGAATTTCTTGTGTCTCTCTATTACACACATACACAAACACAGGCTGCTAGACTCTCACAGCTCTATTTTTGGATCACAACGCAGAGCGGAGCAGTTGCAGGTAAACATCATGACTTTTGACATACTGAAACCACATACAGAGTCAAATTTGTACTTTAACTGTAATCCCAAACAAACGCTGCACCCACCATTTGCAGACACATTTGCTGTGTGTTTTAAGATTTTAAGAGATTGTCTTATTTGTGAACTTTTTTTTTTCTAACATTCTAACAAGTCAGTCAGGTTTTACTATATGAGGACCTTCTTGGAAATCTGGACCTCAAAAGTAATGAAATTATGCTGGATGTAATTGTGCCCTATTTCTCCCTACATTTGAAACACTTCTAAAAATTCACCAAACCAAATACACAAATACTTAAATTACACAGCGGATTGACCTCCTCAATCATACACTCATATGCATTGCAGTCAGGAACATAAGAAAGATGAGTGCTGGCAAGGTTTTGAAAACTCTTCATTTGTGACCTGTTGCTCTGCACTTGTTCAGGGCAAAGACTCTCAAATGAGGGTCACGATGGTCAGCTCATCAGGGTTCATGTCGCCATGGAGCACACTAAACATCTAAAAACTCAACAAAGACACAATTGATCTAACAGAGAGTATGCTATTCATTTTCTAATATTCCAGATATAAATCATAGGCAGAACTATTCGCTGCACAATCCTGAATAGGACCTTTATGGTTATGCATTTAAAATACATTTAAAAGGTTAAGAAAACAATTAAGCAAAGGGCTCACAGATTACTTCACATGTACTTCTGTCTTTACCTATGCCTTAACGATGAGATGTAGGATTTGGTAAATCATACTAAAACTAATCTCAGATTTACCGTTTGGAAAATGGGTTTGGACTTACTTAAACTAAAAGCTATAAAATCTATAAAGCTCATTAGCTTTAAATCTATCAAAACATAATAAATATCTCTTTACAGACCAGCTAATTGAATCTAATCCAAATCAGGATTTAGGTATAAGAGAAACCCACTCTAATCTCTCTCTCTCTCCCACACACACACCTACACACACTTTGACCGGTGCAATACTGAGGGTTAACGGAGCTCCTTCCTATTGTCTCTGCTTGTATGAGTGAGCGAGTGTGTGTGTTTGTCTAGGGGCAAATATATTTTTGTGCTCTCTGCTAAATCCATCTGCAGACTGAGAACAACATTCCATTGCACAACATCTGAGATTAATGAGAGACAGACAGAGAGAGAGAGAGAGACAGGAAGCAAGAGAGAGAGACAGAGACAGAGTGTTCTCAGGAGGATGCAGCAACAGCTCGTGCGTTAATGAAGCTCTTTATGGCTTTCAGACAGATAGAGAAACATCTCCCCACCCTTCATTTCCCCCTTTGAGTTCATGTCACTTCTCCAATCTTCCTCCACCGTTCTTTTGTCAGGATTTGATGACTTAAGTCTGCACTCAGTCATAGGCATAGCTTTATTAAAAACCAAATGAACAATACTTAACCTCAAAGTTAAATATTTAAAATGAGGCAAAGAATGAAACTAATCCTGTTATAAATATGCAAAACCAAACTGAGTCTCATTCAAAGTTGTCTCCATAGTACTGAACCACTAACTGTTGACTGTACCCAAGAAGGTAGCACAAAAGACATAAGCTAGAAAGACTAGTCTTGGCTGGATGATGTGTGCACAGTCACACCAGATGGCCTTAGCACAGAATCAAAAAGGCAGTGAATGGGCAGATGTGGTGTTTTTCTGGGACAGTGCCAGGAAATATGGCACTGCTGTCTAATGGATGGAAAAACTGCCACATTCACAAAAAAATAGAAGAAAAAAATCAGTGTGGTTATTCATGAAATGCTCCTCCTGATAATTTTGAGAAGAACCTTGAGGCTCCTGATTCTGTAGGCCGGAGCTTGGGAATCTGGGAAAATAGATCAGCAGGCAGAGCTGTGAACTGAAACACTTTTGGTTCCTATCCCAAGAGGCTTGAAAGATAAACCACTATAACTGAGGAAAACAACAGGGGACAACATCTGCAAGTCACACTGAATAAAATATGACGAAACATTTGAACAAATATATGACAAGCTAGTAAAGAGTCTCTCTGTCTCGGTACAATCTGTTTGTTGTTCTCTGACTCCTTCACTGAGTCTCTCTCATGTTTCACATACCTGAGTGATGACATCACTCAGATCTAAACTCCACCCTCAAACACTCTCTCCAGAGCCGGCAGTGTGTGTGACGCTCAGTGACTGAGATGTGCAGGGTGTTCAGTGTGAAGGTATGATTCGATTGATCTAGAGCAGCTAGAGTTACAGATTTTAAGTTACAAAAGGTCTCACGTTTGCTTACCTCTCTGCAGTGCGGTTTGGAGCACAATATCTGTCTCGCATACACGCTCGCTCTAGATTACAGAATACTTTAAAGGGGTCATGAACTGGCTTATTAATTTTTTTAATATTGTTGTCTGAGGTCAACTTATGACGTTCGCTTGGTTTTTACTTTTAAAAACATCAAAATGAATAAGTAATAGGCTATTTTCTACCCTAGTTTTGAGCCCAGATCAAAAACGCTCGGTTTTTATGGGCGTCTCGCATTGAAGACTTGGAAGTAAACACCCACTGCTGAAAGTGGATAACATTTTTGCATATTATAATGAGTTTCAACTCTCGATCCGGTTTGTCATCACGAAGTAGGCATCTTACCTATGCGTGTAATACGCGAATCGGTGGGCGGGGCTAAACCGCCCGTTTTGAAGTAGGTGTTGATCTTCTTCTGCGGGGGTGGTGTTTTATCCTCTTTGTTGTCATAGTTCCCCACTTTGAAGAACGAGTCGTTTGCTGGGCCTGGTGTCAATAAAAGCTTTTATTGGACCAACAAGGACATTTTCAGTTCTGAAACTTAAAGGATATTCTTATAATAAGATGACCTCTTAGATGTCAAAAGCTCAAGGAAAATTTGATTTCTCAGTTCATCACCCCTTTAACTAATTTACAGTACAACTAGTCGATCACGAGTGGCTCAACAGGTAGATCTATAGATAAACTCATCTTTCAGGCATTTGACTGACCGCGTTGCCGTGTGTCCACCAAAGTGTTGTCTAGCCTGTTGAAAACGCTTAGCAGTGGGCGAGTGAGAGCACTTCAACAGTGCAGTATTTTCTCAGTTGAGATGCTTTGCTTGTTATGATGCAGAATATCTGGAAGTGTTAGTATCTCATTTCACAGATTGTTTGTTTCTGTGTTGTTTCTATATAAAAATGTCAATACAATGTGAAATATTTGCTGGTTCTTGTTTTAAATGATTTTGTTCCATTAAAATGCTTCTTCTTGTCATCTGTAGCTAGATTAGAGCAATATAGGTTTACAGGAGCAACTATAGAAGGTATGGGGTTATAGAATAAGCAGTTATAGATAGGGCTGGGTAAAAATATCGATTCATCAATGCATTGCAATTCTTTGCTTCTCAATTCAATATCGATTCATCAAATCCTATGAATCGATTCAGCCATCCAGGCCAGTGGCGGCGCTGTGGGTTACACTCTAGTGAGAGCGTTCAGCATTGTACAAGACGCGCTTTAGCAAAACAGCGCGATGATGGGCAGCAGCTGCACTCCGTTCAAGCCTGATTCAAGCCTGCCCCACTAACATTAAAAGCCGACGTTAGGGCTCATTTTGGATTCCACTGTAAGCCGGGAACTATGGAAGCTTGTTTCCGCCACAGAATGGAAAATAAAATGTAATTGCGACTTTTTATCTCACAATTCTGACTTTTTTTCTCACAATTGGGAGTTTACCTCTCGCAATTCTGACTTTATTTCTCAGAATTGCGAGATATAAAGTCAAAATTGCGGGATATAAAGTCACAATTGCGGGATATAAAGTCAGAATTGTGGGATATAAAGTCGCAATTGCGTGTTATAAAGTCAGAAATGCATGATAAAGTCAGAATTGTGAGATATACACTATTCTGAGAGGGGAAAAGGTTAGTCTTTTTTCCCCTGATAACTCGCAGTTGCTGTTAAGAGTGATCAGCTGTTAAGTGTTATTGTTTACAAAATTATAATTATAATATTAGACTTTTTTGAGTATCCACATTTTGTGCTTCTGTTTACATTTCTTTTATAACTTGAATGTATAGAAAGAAAGAAATATACTTTCTACTACTTAGTTACATGCACTTTAGAGGTGTTGTTAAAGCACTGTTCAGTGCTTGTCACAGTTGTGTTTGTATTCAACACATACAATATTGTACAGTTTAATCTGATGAATAAACCATGACAGAAAACAAACATGCTGGGGTCAATTTGTTCTTTAACATTGGTAATACTGCGCACATTATTTAAAAATATACTCAGGCACTTAATTACTTGTGTATTTACTTATTATTGAATCGATATTGAAGCTAAATCAATATTGAATCGAAATCGAATCCTCAAGAATTGAAATCGAATCGAATTGTGAAATGCCTAACAATACCCAGCCCTAGTTATAGAGTAACAGAAGCTAGAGAAAATACAGCGTACAGCAGATAGAGTAGGTATAAAGTAGATATAGGTTCATGGCAGCAAGAGTTACTCAATCTTATTGAGTTACAGTAATAACTAGAGAAGGTATAGTGTAACAGAAGCTAGAGCAAATTGTACAGTTTCAGCAGACAAAGTTATACAATTACACGAGTTACAGTAGATGTAAAATGGAGCTGGAAAGTTTTCGAGTATACTGCATAGTGTGTTCCAGAAACACCAGAAACTGTGCAAGAGAGAAAAAAAAAAAACGTAAAAAATGCACAGCAATCACATACAACTGTGTATCATCGTGCCTTTGACACAAATACATATTCATAGGCAGTACACACACAACCAATTATGTAATCAAAAGAACCAAACAACTAATCATTTTTGATCCACACAACCAATAGTATTGTGTTGCTTATGAACAGCAGGATGCAAGTTCACTGTGCTGGTATAAGACTGATTGGAAATGACTCAACGCCACTGGCAGGTCTTGCTGGGTTACCATGACAACCTAAAAGCTCATGCACACAGACCTGAAATGCAGGTTCCAAAATTACTCTACACAACTTGGCTGAAAAATGTCGGGCTTTCCCTTAAGATCCTTAAAATCATTTGACCCCTTGAGCCTGAGATTCATTACATCTGCCCACATTCCAACACACATTTGACCCTGAGATGCCCCAAACCCCCCAAAAGAATCCGCTTCCTGAACACAGCTGGCACCTGTCTAGAATAATCAGCACCTGAAAAAGATGATTAATCTTCATCACTGCCTGCTACGAAGGCGAACAGCGCCCATGGGCTTTTAAACAACGAATGCATGAATGGGCAACAGAGAAAGAGTCAGGGAGAAAATATTACATGATCTCCTTCATGCTCCTAAACAAATTAGCTTGGGAAACCAGAGTCTGTGGAAAGCTAAGAGGAAAAGACATTACGATAAGATCCATTATGACATTAGAAGCTCTTTACTCGGCTTGGACTCTCTCTGGCTGCATTTTAAATGATGTTTAAATGAAACCTCTGGTAGGGGATGTTATTCAGTGACCAATGGGATTGTCAGGGCAGGGGTATGTTCTTGGACAACAGAAATCATTATCCATCAGTGTAACATAAAGAGCCATGTGTGGAGTCTTTACGTTTCTTCAATCTGAACTAATGGCTGCTGGTGGATGGCTCCCTGTTGTCTGATTGAGTCGGTGCAGCGATGAGTGCATTTAATGCCCCACTAAGAGAAATGCATCATGGGATGTAAAGGTTTCATGCAGTGAGTGTGCATTTCAAATTTCTCCTGGGGGTTTAAAATTCAAGACAGTGAAACATCCTGCTTGTTGTACAATCTCGGCATAAAAAATGTGATGTGTGAAAAAAAAAAAGATGGATGGCACTTGAGATGCTAATAGTGATATTTGAAGGTGCAAATTCTACCCTCAACTCGGGGTGTGACCGACGGTTATAGTTGAACACCGTCAATAATAATCTATAACCGCCAAAATCGTGTTATTAAAATATCTTGCAGATAAGGTTATACTAATATTAGTGTTGGGGAGTAACAGAATATATGTACCGGCGTTACGTATTCAGACTACAAATTATGAGTAAAGGTAGTCTCCACAGAACATAAAATATTTAATTTATTTTATGTTTCGTGTTCACATTTAGGAGGAATAAACAATGTTACGGATGTGACCGGCCTGAAAGCGCCACTAAAAGACGTGACATTTATTCACATCTCACAGAGTAAAACGTTCACAGAGACATCAAACAGAAAGCACAAAACCTTTCGTTTTGTATTAAGTATCTTAATTTTAATCAACCAATTGCCTGGATTTAATGAGAAGTAAATATAGCAGACGATAGATAATCACGAAACGGAGGCTCCGGCGCGTTAACTGGAGCTGGAGCTCGTCTAATTAATGAACCGAAACTCAGCATATAAGATGTTCCGATACCCTTTTTCTCTTCCCGATACCGATTCCGATACCTGGACTCAGGGTATCGGCCGATACCGAGTACCGATCCGATACCTGGGTGTGTATAGTATCTATTCAGCTGCAATTCATTCTAGTACTGTATGAATTGATAGAATTATTATGGTGTGCTTCAAACTTATCCCTAAATTAAACATGAACAAATACATAGAGTTAACTAGTATTTTTATTATCTGAATTACAATTCATTGCAATATTTATCTTAAGTGAAAAAGAAGTTAAAATGCAGCTACACATCTAATACTGTAAACTAAAAAAGGTATTTTAGATTTACAATATATATATATATATATATATATATATATATATATATATATATATATATATAAAGTGCAACAAATAAATCTAGGAATTTAAAAAGATTATATGAATGATATAAGAAAATAATCTCTTTATAACTGAAGATCAATAAACCATTTTGTTAAATAAACGACATTTCAGTTTGGACTGCGGCTGGTCATCCATCCAGAATAATAAACTCAATAACTTTCATGTTGTTGGTTATATTTATTGTTCGTTCGCTGTCTTTTTAAAACATTTCTCTTCGTTTGAGGCCCTGTTTACACGAGAACGCGTGAAAACGTAAAAAAAAATTATTGGCTGTGCCTTTCGTTTACACGGCGACGGCGTTTTTGGGGCTTAAAAACGCAAAAAAGTGAAACCACCCTCCAGAGTGGAAATCTTAAAAACGCTTCTAAATGGTAAAAACGCAAAGGTCTGCTTTACAGTGAAGGTTGTATGCAGGCGCGCGGGCTTGGTGTTGTTGTAGTATGCACTAGCCTCCTGAAGTGCATACTAAATTGAATTTCACAGACTTTTGCGTCACCATCTGCACGCGGATTTCACACCCAAACTGCTCGTCTAAACGCAGAATAAAAAGTGATAACGCAACGCCACTTTTGCGTTTTCTCTTCAGAGTCGTTTCCGTGTAAACATAGCCTTAATGAAGCTTTCAGAGATTGTTGATTCTGATGCGGCTCATCCTCCGCCTGCCATCGTGTTCTGCGGGTTGACGGGTCTTCAAATGCTTAAGTTACTCATGTTGAAGGTTCTAATACTTGTTCTACCCCTCAAAATTGCTGTATTGCATGAGACATGTCGCCGTTGTACTGGCTGGCTGGTCCAGTCTGAAATACACAATACAGCCAAACTGAGGACATTATGCTAGGACGCACGCGCGTTTTCTTCTTCGCTGCTGTAAACAGTGGTTGTTGCACAGGTGGGAGCAGCGAAGAAGAGTTCATCTCCGTTTTGCAGCGGTTAGCAAAGCTAGCGTGTATAACTAGACATTGTTTAATAAAATGGTATCGGATCGGTGCGCGGATAGAAGTACTCGCCGATACCGATTCCAGAATTTTTATTGGTATCGGCGGCATTTCCGATACTAGTATCGGAATCGGAACAACTCTAGAAGGTAGCCTTCTTGCCTCAAAGACATGTCTACTTTTAAACAGAACAATCCAAACCGAAAGAAAACAGACTACAGACTGCTCTCTGCTTATGTAATCCGCACAAAATGTGCTTTTCTCTCTGGCGCATTGATTATTGTGAAGATCGCAAATCAGCATAGTCAACTTCATCTTTGCAGCCAACACTGACAAAGAAAGGCCTGGGATTTTTCTTTGTTCAGGATTCGTTTACTGTGTGCGATTCATTTAATGGAAAGCACATTCACTGCGTTAATTTAAAATAAGCGTAGAGCAAGTAGCTAATCAGTGTCGTTTATTCAAACTAAGTGCCCTATAACAGACGAACATCGCAAAATTGTATTGATGACTCATACTGGACTACACAGATTTCTGTCCAATCAAATTCGCTCGAGAATGAGTTTGTCCCCCTCACTAAAACCACCTGCACTAGTAATTTAGTAAACTAGTAAAAAAAAATTGTAAATGTGGGGAGTGAACTGGTAGAATAGAGGGAATGCTTTGACATCACTTTTCCACCAGAACAACCCCCCTCAGCCTGCCTGAGTGGCAAAAGATCTGCTGCGTGACTGGATTTAATAGGGGAAACTGTGAAAATGCGACTAAAACGAACATTTTTATCAATTTAAACTAAATGTTGGACTCAATATAGGTGTTCCTTACAACTTACTAAAGATCCAGTGATCCATTGATATTGACATGCAGCCAGGAATCGTGTTGGCTGACATTTATGTTTGCCTGAATTCAACACCGGGGAAATAAAAGCAATATAGACCTAAACATAAAGCAAATTTGCATGTGAACGCTTTATATAAAAACAATATAGGTCGGTCTAAATCCGGGTGATCACTTATATCAGTGTTATATATAGCCTATATATATATCATCATAACGTCCAGCCCTAAAACTTTATAGTTTTTTTGGTCAGTGTTTATTAAAAAACATGCAATAATGCAGAATATGCAATGATGAATATTTAATTGATGAGTTGTTAATATATATGACAATACAAAATATATGGGTATGGTTTTCACCTAAATTCAGCATATTGACACAAAATGATAACTGCAGATCCACCTTTCGCTGACTGGAGTCCAGTTGTTTCTGTGAATTGCAGCGATCCATTTGCTCCTCTTTCTATAGCAGTCTGTAAAAATATTCAGATTTTTTTTTGTCAAATCTAGCCTAGTTGTACAGTCAATCGCAAAGCTCTTTCCTACTTTATATGCGTTGTGTTTGATTTTTGCATCATTCACGCTAATAACAAATACAGCCGCTCAGTCTTTTTGCCACTCACTGTGAGTAACTGCAGGCACTCCGGCCGACGGTGACGTCACGCGCATACCCTCCATTGAACTCTTATTTTAAAAGAGCAAGAAAAATCCTGTTTATATCATGTCTCCGTTAACGATTTAATGATCACCTTTGTCCTGTAAGATTGTGCAATATAAACAACTGCCAAGTCAATTTTCTTGTAATCTGATTCTGACATCCTCGCACACCTTTTCCGAACACACATAAGAGGGGTGATTAGTCAGAATCCAGATAAAAACTAAAGCATGTTTCTCATGTTTAACAGAATGGCGTGAGAAGAATATGCTCAGTCCGACTCATGCAGATTTACCATTGTGTGTGTGTGTGTGTGTGTGTCATCAAAGGGATGACAGATTCCCTCAGTGAACTGAATACAGGATCAAAGCTTCACTCTAATCACAGAGTGAATAATAATGAGAAACTGATCTGCAGCACACACACACACACACACAGGCGCTGACATCCCCCGGCAGTATGCACGCAGCTTCCATATGGGAGCATTACATAACCGACCCCTCTTCACTACACAATAGATTCATCTTATTCTTCTATTCCTTCCATCGCTCCAGTCTCTCCCTCTCCCAGCAGGTGACTGATTCCACATATGTTCGACAAACTCATGACTGAAATCATTTTAGAAGAGGTTTACTAAGGAGCTAAACATGTTTAATGCAACTAGGACAGGAAATTCATGAATGCGGGGCAAAGATAATACAAGCATGCACACAAACAGCTGCTCCAAATCACTGAGAAGAGCAACATTGTGGGTCTGTTCCAAAAACTAGTGAGTTGTGAACTAAAACACTGGCATTATTTGTAGCCCTGGAAGGCAGCATCCTCATATTGAGTGATTTGGAGCTCTCTATACACTACAGGCCCCTGATACTCATGACAAAAGGTTTTTTTAGTTCTTTGCTTAGTGGTAAAAAAAAGTTTGAAATACCTGAGCAGTGATATATTACTGTTAGGGAAGATCCGACACCAACCACACTGCCGAGAGTGGTATTTAGAGGAATATGTAGACATAAACGGTGCACTTTCCTCTCGATATAAAAATAAACAAACACAACAAAAATGACAGCGGTGAGAAAAAAAAAGTAGTTAAAGGGGTCATGAACTGGCTTTTTAAATTTTATTATATTGTTGTCTGAGGTCAACTTATGACGTTTGCTAGGTTTTTACATTTAAAAACATCAAAATGAATAAGTAATAGGCTATTTTCTACACTGTAAAAAAATATTTTCATGATTAGTAATCACAAATCAACTTAAATATTTTTTTTTTAGTTCAGATAACATATAATTTTGAGTTTCTGATGATTAAATCAATCTCCTTCATTGTATTAACTCACTTTTTCCAGTTCAATGAACTTAAAATTTTAAGGCAACCAGGTTACTTACTTTTTTAAGTTAAACCAACAATATTTTTTTACAGTGTACCCTAGTTTTGAGCCTAGCTGGAAAACGCTCGGTTTTTATGGGCGTCTCGCATTGAAGACTTGGAAGTAGGGCTGTAGTCAACCAAAGAAATCCTTAGTCGACCAAAGTCTTGTCCTGCGGAATGATTAGTCGACTAAAAAAAAACAACAAAAACGTTATGTTTTGATTGAACATTTTTCAAACAATTGTCATAGAGTATTTATAAAACAACAACAAAAAACATCACAAATAAATAAAACTATAATAATAATACAATTCTTTGAAAATTAAGTGATTTTTTTAACTGCTAAAAGTGAGGAGCACTGTCCAAGGCCTATGCAGTCACAATCGCGCACCTGACCACACCACACGCTACTAAAATATAACCGCTATCTGCCACATTTCTCTCTTTAAGAAAGCGTCAGATCATATGTGGATTTGTTTGCAAGAGCTCTGCAATACAGCACTCAAATCAGTTATAGTCACATCACGTTTATTTATTTAGCACTTAAATAGATTGAAAGAGCAAGCAGCATGAGATTTACACTCTCCACCTTAATTTGCCATGTTGAAGTAAGCCAATTTCTGTGAATGTGCAAGACGTCTGATTTTCCGCTTTAGAGAAATAATGAGAACAATAAGAAAATACAGTAATTACAAAATAATATGGTAAGAAATATCAGTTTGTAGTATCAGGAAGCGAAATGACACAGGAAGCCAGACATATCCACTTTACAAATGGCACCGCCCTCTCTTACGTTAAAAATAAAATGGATTAAACATGAAAAAACAGAGTCAGTGCCATTTTCAGTTAGAATAACTTCAATTTCTACTATAACAGGTACTACAAATTTGTAAAAACAAATGTTAAAATTGAATTCAAATTTGACAATTTTTATCGGTTTTCAGCATTAAATGAATTTTAAGTATATATTTCTCCTATTTTGTCCACCGTCTTGGCTCTTTGCAATGCATTTTGGGTTCAAGTTGGCAAAGGATACAGGTAAGAAAAAAAAAACGCATCTACACAGAATGCAAAAGAATAGAAAATGCAGGAGTTTTTAATATTTTTTCTTTTAAAACCTGACAGCGTCTAAAAACAATACTAGTGGTGGGATGCAAAAAAACAAACAAAGATGGTATAGTGCAACAGGTAAAGTTCTCCATCTGAAAGTGTATGGTGCTTTAATACACTCAAAAAAATCTAGATAACCTTAAGTCAAATGCACTAATTGACTAGTCGGTTGTTGGGATAAATTCAAGTCAGTTGTTCAGGACACTGAGTAAATTATGATTTTTTAATGATTTTTTTAATTGGGTGAACTTCCATTTTCTTATGCAAAGCATGATTATTCATGTTATTCTTAAGTGCACGTTATTCTGAATAAAAAAAATCTAAATGTAATAAAAAAATATTATCATCTAATAATATTATACCCTGCTTTGTCTTGCTTCCTACTAAGTTTCTTTCTCAAACCTCTTACTTTTTCCTTGCCTCTGTAACACTGTCTTTCTCGCCAGGGATATCATGCACTATCTTCGTAAAGCTGCTTTGGAACAATTTGCATTAAAAGAAAAGCTCTATGCAAACCAATTTGAATTTAACCGAATTGCTTTTCATGATCAAATCGTGATGGATTTGATCCAAGTCCCACCCTTCATTATTTCCCACTAACTAGTCAGTTTGAGTCACATTATGGATGTCGCCGTTTCTATTATGAAAATATTAAGAATGAAAAAGTGATTTTCCAGTAGGAGAGGGAGAGACTGATATCATTCCTAGCATCCTTTTGCACAGCTGCAATAACAGGCCAGCCTGAGCATGGCAGGACAGACCAGGACTGGGTGAAGTCGGATGACACAAAAAGCCTTCAGGATTACAACGAGCCCCTGAGGGCCACCATGGACTGTGATCTTCCTGCACACACTGAGCCAGTCAAAGCAGCTGTCCTGAGGAAATACTGCGAGGATTCAACCACACACACAGAAGCTTTGAACTCGGCCTGTGCGTTTCATCAAGTAATCAATACCTGAACCACAACAGGCACTAAGCTTAGTCTTGCGCAGTAAAACCTTTGACTGTCGGCATAAAGCCAGCTTATTCCAGCCAAGGTGCGCCCTCTTAAACAGGAAGTTAATGGGCTAGTAGCCAAAAGGCCTGTTCACCTTAAAATAACTATAACTATATTGGCACCCTATGCTAATAGGGAACAATGTTTGTTATAAGCGCACAATGCAGTTTTGTTGGCTGCCGCATTAAATACTTGAGTTGGATTCTGATTGGCTGGATTATTTAGCTTCTGATTGGTTGTCAATAGGGATGTCAAATGATTAATCGCGATTAATCGCATCCAAAATAAAAGTTTGTGTTGACATAATATATGTGGGTGCACTGTGTATAATTATTTTTTATATATAAATACACACATGCTTCTATATATTCAAGAAATATTTTCATGTATATATTTAGATATAATTTATATTATATATAAATATATATTTTATATATAAATAATATTTTTTTTCTTAAATATACATGTGTGTATTTATATATATATATATACAAAATAATTATACACAGTGCACCCACATATATTATGTAAACACAAACTTTTATTTTGGATGCGATTAATCGCGATTAATCATTTGACAGCCCTAGTTGTCAATATTTTTAATTGTTCATCAGATTGTGAAAGACATTCAAATGATATGTTCCTCTGTGACTTTACTACTCTCATAGAAAATCCTGGTCTAAATCCTGAAAATAATCAAATAAATAACGAGTTGACAACAACTCTGTCACCCAACGATTCTATCTCGTCTACAAACCACGTTTTGTCACGAAAAACCACGCAATAAAAAAAAAACAGAAATTACGCGAAACAGCACGTGCGCCAATACCCAGCAAAGAACACAACACGCGAATATGGATGTCAGACAGAAACTAGTGCTGCACATTGTTTGCGCGACGATCTGCTCTGAAAAAAATGCAAAAACTGAAAATGCGAAAAACTAAGATTTACCTGATGTCCTCAACCCATGCGTTACTATTATTGGCTGTACTCATGACATCACTGAGGTTGAGTCGCGTGACTGCTCTGGATATCTAGCAGGCTAGATATTTTTCTGGGGTCAGCGACGCGTCTGCGAACGTTTTCACTGCGTTGTTGGCTCTTTCATACTAACAGATTGGCAAGCATTCATCATCCGCTAATCCCCCGCGATTTGCACGCGATAACACCCTGACATGTCGGCGAGCTCAATGATTTGCAAATCGGGCATAAATCGGGCTTAAAATCCTGCAGTGTGAACTTGGTTTTAATTAAAATATCATACAAAATTTTCTAAATAAATGAAATACAAAAAACTAAAATAGTGATCGTGAATAAAAATAAAAGAAAAATGCATAAAATTATTTTTGGCATCGCCAATAATGTACAATAGGAAAAATGGATGTCAATTTTGAGATCTGCTAGAGAATAATATTGAACAACATTTTATTATTTTTATAAAAATTAACTTCAAGTCAGCATTAGATAATGACAAACGTGAAAATAAGGCAATTGAGCATAAATCCGATATCTTTTTTTGAGTGACATTTTTATCAACAGGCTCATCTGAAATGGATCATATCACAGTATCAGACAAGGGCGTAGGTTTAATTTTGAAATTGGTAGGGACGGGGACAACAATTTTATGCTCAGTTTTGATTCGATTTCGATTCGAAAGCTCTCAGTTCGATTCGATTTCGATTCTCGATTCAATTTTCGATTCTCGATTCCTGATTTGATTCTTGATTCGACTACAATGAATATATAGATGTAATACAAATCCTATATTTATAAAAAAAAAAAAAAAAGAACAGTGGACATAAGTTTACTAGTGGTTAATTAATACAAATAAATTAAGAGCCACAAACCTGTAAATAAAACTCTTCATTTTAGGTACACTATACACTAAATGCATACAATGAATAGACAGTATTTTGATGCAAGATGCAAAATTGATGCTAAAATTGGACAAGTCAGAACAGTTGCACGCCTTGATATAACATGTTTGGGTTATACATATTTAGACATTTTTTGTTACATTGATGATCTTACCTAAATGTTTATGTTATTATTTTTTTTTTTGTTAAGAGTTTATGCAACACATGAAAGCTTGATTTTAATCTTTAAATTAAATTGAAAAAAGTATCACATATAAATACAATATAATAAAGACACAAATAAAGAGACATTTTGTGGTAGTTTTTTGGTAGGCTATGTCAGAAATACTACACATACTGAATAAAGTAACCCAATGTAAAATAACACTGGATAGTCTTTAGTCCAGACTGAATTAAATACATTGGCTATTAATTCTGATTGCTTACAATTAATGCTATTATGTTGTTATGACAACTGAATTAATGACAGACACAAATGGCTGCGTTCACTTTAAGAACCGTCTATGGCACGGTCCATTACTGTCTCATTACAGTACTTTCCGTCTGTCTCACGCATTTAATGCTAATTTAAGACATAAGCGACTGTCTTTACGAGGTTACTCGCAAAGACCAGAGTTTTGACATAATTTTGCGTGTTTTTTAACTGTTAAAGCGATATAATCCAGGGATAAAACTTTTGTTTCTGGCGAGCTGTTTGTGAGGCGGATTTAGGCTTTCCTGCGTGTGCACGCAGTGAATGACATCTCTGAGAGTGCGCGAGCACGGGATGGTTTAACATCGCTTGAATGCTTAAACTGGTAAAACTTAAAATGACGTGAAAATGATAAACGTTAGTTACGATGATACGTTACGATGCAACGCCGGCCTGATCGAAATTATTGCTAGGGATATATCAGTGTCACTGAATATTGGTAGGGACACGTCCCTAGCGTCCCTA
Organism: Cyprinella venusta; assembly: GCA_038021265.1. NCBI lineage: Eukaryota > Metazoa > Chordata > Actinopteri > Cypriniformes > Leuciscidae > Cyprinella > Cyprinella venusta. The sequence continues at coordinate 8,551,603 of CM075886.1, forward strand.
CTAAATTCTACGCCCCTGGTATCAGATAAGCCATATTGATGCAGCGGCCTCCAATGTGATTTTTCTTTGGTTTCAAGGGATGACCATAATTTCAAGCCCCTCGAACCGACACAAACTGCTCCAATCCGGACAGTAACCTCCCCCCCCCCCTCCTTTCAAAGCCTGACCCAACAAACACACAGAGAAATGCACACTAGAACTGCATTATGAAGAAGAAACGCTGCTTCATAAATATTCAGATATGTTAGGGACATGATTTTTCAGTTTAAAGAACGAGTGAAACGTGATTCACACGCATACACAGATGTTTTAACGTCTCGCTAACCTCAGTGTGAGTGCTGAAGGCATGTTCTCATGCCACGGCACATTCCAACCGTGTCTAAGACTAAACAGCCACAACAGTGATAGAAACCAGAGGAATTCAGCCCTGTCACCCACTCCAGTGTGTGTGTGTGTGTGTGTGAGGTCTCTGCAAGGGCATCGTTTTATTTGCAGTAATTGCTTTTCGAGTGCCATTTGGCAGATTCGCTGAACGCTTTTAACCATTTCTCAACCAATCGTTTGAGAACCGATGCCGATTTGATACAGAGATTAGCCGTTTTTCACGTTCAGTGTGTGTTTGTGTGCTCACAGGATGTGGCTTTGAGAAAACAGAACTCATTCCCGCATTCCTCTGTCACCATAATGGCCTCACTATCGGCCAATCAGCATCCAGAACCAATTATGGCATTATGACCTCAAAATCTCCCTGGAGATAAACAAAAAAGCAAGACAAAGACAACCGAGTCCATATTTTCACATGTAGGGATTCGGGAAGTACCTCTAAACAACGCACGCACAATTCTATATAAGGCGTCTTCCAGTTGGCTGTGAGTCACCATTAGTGCTTTATAAGGGAGCAGGACTAATATTTACACTTGAGAGGTCAGAGAATGTGTGTGTTTGTGCTATAACTGTTTATATGAGCACTAACACACACACACACACCCATTAGAATAATCATTTCCTATGGGAGTAATAAGATAGGGTGGGGGTTCTGACATCACTTCCTGTTGGGGTGAGTGGCAGAAATTCTCTGTGGGTTAAATGATCCGGTATAATTAACAAGCTTCAGAATACTAGCTGCTTACTGCACAGCTTTTTTTTAATAAAAGCATTACTAGTATGCCATGTTATTTAACGAGTAGTGTCGAATTAGCGTCTTCAATTCTGTGTAAAAGCGTCTCGAAAAAGGACACTAGAAATGGAGGATTACATTGTGGGATAGGGTATCTCATCATGTATTCTGCACATCATTCACGTAATTTATGCTTACAGAAAATTGGTACCGAGATTGCAAAAATAAAAATGATAGTATGGTGCTATTCAGAACACAAAATGGCCAAAAAGACAAAGGCAAGACAAAATGCAAGTGCACGGTCCTGCTGTATATGCTTGAGGGTTTATTTTGTTCCTGTAGAGGTAATAAACCTCAAGTATTCAAGGGGCAATGGAGTCACCTTAAAATGTCTGTGCCATTAAATAAGATGTTTTACTGAATCTCGGCAACAGAAAACAGCTGAAACAGAAAATTACCTTTCTTTTTTTTCTGTTTCAGCTGTTTTCTGTTTCATTGATAGACAACAAGCGTTAATCTGGTGATTTCAGCCGCTGAAAATTGGATTTTAAATGGGACTACGGATGGCGAAAACTAAAAATTTTCTTGACTGACCAACGAGCCTTATTAGCCTTATTAGCTTATTAGCATTAGCCAGTTGAAACTGGTTAACCGATTAGTTTATGCTACGCTATTGGAAATAACAGCCATTTTGAGCCACAATCCATATAAAATGATTTGGGTACAAGGTGATCGCGTTGAAATTAAAGGCATTAGTTTAGCGTTAGCAGCTCATTTGAAACATTGCCATGGCTAGGGTTGGGTATCGAGAATCGAGTATCGATTGGAACCGGGACTAACTTTTAGTTTTTCCCGGAATCGTTCAAAAGTTAAAATTTCGATTCCTAGTTTCGATATTCACAGTCCGCCGACCAGAAGAAGAAACCGCTGAACAACACCAATGAAGAAGCGTCTACCGGAAGTGTTGGCATAACCGCGCGAGTCGAACATGAGTAGCTTACGTCGGCGGTCCAAAGTGTGGCTTCACTTTTCTAAAAATAACAAAATCTCAACAAAATGCAAAATTTGTGACAAAAAAGGAGTATTTGTCATGGGATGGAAGGATGGACGAACCCAAAAGCAGACTGATTGCTCAACACAGAATTTATTCAAGACAAAACACAAAAACAAAACCCACGAGGGGGCAAAACAAGACTGGGTAGCTAACACTAAACTAAGACTGAGGTAAACACAGGAACAATTCTTAGACACGAGCAGACTCTTCAATAACAGTTTTCTCAATGAATTACTTACTACAAAATATCAAACAGATCTCACGGCAGGTTTCACACAGTTAGACAGGGTAAGATCGACAATGTACCGACACAGGACAGCAAACACAAGAGGATTAAATAGGGAGAAACTAATGAGGGAAACAGCTGACACTAACAGGGCAATCATGACTAAACAAGGATAACAAGGGGGCGGGGTTATGAGACGAGACAACGCAAGCACATGGCCCAAACAGGCCATGCGCTTGCACACAAAACATGGGTCTGTCACGATCCTGCCACAAAACTAGGAAAATTCACAGACATGATGGCAGAATCATGACAGAACCCCCTCCTTAAGGAGCGGCTTCCAGACGCTCCTCAAGGAGACATCAAACACGGGACAAGACATAGACATGAACCAACAAAACATGACAAATACTAACAAAGGCATACAAGAAAAAACAATAACAGGGTTAGGGTGGAACAATAAAAACAATAAACATGGCAGAGGAGGTGGAGGAATCTCAAAGTTCACAGGGGGTGGTCCATGGTGAATAGGAGTGTAAGGGGTCTTAGGTCCACGAGAAGAGGGCTGGGAACAAGGAATCCGGGTAGGCTTGGTGGGGAACACACGAGAAGGAGACTTGGGCGAAACAGTACTGGGTTTAGTGGCGACAGGGGAAACAGTCCGGGGCCTGGTGGAGACAGGGACAATAGGAGAAACAGTCCGGGAATTAGTGGAGACAGGGGCGACCGGGAAAACAGACTGGGGTACCGCATTAGCAACAGCAACAGTCTCAGACACAGAGGAGGCAGAGGATGACAAAACATGACTCTTAACAGGGGACAGAGCAGGAGAAGGCGTGGGACAAAAGACAGGGGGTGAAATAGGCGACTGGGGAGTGGTGAGAGGCAAAGCTGGGCTCTCAGAATCAGTTTCCGAACCACTGCTCTCCATAGCAGACTCGGACACATCGTTCTCTGCAGTAGACTTGGAAACCGAACTCTCTAATGCAGACTAAGGGACAGCGCTCTCTGCTGCTGGCTTGGGAGCAGCGCTCTCTGCAGCTCTTGGCATGGGGTCTGGGGACAAGACAGGGACTTCTAGGATCTTGATAAGACGTGACAGGTATTCGGACAGGGTTCTTGCAGCAATAACAACCGGCATCTCCTGAGTAGCTGAAACTGAGCGTATAACAGCAGAATCGGCCGCCTCCCTCTCTGCAGCACTCACGACTGTAGACTCTGGGACGGCGCTTGCTGGAGCAGGCTCTGGGACGGTGCCTGCTGGAGCGGGCTCAGGGACGGCGCTTGCAGTAACGGGCTCAGGAACAACGCTTGCAGTAGCGGACTCAGGAACAGCGCTGGCTGGCGTAGGCTCGGGAACAGCGCTTGCTGGAGCGGGCTCAGGAACAGCACTTGCTGGCGTAGGCTCAGGAATAGCGCTTGCTGGAGCGGGCCCTGGAACAGCGCTGGCAGTAGCGGGCTCAGGAACAGCGCTTGTTGGCGTAGGCTCTGGAACAGCACTTGGGGGAGACAGGGGCAGAGGACAAGAGGCACCCTTCCTCCTCCTCTTCCTTCTGGGTCGCGGAGCAGACGACATGGCTGGACTCACAGGCAGCGAAGCCTCCATCGAGGATGATTCTGATTAGGGCTGGGTATTGTTGGGCATTTCACAATTCGATTCGATTTCGATTCTTGAGGCTTCGATTCGATTCGATTTCGATTCGATTCAATATTGATTTATTAGCTTCGATATCGATTCAATAATAAGTAAATTCACAAGTAATTAAGTGCCTGAGTATATTTTTAAATAATGTGCGCAGTATTACCAATGTTAAAGAACAAATTGACCCCAGCATGTTTGTTTCCTGTCAAACTAATGAGGGAAACAGCTGACACTAACAGGGCAATCATGACTAAACAAGGATAACAAGGGGGCGGGGTTATGAGACGAGACAACGCAAGCACATGGCCCAAACAGGCCATGCGCTTGCACACAAAACATGGGTCTGTCACGATCCTGCCACAAAACTAGGAAAATTCACAGACATGATGGCAGAATCATGACAGTATTTCCCTTTAGAAAGGAGTATTTCCTTCAGAGAGACCGTTGGTTAGCAAGGTTAGCTAAACTTTTTTGACCCTGCCTCTTAAAAGAATCGGAATCGAGAATCGTTGGGAACCAGAATCGAAACAAGGAATCGGAATCAGAATCGTTCAAATTCAAACGATACACAACCCTAGCCATGGCTCATTTAAGAAAATCATATGGTAAGAAAACTGTTTTTTTAAGAAAACAGCTCCGAAGAGAGTGACACCTCTTTAGTTTGAGGTAACGTTAACGTTAGTGCTAATAATAACAAAGAAAGATGACGATCATTATCACCTTATCTGTTACCACTGAAATGTAGATGTAATGTATTTCCAAATCTAAGCCCAGCAACTTACATCTGTGTCATTCTTTTAGGTGAAATGGTCCCACAGACCCACACACTATTTTCTTTGCACATTTCATCCTGTCGTCTGCCCTGGCTTTAACCTCGAGTGTTTTAGCCTGAAGCCTTTACTTTTCGCAAATCTTGTGAGCGTGAATCTTGTGAACCCAAACGCTGTGACCTCGCGCCAAATGTTTTTTTTTTTTAAACCGACTACCAACAACTTTGATCGGTTAACATTGATAACATCGACCATCGGTCAAACGGTCATCGGTCACTCCTGGTAAATATGATCAAAATTGGCCGTAAAAATACATCTGCATTGTTTATCCCTCTGATCTTTCATTTAAAAAAAGTGCAAAAATCTAACCTTTCATTGAAGTAAAAGAATTGAAACTGGGGGGAGAAAAATCACATTATGAAATAAATGTTTTTCTCCAAAACACGTTGGTCACAATTAGTCACCCCATAACTGTTTATGAGTAAAATATTCGTCCCAAAGTATATTCCTATTAATATTTACCTTTTTTAGTACACCTGGGGAACATGAAATTGTCTAGCTATGACTTCTTGCTTCACTTGAGTTTAAGGCCCTGTTTACACGAGAACGCTCGCGGGTGAAAACGTAAAAATATTTTATCGGATGTGCCTTTCGTTTACACGGTGACGGCGTTTTTGAGGCTTAAAAATGCAAAAAAGTGAAACCACCCTCCAGAGTGGAAATCTTAAAAACACTCCACCGCCGCGTTCCCGTGTAAACGGTAAAAACGCAAAAGTCTGCTCGACAGTGAAGGTTGTACGCAGGCGCGTGGACTTGGTGTTGTTGTAGTATGCACTCTTAGCCGCCTGAAGTGTATACTACATTGAATTTCACACACTTTTGCGTCACCATTTGCACGCGGATTTCCCACACAAAACGCTCGTCTAAACGCAGAATAAAAAGTGATGACGCAACGCCACTTTTGCGTTTTCTCTTCAGAATCGTTTCCGTGTAAACATAGCCTAAATAAGTGGAAACACAAAGGCCAAATTTCCTTAATCATCCATCACAATGAGTAAAACCAAAGAAAATAGTTCTGAAATTTGACATGAAGTTTCTATATAGTTTCATTTTGCAATAGCTGTGCTTTAACATTGTGTGGTATAGCCGAGCTAAACTGACGCTACTCTCTTTTCGATGCAGTTTGGACTCTTTAGCATCTATTTCAAGCAAACAACGTGGAAAAGCTACAAGTAAACATGCTAGCAGTGTAACAAGATATGTGATTCTGTTAAACTGTTGCAATGGAAAGAAAAAAATGACCATAGAAGATCACCATTTAGATCACTAGCGACTTAACTTTCAATAAATGTACGTTGCAGCCAACTTAACATACCAAAAACGCTAAATGCAATTTCAAAACACGCACAATTGAGACAAGCAAAACCATCAACAGAAGCATGACAACAATGAACACAAACCTAGTTTAAAGGTCAACAAACCTATTCTAAGCAAATCGACAAATTAGAAAATGTTGTACTTACCAATGCTCACTTCGTGTAGATCAGTCGTCTTTGCATGTTTATAAACAATTATGTATTACACGAACACGAAGTCTGCAAAATGGTCAAATTTGGAATAGAAAGCCATCACAAATACGGAAAAATTGGAAAGAAAAGCAAAAAAGCTGGCCCTGAGACTGTGTTTAGGCCTGAAAGCTTAATGCACAGCTCAAAAGCGAAACCCTTTGTTCAGTTATGCATGAGTGTACATGTGCTAATGGGCAGGCAATCATGCAACCTTGATGGTAAACTTCAGAGTGAACGAGTGGCAGCACTACAGCTCGAAAATATCAGTGTAACACAATTTCAGCCTACACAGCGCTCAACCTCAAACCACCTCCACTCTTTCTTTCTGGCTGTCTGTCTCTTTCCTTTGGCTTCTCACATTCCCTCTGTTATTCTGAACGCCTGTGGGCTGTATCACGCTTGTTTGATGCAGTCTTCTCTTACATTTATCCTAAGGTGGTTTAGTAAAGATCTAAAAATCCTTTTTTATTCCAGCAGATAGATATTTGAACGAAATCCAGTTCATTCATTTCACTTCCTGACCCTCACGCCAAGCCAAATGCAGTTCAGGGTGGCCAGAGTCTGGAAACTTATAAAAGTCTCTGAGGGCAGCCTGAGACGGCAGACAAGATTTCGGTAGCTGATATGGAGCAGAGCAGGGGGTGGGGCTAATGTGATGTGGGAGTGGCCAAAACAGTGGGTGGAGCAACCGAGAACCGAGCCAATTCCAGCAAATTCCTATTCAATGACAGCAAGGACGAACCAATTAGGGCAGTCCGTCTGGAGGAAGCGTGTTTTTGATATCAAGGGATCACTTAAAGTCAAGCACGCTGTCATCATGATGGAGAAGACGTCTTGGCGATGACATCATGTCTGATATCACCATCTATTATTAAGCCTAATATTCCCATTGTGGATTAGCAGATCATAAAACATGCCAGTAAATCACATTTAGGTCCTGAGGTGCTACGACAGGCAGATGGTGCGCGTTATCCACTGAATGACACACAAAAAGATCCTGGATCAGTACGTGAAAGACTGCCGTTTGACTCAGAGTTTCAAGTCAGCATCAAATGAAAACACATTATGGAGTTTGGAAAGGTTTTTTTGGAGACGATTATTGCAGACCCAGCCAGGATTAGCTGCACTTCACTCAGAGTAGCCTTGAGCAAACGAGCACCTTTGTTGCTATGGGAACTGCTGATGCCGTTGTCATGATGTCACTATGAATGAAACTCAAAATTTTATGCCATATGATATGACCATGTACTTCACCGAATCCCAATTCACATGCTTCTATAACTAAGGATGTGCACGTGTAGTCGACTAGTAAAAACACAATTTAAAATATTGATTTTCCTTGGCACCTTTGCCTGCCGCAGGCAACGTACTTTACTACTGAACCCTCTTCTTGCATCTTACGCTTACAATTGAATATAGTATTGGATGGCACCCAATTGCAATGCGGAGGATATGCTGTGTGCTTCCAAGTGGCAACATTTAGATTTTCACGGGTATATTCGGTTTTTATTGGAGTCATGCATTCACAGTCTGAAATTAACACCCATTAACAGCCAAATGAGAGCCCCTTTTAAACAGCCGCAGGTATTTTTTGATCATCTACCAACTTGGACTGACATTTAACAAGAAATGCAAATTGATACAAAGATGTGCAATTAAACTAAAGAATTACTATATTACATATTGCTGAACAGACAAAAACAAAGCATTCAATGAGCATGATTGGCTGTTTTTATTATTATAGATGAATCTATAGACATCACTGACTTTAACCTTTTCTATTATGAATAATACACAATCTTAATCCCACTACACAGTAGATAGTATGCTAAATGTGATTCAGTATTTGTCTTTCTGTGAAATATTAAGTCAATATTATAATGTATTTTGCTCATCCCTAAACTAATGTGATGATCTCTAAATTGACATAGGGCCCTATAATTTTCACATTTACAATCACAGAAATTGGCAAATTAATGCGGAAACTAGTGTTAAGTCCCAGTGAAATCAAAATTGACCCCATTTACTTTGTTAGCGCATATTACAAGTCTTGTGGTGAACAATTAATCCGTGCAAGTAAATATATATATTACAAAATTTTACCATGGTAATCTTTAAACCGTTAATCTGCTATGAGCGAGAGATGGAGAGATGGAGAGATGGAGAAACCCTGCCTTTCTTTTCAATATTCCGCTTCACTTGGAGATACGTCACAGCACTGGTGAAAAGTCGTTTGCAACTTCCGGATTACAGGGACTTTAACACGGGATTTCGTGGAATTTTACATATTTGGTTTGAAATTCTGTTTTTGTGTGGGAGAAGAACGTATGTCTGGTGAAAATGCCAAATCGGGGCAAGCAAATCCCAAAATATATTTTGTTGTTACTTGAAGAGTGCGGTGTTATGTTGCATCATGCAGTTTTTGCCCTGAAAAGGCTACCAAGTAAATGTCAATTACCTCAATAAATTTAAGGCCATTCCTATTTTATTTGTATACATTTTAATTAGGAGTGTCACAGTAGGGTTAGGTTAGGTTAGGTTGAGGCCCCGTTTACACGAAGGGAAAACGCAGATATTTCCCTGCGGTTTGGCCTCTCGTTTACACGAAAATGATTCTAAAAACTCCAGCCAAAGTGGAGATTTCTGAAAACGCCAGTTATGTGTTGTCGTGTGAACTGGGAGAAACGGCGTTTTAGGTTCTCTATTGTCGATTCTGAGGATTCTGATTGGCTTGCATGGCTTTATCCTTCTCCCTACACTGCCACCCATAGGTTTGACATAGATATGATGGCACTCGCCAGCGTATTTATGCCGGTGTGTGCGCAATGTTTTTTTTTTTTAAAAGGAGAGGGGGAAAATATTCGTTTCTCTAAATACCCAGCTTTGTGTAAACGTGGCCTAAAAATCACGGTTCGGAACGTACCTTGGGTTTAAAGTCACAGTTCGGTGCGTTTTCAATACAGCAGAAAGAAAGAAATGCCAGAGAAATTTCCGATTTGTTAAAATTTTGTTTTTGTTTTTTTTGTTTTCCTATATCTTCAAACTTTGAGGTTTATAAATGGGAGTCATCTTTGAAGGATGTACAAATAATGTTTTGGTCATCATATTAAAAATAACATCTAAATATATATATATTTATATAATATCTGAATTTTTAAGTGCTGGAAAAAGATGTGTGAAGTACTTGAAAGCATTTCACTATTCCAGCTAAACTGGTTCCAGTAAGTGTTACTATATTAAATCCATGGTGAATGTTGCTGTTGACGTAAAGTATTACTAGTTCATCACGGCACAATGATTCTTCTGGTTTCCACATCAGCGCTGTTTGATCTAATAGAGATCTACGGTTAATAACGGAGAAATGTGAATGCTTTAACTAGATCTCGCAGCGATGTTATTACTTCAGTGGCGAATTCAAACGTTTTCTTTACTGGATCTCTTAGCGCTGTGTAGTAACAGTGTCAATTGATCGAGATCAGCTCACGTTGCACATATATGTTGCTGGTCCGAACGTGAAGTACATAATGAGTAGCGCAGTTTCGTTCAACTTTTTCAACTCTTTTTTCTTCTTAATTTTGTCGGCAGAAAAAATGGTCCAAGGAATCATTCAGTTTGTAAGTGTACCGAACCGGAAGCCTCGAAATAGTTCAATACGAATACGTACCCCTAATTTTAATCATTCACTTTAAAAGCACACTCTTTTTTCCGACTAAAATAACAGTAAAGGGTAAAAAAAAATAATAATTCTCAAAAATTTAAACCGTAAAAACGGAATTTGGGAAAAAATAATATGGGTTTCATAGGGCCCTAAAATGTGCACAAGTGAAATACTTCACTGAACTTGTAAACCACTCTGGGAGTGTATGGGCACAGGGCTAGTGGAGGTGTATATATTTAAACCTGTCTGGCTGAAACTAGAGATTATGTGTGTCTCATACCAAACACCTGAGGCAAAATGCACCCATAGCACTCTGTCAGTCTGTCTGTCCGACTCGCACCAGCTATAACACAAGACTCACCGCAAAACAAACAACTTTTTTGTCATTGAGCATGTCAAACACACCACCTGTTATTTTACAAATGACTAATGCCATTTCACACGCAACTTCACAGAGGTGAATGACCCTCAAGTTTTTTCTGTGTTAGTATTTTGTTTGTGTACTGGAGGCATGCATATGTTTGGATTATATGATAGCACTGATATGTTTGAATGGCATGTTTGTAATGACTCCCACACATCAAACAGACATCAGACCGAAGTCTGGTTCACACTGACAGCGATTAAACAATATCGCTGGAGATTTAAGTCAATTTGCTTTTTGGTTTTTAGAAGGTGTTTCTTCTTGAACATCCAATTAACCTTAAGATAAGACAGCGGATAGTTAAAGGGTTAGTTCACCCAAAAATGAAAATTCTTTCATCAATTATTCATCCTTATTTCGTTCAAAACCCATACGATTTTTGCTCATCTTCAGAACAGAAATGAAGATATTTTTAATGAAATCTAAGAGATTTCTGTCCCTCCATTGAAAGTCTATTCACCCAAAACTTCAAAATGTTGATAAAGAGATCGTAAAATAAATCCTTTAATAAACGCAATCACTTTATATGATGAAAAGATTTAATTTAAGCTTTAATTTACATAAACATAGAACTCAAATTTGGTAAATGGAAACTCGAGCATGCTTGACAGGCGAGAACCAATGAGGTTTATTCTCACATGTTTGAGCTTCCGCAAGATCCACTGAGGTTTGTTCTTACGCCTTAAGCAAGTATGTTGAGCTTTGTTTATTTGAGTGCTCTATGCATGTTTGCTGATCAAACACTGACCATTGAAAACATTAACGACTTTAGGTCAATGTCAGACAATGACAACTTGCATTCTATGAGACTACAGTTGTTTGCCAAAGGAACAAACAAAGCTCCATTATACAGCCACTCTTAGGGATGTAAAAGGTTAATCGGTTATCGATTAATTGTCGACAAGAATTTATTCGATTAAATTAAGTTAATTGTCAGCTAATTCAACATTGCAAATGAGATTCTCACGCGAGAGACCCGACACAAACTTGAGGCGACAAACAAGAAACCAAACATGAGGTGGTCAAAACGGAGTGGACGACCAGCTAGGCTATCCACAGCGTGCTAACCTCGAAAATCCAGCTGTATTATAACAATAACTTAGCTCTCCTATTTAGCTAGGCTCATTGCATGCTGGCTAATAACTTTTTTTTAAAGCTGGGTCTTAAACACTACCAGCTCTGTGTTGGACAGATTTGTGCCGCGGTGTTCGATGAGGAAGAGTATCGCGATACTTGGAAATTAAAAACCTCACGATACCTAAATTTATTAGTATTGATACTTTTATAAATGACTGGGTTCCAGATTTGTAAGAGACGCATTTCATATTGGTGTGTGCGCAACGCACGCTTCCAGTGCCTCCCCATGGACGTCTGTCTTTTTTATCCTCACACTCGCAGCAAAGAAGCGGCATCTGTCATGAGGCAAACACTACAGCGAGACGGCTGCATGTACGAGCACACGTGATACTGTGGCCGGCGGTCAGTATAGGAGTGGCAATCCGGAGAGTCGGGACTTTTCCCGGTGGTCCGGTAGTGTTTCAAGCATAGACAGTAGAAGAAGTGGACAGAGTCATCTCATTGGAACTCCATTGAGACAAGTGAAGCTCGTTTGTCGCGATTTTTTAGCACTTCCGTTCCTGACGCGCAGACTCAAACCGACACAAACAGAGCTTGACGATGTAGATGTGACGTGAGCAACCTGTTTGTCTTCTAGTGGCTGTGACATGAGAAATCTGAATCATTCCCTTCCCAAACATGCAGAGGCGGAGAGTGTGAGTAGGAGCTGTCCATGAGCTAGGACCAGAAGACAATTTTGCTAGGTTTTCTGATTAATTATTTTTCCATTTAGCCTCCACGTTTCCCCGATTGTGCGCGAGCTTCTTCTCCTGTCCATACGGTAATCTCTCTACTGTGCGACAGAGAGTCACGTGGTTATGACACAATCGTTAGCCTACTTTTGCAAAAAACGGCTTCTACGGGGCCATAACATAAGCTACAAGGTAATGGAGCATTTTATACATTGTTGTGTTTCTTTAGAAATAAATAAAGGAAAAATGGGGTCTTCAAACACCTCAGATGTAAAGTTATTCGCTGTCAAAGTGACGCCAAAATGAATGGGAGTCAATGGAAATGTTAACGCAAGTGTGAAGTTCTGCTACAAGATGGCAGCTCCTGCAAGGCTTCAACTTCCGGTCGATGGATTACCCCCTTCAGTTTAAAGGCCGCGAGGGCCGGTCTGATAATTATATATTGCAAGTTATTAGCAACACAATCCGGCGGCCTGTACACAATAGTCTCTGCAACGCCGATGGTTTGAAGTGCGCGTCCGGGTGAAGACGGTGCGCGACTGCGCGAGCCGCTAAAGACACTGTACCCATGCAACTGATAGCAGCAAAAAAAGAGCGCTCTGCTTGATTTTTAGATTTTAGCGCAAGATCTCTTATTTAATAGCCAACTAAATTAATTATATGCTATTTAACTGGAGATGTTTTATTTATTTTGTATTAGTACAACTTTCCCCCCAACTTTCATAGAAAGCATAAATAATTTGCAAGCTGCTAAAATAATGAATACAAAGCATCAGCTAAATGATCTATAGGCTAGGCTATATGATTATAATCAGAGCATGTGCATGTTTGTGATTTATTGTGTCTGCTTGTTTTTTTTAAACTTTATATCGGCTTCAAAATGTATATTTTGGACTAACTTGTAAAGATTATCTTATCTTATTTTTTTATATACATGTATACATATTCCTCCTTTTTTTTTTTTTTTTTTAATTATTATTATTTATTTATTTTCATTTTCATTATTATTATGTAAAAAAGATTCAACCTTTTAAGATACGTTATTGTTGTATTACATTGTTGTATCTCAATAAACAAAGTATTACAAACTTGTAAAGATTATCTTAAGACAAAATGTGTAAAGGTCACAACTCGTTGTTCAACACAGATCTTATTTTTTTTTGCGATTTTCCAAAAGTCTATGGGGAAAATGCATTGCTTTTCGATCGAGGGAACCCATGCGCCGCTAACTTCCGAGTTGTCCAACAAAGTGCTGTCATAACTTATCGGCACTCTATATAGTGTAGGCTAAGCCTAACCATATACATTTAAAATTTATTTCATGTTGCTTAATGTTTCACATGCAACAGGTGAGCCAGTGCAATTATTTTTTTATGTATTTCAATTTTCTGTGCATAATTTATTTAAAGACATAAATGCCATTATCTGTACCGTATATCAACTGTTACAATAAAACATCAAATGAGTAATATGTATTTTATTCTGTATATAAGCAATATTTTGTTTTTTATGTTAAAGACACTATTGAAACCGTGAGAAATCTACATTATAAGGAAAATAGCCAGTTAATAACCAGTTAATTGATAAGGTCGATCAACTAAAGATTAATTGAATTAATCGATAATTTGCATCCCTAGACACTCTGGATAAGCATTACATGTGCCATAACAGTAAAAGATTTTTACTTTTAGCCAAAAATAGAGGTTTGAATGCGTGTCTGATAGTTTAGTTCAAAATGACAGATGGCAACAAGGCTTCTTGTGCAACGATTTAATTGGCTATGTGGCCTGTCAGTCATTTATCGTAAGGTCAAATGTCACCGTTTGAACTTCTACAGGACATCAGCGCTTTGTTGCTGTCAGTGTGAACGGCCCTAACAGATTGGGTTACAGCAGCCAGAGTTGAGAGGAAGGGATGATTTTGTCTGGTTAATCTGATCTCAGTCAGGTCCTGATCTGATTCAGTGTCCTCGTAGTCACTCTGTGAACATAATCACACACACTCACACACACACACTCCTCCCCAGGGTGCTCATCACACCTGTTTCCTAGCTCAAATCCTTCCCTAACTAAAAACCCTCTGACAACTATTCACCAAAACACAGAACTCCACTTACACTCAGAAAGTCTTTTTTTTTCATGTTGTGTGTCGTATATCCGAGTGAAAACGGCTTCTCGGACTAGAAAAAAAAAACGATGTGCAGGACTAGATTGTGTCCATTGGGATTTGATGGTTTTGTCATTTGCAAGAGGGAGGGGAAGTTATTTTGATTAAAGATTAGGAGGGAGCATGTCTTTAAAAAAGAATGTATGTGATCACATAAAATAAATCCTGCAATTCCAAGAATTTTCCATTTTGATTTCATGGTGACTTTAAAACCTCTGGATGACTCAAAGAAAAGATGTTTCTCCAAGCTCTGACACTACCTCACAAAAATTCACAATGGAAAGCACGCTTTCAATCAAACTACTACAGAGACCATTAAAAGTTTAGTAACTTGCTATAAATACAAAAAATTGTAAAAGAAATTATATTAACATTACATTTCCTCAAATACACAATCCATGAGCAAGTCTATCAATAGCTCATTTGTATAAACTTAGACTAGGCTATTCTTTTAAATGGCTGATTTGGACAAATAATGGTCAAAAATAATAACAATAATTCAATAACTGTTATTATTTTTACCATGGTAAAGGTCAAGTGCTTAAAACTAACATCCAAAATGAAACCTATAGCCTAGATAATATAACTAATATTACAGCAATTCCTGTTCATCTTCTGTGAAAAATTAACATTATGCGTGTATGGTTGATGATAATAACCACATATTAATTATTCAGGCATGTGAGCTCAAATTAATCCTCCTTTAAATACTATTTGGCAGTGAATGTAAAAATGCTAAATCATCCACAAGGTAAAAACCCTAACTGAAGGCATATATGAAACACACATTTCTTAAACACAATTTCCTTAGTTACTAAAGTGAAAGCTGAAAACGGATCACACACACACTCACAAGCATCCTGACAGAAACATTGAGGAACTCTCCAGAACCGGCGTCAGATCCCATCAGGTTTTCCCTCATGGACTTTCCAGAGAAAATGTCATTTCATCTCCTCACAGAAATGGTTTAGCAGAAATGACACTTTATCCTTTGCACACAGAAAATAACGTTACTCCTGAAGCTGTTACACACCACAACCAGACATA
Organism: Cyprinella venusta; assembly: GCA_038021265.1. Taxonomy (NCBI): domain Eukaryota; kingdom Metazoa; phylum Chordata; class Actinopteri; order Cypriniformes; family Leuciscidae; genus Cyprinella; species Cyprinella venusta. The sequence continues at coordinate 8,567,083 of CM075886.1, forward strand.
ACACGCGTAATGACTCAGGTTAACCGTTTAACAACCACAACACAGATATTTTCATGGCCCTTCTGAAATGTTCAACTCGTTAAACTGACAATAAACTGGTTGAAAAATCACAGCTGCGCGTCGCGCGTCTAAATATGCGCCATTCGCTCGAGCTGACGCGCCGCGTGGATCTTTCTGTGAAACTCCGTACGAACTTTCTGCTCTTACCTTCAGCGAACGACAACGCTCTCCTCACGACCCCGTGTGCGCCATCCTAATCCAAATATCGCGGAACTGTCGTCAAACTGAACGTGGGCTCGGATGGATATTTTGCTCGGGAGAAATGTGAGATCACGCGTCCGTGTTCCGCCGCTCCGGTAACGGCTCGAGCACGGGGACGCGCAGAGGGCAGGGCGCTGTGGACGCGCACTTCGTGTTGGAATGTCGGAAACGCGCTTTGCTCCCAGACAGTTTTGCTGTGGTTTTCATTTGATATTTTGAAGAAGAACATTAATAATAATAGGGACTCAAATGTAAAACTGTAATGTTTTGAGACACAAATTTGGAAATCTCAATATAAGGACACTTGTGGTATTATTTTTTAAATAATTTCCTTAGAAACTATATCACGTATAATACAAAATGCGTGGAAATGTTGGATGATCTTGATTTCAAAAACATTTTGGGGTAAGAAACTTTTTGCCTGAAAGTTTGGGTTATAATAGCTTTCAAGAGTGCGATTATAAACACAATGAGTCTGTAAAAGCAGACTTGTAAATATATTAGTTTACTTATTCAGTGTGACCACATTTAATGTCCCAGACAACATCTGTAGTCCCATTTAACGACTTGTTAACCCCCTTTTTCAAGACCCAAAAGCTTTTTTAAAAAAAAAAACCCACAAGGGTCCTCGTGTATTTTACATTGTAGAATAAAACATGAAAATATGAGTTTAAGTTAAACTCAGATATTATTTGGGGGTGTTTAACCAAAAAAATGCTAACTTGTTTTGGCCGACAAAAATACATCACCACAGATAGCCCTACTACAAATAGTAAAACACATTAAATTAAATACTTTAAGACAAAGAACAGTACAACATGACTGTAAAAATCACATAATGTCATACAATCTTTCTCTTAAAGGGATAGTTCACCCAAAAGATTAATCCGTCATCATTAACTCACCCTCATGTTGTTCCAAACCTGCAAGATGTTCGTGTTTCTGAGGCCCCGAATCTAAATAGTTTTCAGATCTTTTATATCTGCTATCAGCCTTAATTTGATAGTTGCAGTCTTTTGAAAAGTGTATCTGGATAACATGGAATCATTCAACGCATCTTTGTTTTGTAACCTCATTGAATTTCTGTTGAGAACTAATACTGCTATTCAAAACCAAACACAAGTGAAAAATGAAACTTTCCAGGCTTTTTTTAATGGTGCTTATTTGACCATTATGGAGCTTGACATCTGGTTGCTTTCATTGTTGTGAAAAAGAGGAGTGTGAATATTCTGCTTAACGTTCTACTTTGTGTCCTGAAAGAAAGGCATGAATTATTCCTAAAAGCCGATAGCTATTTTTTTTTTTCTTTTTGCGTCAGCTGAAACTCATGCATAAACCATCACTATAATATTCATCTAATTCATATCTGACCACAGCTCTTCATGAAATATCTTTTTCCTGATACAGCAACCACATTTAGGGCAGAGTATTGAAGAAGACCATCATCAGCCATGGACATGCCGGAAAATCATATTCCCTCATGACAGGACAAAGCTGATGCAGAGAAAGTGTTGCTGAGCTCATTGTGTGTGGGTTATTGGTTTGTGTGACTCTATTGTCTGTGGGTCCAGGGTGGATATTCAATATAAGAGACAGGAAATGAGCTCTCCATCTCATGACTCAAACAAACCACATCCTAACCCTGATGACCCTCTCCTCTCCTCTCCTCTCCTCTCCTCTCCTCTTCTCTCCTCTCCTATTCTCTCCTCTCCTATTCTCTCCTCTCCTATTATCCTCTCCTCTCCTATTATCCTCTCCTCTCCTGCTATCCTCTCCTCTCCTATTCTTTCTTCTCCTCTTCTCTCCTATTATCCTCTCCTCTCCTGCTATCCTCTCCTCTCCTATCCTCTCCTCTTCTCTCCTATTCTCTCCTCTCCTGTTATCCTCTCCTCCTCTCCTGCTATCCTCTCCTCTCCTATTCTTTCTTCTCCTCTTCTCTCATATTATCCTCTCCTCTCCTATCCCCTCTTCTCCTCTCCTCTCCTATTCTCTTCTCTCCTCTTATCCTCTCCTATTATCTCCTCTCCTCTCATCCTCTCCTCTCATATCCCATCCTCTCCTCTCCTATTCTCTCCTATTATCCTCTCCTCTCCTATTATCCTCTCCTCTCCTATTATCCTCTCCTCTTCTCTCCTCTCCCATCCTCTCCTCTCTTATTCTCTCCTCTCCTATTATCCTTTCCTCTCCCATTCTCTCCTCTCCTATTATCCTCTCCTCTCTTATTCTCTCCTCTCCTGTTATCCTCTCCTCTCCTATTATCCTCTCCAATTCTCTCCTCTCCTCTTCTATTCTCTCCTCTTCTCCTATTATTCTCTCCTCTCCTATTATCAATTCTCTTCTCCCCTCTCCTATTCTCTCCTCTCCTATTATCCTTTCCTCTCCCATTCTATCCTCTCCTATTATTCCTCTCCTCTCCTATCCCCTCTTCTCCTCTCCTATCCTCTCCTCTCCTATTCTCTCCTCTTCTATTTTCTCCTCTCCTATTTTCCTCTCCTTTTCTCTCCTCTCCTATTATCCTCTCCTCTCCTATTATGCTCTCCTCTCTTCTATTATCCTCTCCTCTCCTATTATGCTCTCCTCTCCTATTATCCTCTCCAATTCTCTCATCTCCTATTTTCTCCTCTATTTTCCTCTCCTCTTCTCTCCTCTCCTACTATCCTCTCCTCTCCTATTATCTCCCCCCTCTCCTATTATCCTCTCCTCTCCTATTATCGTCTCCTCTCCAATTCTCTCCTCTCCTATTCTATCCTCTCTTATTATCCTCTCCTCTCCTATTCTCTCCCCTCCTCTCCTATTATCCTCTCCTCCTCTCTTATTCTCTCCTCTCTGTTGTTTTTCCCAATTGAGGAAATGAAAAACATCTCTAGGGCAAAGGGAGTCTCATTTTGATTATGAGTTCTTGCATTCAGCTGGATCTTCGCTTTGGGCAAAAGAGAGGGAAAGATGAACAATTTCATGCTTTGTAAACATGAGAGTTTAAAAGAAAAGTTCACCCAAAAATGGCAATTCTGTCATCATTTGTCACGTTGTTCCAAACTTAGATTACTTTCTTTCTTCTGTGGAAAACAAAATGACAATTAGCGCCACCATAAAATATACAATTTGTCCGACTCCTTACAGCTATATTTTGATGTTCTGAGTCACAGTATTGTTAAAAACTTATTTCATGTGTTTCAATGATAATTACTTGAGAACCCGATTTGATTCACAAATGAATCTTTCAATCTGGTTTTGTGAATAACTGATTCACTGACGCGATCCAATTCAAAAGAATGAGCCGTTCAACAATCGGACAAAAATATCTTCATTTGTGGTACAACAACATAGTTTTGAGCAACACCAGGTTGAGTAAACTGACTACATTTTTATTTTTCTATCCCTTTAAAAAAATAAAATGTACCACCCTTTTTGAAGGTCATAAGGTTTAAAAGGAAGTTAGGTCATCTAACCCATGGATGCCGGGATGACAGGAAGTCCTGCTGTCTGACAGGAAATGGACATGACTAGAGAAAGGAAATTACACATGTCCCAGAATCCTGTGCAGCTGCAGCACAACTCTTCTTGATTACAAGGGCTTAAATATTATGTGGACACCTATAAATAGGAGTTTGACTAAAACTGAACTGAAACTAAAACCATAAAACAGTTTTTTACTTGAAACAAAATAAACAATAACTGAAAAAAAAAATACAAAAAGGTTACCGCCCAGCTAGCGGGATGCTTGGTGCTCTCTTTTTTCCTATCATGTCATTTACTTAATTTATCAAAATAAGATTTAAAACTGTCAAAATTTGAATTTGCCTTTTGGTTACACTTTATTTTGTGACGTAGTGACTTAAATAAGTACTGAATGATATTCATTCACTTGAGTTATGGTTAGGGTTTGGTTTAGGGTTAGTTACTTTACTGTTATTACTCGATGTACATGTATTAAAGGGTTAGTTCACCCAAAAATGAAAATTCTGTCAGTATTTACTCACCGTCATGTTGTTCCAAAGCTCTATGTGTTTATTTGTTCTGCTAAACACAAAGGACGATATTTGGAAGAATGTTTTAATCAAACAGATCTCATTCCCCATTGACTACCATAGTATGTATTTTTTCCTATGGTAGTCAATGGGGAATGAAATCTGTTTGATTAAATCATTCTTCCAAATATCTTCCTTTGTGTTCAGCAGAACAAATAAACACATAGAGGTTTGGAACAACATGACGGTGAGTAAATACTGACAGAATTTTCATTTTTGGGTGAACTAACCCTTTAACGTGTAACTACATCACCCTAAATTAAACTTTTTTCAAAGATTTTCTCTTTTTTTTGCAGCCCTCTCGCACTCTTCTGTTGTGAGTCACCAGAGTCGCCGTTTCTCACCCCAGATTGTGTTTTTTAATATAAAAACCTTTAATTAATTCACACCTGTTTATAAGCCCAACTGGGTTACAGCTGTTCAGCAGCAGCCTTCAGCAAAGCATCTGTCCTGAGAACTATAACACTGCTGTCTCCAGCGCTTCATCCCAGAAGGAACTAAATCTAATTAATTACTAGCAACCATCTAGCAAATGAGCTGGAGGAGAGAGAGGGAGAATCAGACACTCATCAATGTCTTCACACATTTGCTTTATTGAATTCTTCAAATGTCAAGACCATAGAGGGAATTCAGTAACTCCAGCACAGATGAACCTGCCTCTCTTCACACGAACACAACATCGCACTTTCTCACAAAATATGAAAGAACTTACGAGTATAAAATTTAGCTTAAAATCAAAATAACATGTCTACATGCAGATGAAACCACAACCCTTCTAAAATAATGCTTTTACATTTCAATAACGCGCATAAACGCATGGCAATCGTGAACTGCTAAAATAAAAAAATAAAAATGAGCAGATAAAAACAGCATTGTAAAAAAATAAATAGGAAGCAACTGATTGATTGCTCGACACAAAATACGTGGCCATCGCAGGATAGGAGGAGGGGCTACTGCACGAGAGGGGGCGGGGCCTCACAATTACCTGCAGGTGGATCAGAGCATCAGTGCATCAGCGCACACGTGGATCATGTTCACATACAAAGCAAGAACACTGGGGTGTGCGGCTACCTGTCCAGGCGGTTGACCACGTCCCTGACGGTGCTGATCAGGTGCTGGTGCTCCTGTGGGCTGGACAGGATGATGCTGTGAAGCTTCTTCATGTAGGAGTCGATGGAATTGAGTGTGGGCGTCTCTCCGCTGCCTGCAGGAACATGGGAAAGTCAGTCAGGAAACGATCATCTTTCACATAATGGTAAGATCGGATTCACAGTTGAAACATCCATCACTCAAATTAGCTTTGGGAAGAAAACAAAGAAAGTAGAGTAAAGTAGAACAAAGAAAGTTCAGTCGCACCTCATTGCAGTACATGAGATCCAGGGGGCTGCAGATGAGTGGGGTTAGGGATCAGGGGGCGGAGAAGGGCGGGGTTAGGGATCAGGAGGCGGAGATGGGTGGGGTTAGGGATCAGGAGGCGGAGATGGGTGGGGTTAGGGATCAGGAGGCGGAGATGGGTGGGGTTAGGGATCAGGAGGCGGAGATGGGTGGGGTTAGGGATCAGGAGGCGGAGATGGGTTGGGTTAGGGATCAGGAGGCGGAGATGGGTTGGGTTAGGGATCAGGAGGCGGAGATGGGTTGGGTTAGGGATCAGGAGGCGGAGATGGGTGGGGTTAGGGATCAGGAGGCGGAGATGGGTTGGGTTAGGGATCAGGAGGCGGAGACGGGTGGGGTTAGGGATCAGGAGGCGGAGATGGGTGGGGTTAGGGATCAGGAGGCGGAGATGGGTTGGGTTAGGGATCAGGAGGCGGAGATGGGTGGGGTTAGGGATCAGGAGGCAGGGATGGGTGAGGTAGGTGGCGGAGATGGGTGGGGTTAGGGATCAGGGGGTGGAGATGGGTGGGGTTAGGGATCAGGGGGTGGAGATGGGTGCATCAGTGCTTGGGATGGGTGGGGTTTGGGATCAGGGGGTGGAGATGGGTGCATCAGTGCTTGGGATGGGTGGGGTTTGGGATCAGGGGGCGGGGATGGGTGAGGGCAGGGATTAGGGGGTGGAGATGGGTGGGGTTAGGGATTGAGAGGCGGAGATGGGTGGGGTTAGGGATCAGGTGGAGATGGGTGGGGTTAGGGATCAGGGCGGAGATAGTTGGGGTTAGGGATTAAGAGGCGGAGATGGGTGGGGTTAGGGATCAAGGGGCAGAGATGGGTAGGGTTAGGGATCGGGGGCGGAGATGGGTGGGGTTAGGGATTGAGAGGCGGAGATGGGTGGGGTTAAGGATCGGGGGCGGAGATGGGTGGGGTTAGGGATCGGGGGCGGAGATGGTTGGGGTTAGGAATCAGGAGGAGATGGGTGGGGTTAGGGATCAGGGGGCGGAGATGGGTGCATCAGTGCTTGAGATGGGTGGGGTTATGGATCAGGGGGTGGAGATGGGTGGGGTTAGGGATCAGGGATGGAGATGGGTGGGGTTAGGGATCGGGGCGGAGATGGGTGGGGCTAGGGATCGGGGGTGGAGATGGTTGGGGTTAGGAATCAGGTGGAGATGGGAGGGGTTAGGGATCAGGGGGCGAAGATGGGTGCATCAGTGCTTGAGATGGGTGGGGTTAGGGATCAGGGGGCGGAGATGGGTGGGTTTTGGTATATTTAAGGTGGGAGGAGTTGGATCTGGATCCAACTCCTCCCCCTGGATTTTGTGTTCTGCAGTGAGGACCATCTCAATATTTTGACAGGTAATTTTTTTTTTTTTATAAGAAAATGTTTTTTTGGAAATATATTCAGTTACTGACAGTGAAGTCAAAAAATTCTGTTTTCTATGCATCAAAAAAATAAAATAATTCATCATGTTTCATGAGCAGCAAATCTAAAGGAAATCTAATATGACACTGAGAAAGCACTTAAAATATGATAATATTTCACAATATTATAGTTTTTACTGTGCATTTTATAGGATTTCATGGTCATGGCTGAAATGAATCATTGAACTGATTTAAACAAAATGAACTAAAATGAATCAGACAGCTCAAATGAACCCAGCAGGCTGGAGGTCGTGTGTGTGTGTGTGTGTGTGTGTCTCACCGGGCAGGGGGACAGTACAGAAGCTGTGTGTGAGGGCCGAGCGCAGTGTGTCCAGGTGTTGCTGAAGGAGGCTGTTTCGAGTGCGTTCCTGAAGCACGTCTCCTTCCAGACGCTCCACGGCGGAGCGCATGCTCTCCACATGCTTCTGCAGCGCTGCGTTTCGCTCCTCATACTCCATGTTCGTCTTTCTCAGCTGACGCATTTCAGCCTCGCGCGCTGTAACACACACAGACACACAGACACACGCTCAATGAATCATGTTTTCATTAAAGACACATTCACACATTCAACAGCACCCTGCTCTCACCTTTACTGTGATTGAGAAACTCTTCAGTGAAGATGGGAATATCAAACACAGAGCGATCCTTTATCTCCAGATCCTTCTGAGGGACAGACAGAGTGTTTGAGTGCTCAGACGGTCATTGATTAGTAATAAAAAGACCCGATCAGAATCTGCACCAATAGAATTACAGGATCTCCATATCCTCCATCCTTTGCACGTTTGTTCATTAAATGTTTGGATTAAATTGATCATATTCCAGCTACCAAAAACATATTTAACACATTTTATGAAATAAGGGTTTCCACACTTTTCTATTTTCAAGTTTAGCTCATTAACTGTTGTATAAAAAACATCCAAAATAAAAATAATATTATAATAAAATTATATATATATATATATATATATACACTTTAAAATAAAAATAAACAAAATTATATAAATTATATATCTATATCTATATTTATCTATATATATATATATATATACATATATGTATGTTTCATTTTTATTTTTAATATTAGAATTTTTATACAATAGTAAATGAGCTAAACTCTATAAAATGATCCAAATTTATATATATATATATATATATATATATATATATATATATATATATATATATCTTTTTACTATATAATTTTTATTTTTATATTAAATATTTTTTTAACTATATATATATATATATATATATATATATATATATATATATTATCTTGACTTGACTGTTCAAGATTTTCTATTTTTTTGTGGCTTTTCCAGTAGTTTGCGACTACTTGATCATTTCATTCAAATCCCTTTATAAAACTGTAGCCAAATTAAATATTTGAGTATTATTTTTTACTACATTGTTACATTTTACTATTTAGTATTATACATTTTTTAAATAAAGAAATTCCATTAATTTTATAGTCTTTTCTGAATATAGGACAATTTAATAAAAAATATTGTATAAAAGAAGGCAAATGAAATAGTTTAGAATAATAATAAAAGACTATAAAAACTAGGGCTGTCAAATGATTAATAGTGATTAATCACAACCAAAATAAAAGTTTGTGTTTACATAATATATGTGGGTGCACTGTGTATAATTACTATATAATTACTATATATAAATACACACACATGCTTGTATATATTTAAGAAATATTGTCATGTATATATTGTATATAGATTCATATATAATTTAAATTGTATATAAATATAAATATTTTAAATATAAATAATATTTTTTTTCTTAAATATACATGCATGTGTGTATATTTACATATATACAATATAATTATACACAGTGCACCCACATATATTAAGTAAACATAAACTTTTTTATTTTGGATGTGATTAATCGCGATTACTCGTTTGACAGCCCTCGTTCCCGTGACTGTTTAAGACCCATGAAAAGACCATTACATAAAAACAGCAAATTAAACATTTTAAAACAACAATATGAAACAATAAAATAGAGTTTTCCATGAATCTCCTGTTCATTCCAGGTTTTCCAAAACATGAAATATGTGTGCATATTCCACGTGTGTCCTGTCGTCGATATTTTTACCTCATGAAGGGATTCACCAGCTGCCTGCCGTCCAGCATCTGATAACGACAGCAAGAGAGTGGAATTTTACTTTGGACAAGTGATTTGTGATGCACATCATTTAGTCAATCTCTTCCTTTCTATTCTTGTTTTACCAGGAAGGACCACCCACTGTCAAATCTCACTGGTCCCAAACCCTGCCCCACACAGCTTCATAGTGAACATCAGAAGTGTTCTGATTGGCTGTGGCCAATCGGTTCATTTTAATTTCGTACCTCCCCTGTGTCTCTTTCCTTTTTGTTTCTCTTGCACTTTCCTGCTGAAGTGTTTATAGGCTTCAGTCTTCTGGTACTGCTCCAGTTCTCTCATGTAGCGCTCTTTATCTCGGTCCGCTTCATCCAGATACCGCTGAGACAGAACGAGAGCGATGTTAGATGTCTCTGGAAAGCTTTTAATCTTGATTAAAGATGACCTTTTACATGCATGGGTCTACTAGAATAGTTTTTTTTGCTTGGATGTTCAAAAAATACATCATTTTTCACATATTTGCCATTGTTTGTAGCATCTCTCTTCCTGTCAGTAAAGCTCTGTTTAGTTCCGGTCTCTATGAAGCCCCTCCTTCTGAAAAGCGCAATGTGCTCTGATTGGTCAGCTGGACCAGTGTGTTGTGATTGGTCAACTATTAAAAGCGTATTTGGGAAATGTCCCGTCCCTTACCATAACTGTGAGTTTCAACACACAACTAACTCAACTCAAGACTCATCCCCTTTTTTGGCGGGAATTATTTAAATGAGGAAGATTGTGTTCGTTCCAAGAGACTACAGTGGAGATGTTTCAGGGAGTTCAAAAACAGTGACACAAACAGCAATGTTACACACTAAAGAAAGTTGAAAATGTCAAAAAAGCACAGTAGTTCCTCTGCCCGATGTGTGTCCTGACCTGTTTCTCTTCCGGGGGCAGTTTGCTCCACTCGTTCCCGAGCATCCTGGTGATCTCTGGGAAAGGCACGTCTGGTCTTTCCGCCCGCAGCTGCTCGCGGCGCTCGTTCATGAAGCGCACGTATCCTGTTAACGGGGCTTTGGGGGCGTTACTGTCCTTCAGTGGCTTCTTCCTCCTCCTGCCTTTGGTCCAGCTGCTCCTGCGAGGTTTCTGACAAAAACACAGATTCACATGACTGGTTAACGCTGCTCGACCTGTGAAACGACAGCACCGCCCGGGGTCGACGATCACATGATCTGCTCACCTCCTCTCCATTACGCTGGCTGCTGTTGTCTGTGTTGCCCCCCGGTGACCCACTCTGCTCCTCCATGACCTCTGACCTTTAGTGACACATATAGGAGATATGTAAAAAGAGAAGATGACAGGACTCAGCATTTAAAAATAATCCAAAGCTACGGTTATAAAACTCAAAATATCATGAAAAAATTCGGATGAATTATGTTTCACTTATACTATATATATATATATATATATATATATAGTTATGAAATAATGAAATATATATATATATATATATATATATATCACAATTTAAACATATATTAATTTTCCATCTCACTCACAAACATTATTCAAACACACACACACACACACACACACACACACATTAATCGCTGTGAAACGATTAATCGCGATTAATCGCATCCAAAATAAAAGTTTGTGATTACATAATATATGTGTGTGTAGTGTGTATAATTATTTTATATATATAAATACACACATATGCATGTGTGTATTTAAGAAAAATATGTTATTTATATATAATATATTTATGTATAATATTAATTTTGTGTAAATATATATAAAGTATATACATGCCAATATTTCTTAAATAATTATACACAGTACACACACACATATATTATGTAAACACAAACTTTTAGTTTGGATGCAATTAATTGTTTCACAGCCCTAATATATATATATATATATATATATATATGGAATATACATATCTATTAATTAATAAATGTACATTAATAAATGGTATTTTACACAACATACAAATATATATATATATATATATATATATATATATATATATATATATATATATATGTAAATTAGTATAAACATATAAAATATATATAAATATAATTAAAAAGTATATAAAAAACATAATATGTATACAATCAATTTCACCTAATACCTCTAATACTATACACACATATAATAAATACATAAAAACTGATCAATATAAATATACTGAACACCTATAGAACTGGATATATAATTTTCATGATTGTGTTTCATTAATTTTCGTCAATAATTAAACTTTACTATAATAACCGTGGTTTCATGAATACAGTACCATTCATACCATGTTTATGGGACATGTGCCATGGTGATAAATTAATGGAATTATTTTAACCAATATTGTACGTCGACATAGCAATCATTTAGTACTATTACCATCTGACCATTTTACTATAGTACAGCCACGGTACTTTAGTACAGATGATTCATTTAACAGATTAATTAGAATCATGCAAAACCCCACAGACATCAATTGTCTCACCTATCTTTTGTTCTGAAGGTGGAATCACGAGCAAAATTGCGTCTTTAACGTGTTTTTCGCACGATTTATCAGGAATTTTACAGAGAAAAATATTCCAAGTCAAAACAATGCACGGAGCCGGCTGACGTCATCACGCGGCGACAGGAAGCAGGACGGCTTCGTCATGCGATCTCCGCCCTGTCAGCCCTAGCCAGATCCCTGATGCCTCCTCATTACCACTATCTTTGTCCTGGTCATATGTCTCTCCACCCCAGTAAAAGCGCTTTATTTCGGTAAAATCCTCAGAAAAATGCGCTTTATTGTGTTGTCTGAAACGCTGCTGGAGTACCAACGGTTTACGAGAGATTAATGGCATTTTGCTGCCCTCCGCTGGCCAGAAGCTGCAAGTGCAACTGGATTATCTGTCGTGCTTTCCTGTTACATTTTTTAAAAGAAGGAAAATAAAAAGTGATAATACACAACAACATGGTAAATAAAAATGTCCCTGTGTTGATTAAATCTTTATCATTTGTTCATATTTTGTCTGTGCACGTTGCCACTTAGGCCATGTAGCATATTTTACATTTTTTAATAACACACTTTTTTTAACTTCAATAATTTTCCTTGAAATTATTTATTAAACCTGTGTTTTTCTGTTTCTTTTCATATTGTGTAATACAAATAAATTGATGATCTTTGTTTCTTTTTGTCGTCTTTCATTCACCATGTGTCTATGAACGTCACGTCTGACCAATCAGACACGAGTATTCAACCTCTAACGCCCCGCCCACTTTATAACATCATGTTTTGTAGTTGCCGCTCTACCAATTTAAATTCTTTGCCGCATTGCCATCTACTGGTCATATGTTGCATGTTCATTGATAATAATATTATTTGTCTGTTTGTAGGCAAGTAAATAAATACATTTGAAATCACAAAACCTGTTTATTTTTTGTTGTAGCTGAAGGTAAACCTCACTAACCTGACAGTTGAGGGTTCACACTTGACTCTCTCTTCACAGCAGGTCTAAAGTAACCTAAAGTGTTGAAGGAATGTGTGAATTACAGTTGACTGTGTATGTGCTGAGGGTAAAGACAAATCATGTTTCCATAAACACTTTCCATTATGTCAGAAAGAATTACAGACCGTCTGAAAATGTGCTGAAGGCTGTAATTAATCCAGGTGGTCTGAGGGATCAATTTCATGTCCACATGAATGATATCCGAGTGACTGACAGTCTTTCTGCCGCTACTCAGGCCTCAGGGCTCAGGAAATATGAACATCATTTCATGAAGTTAATGAGGTGACCTTTTGCCTGGATGGGGTTATGTTTTTGTTGTTGTTTATTATTTTGGAAGAATAAGGCTGTGTGTGTAGTCAAGCCTCTGGAATGGTTTGGCATCAGAATGGAGATTATATATATATATATATATATATATATATATATATATATATATATATACACACACACACACATGCTTGTACATATTTAAGAAATATTTTCATGTATATACTGTATATTGATTTATATATCACTTACATATAAATATAAATATTTTATACAAATATTTGTTTTATTAAATATGCATGAGTGTGTATTACTGTGTATTTATACACAAAATAATACAGTTAACACACATATATTATGTAAACACAAACTTTTATTTTGGATGCGATTAATCGCGATTAATTGTTTGACAGCCCTACAAATGAGTTAAATATAATAATTGTAATAGTCATAATAATTGTAAGTCATTTAGGAATTAAATGAATACTCAAATAAAATTAATAAAAAAGAAAACTAAATAAAAATAAAAAATAAAATATGTATCATTTTATTTATTATTTTAATATGTTTATTAGTTAAAATATTGTACGCAACACTAATATATTAAAAAAAATAAAAGCGGTTAGGCCGTCCTAACTATGCATGATAATATGGTTGATTGCATTTTTTTTTTTTTTTGCACATAGCATTATTTATTGATTTTTTTGTCTCACAACCCTTTCAAAACTTTTCAAAAAGGCCCACTTTTGGGTCATGACCTCTCAGTACAGACCTCTAATGGCCTGTAGGGGGCAGTGGTGCTGCTTGACTAATAATAACGACACTATATGAACAATAAATCACTTTATTGATCAGTTACAGCAATTTCACGAGTGATCAGCTTGCACTATCATTAATCTGAAGTCTGCTGATGACAACTTTTTAAATTGTCACAGACGTTTTACACAATATCAATTTTATATGGTTTGATTATTGTTATTTTGCCATTTAGCGACTCAATCATTCCCCCCTCGATCAATGGCAGAGATTGCGAGCGTCTCTGGAGACGCCTGATGGATTATAAAAGTGGCTTTACTGTGAAACCTGGAAGAAACACAACCATGATTCTCCGGCTTGTGTGTGTTTGGGAACGTCAGGTCAACTCCAGTTTTTCATGTTGCTAAATTAACGAGTTCACCCCAAAAATGAAAGATTGTTTATGTCGTTCCAAACCACTGTGGATTTATCTATTCCTTTAATGGCGCTCATAACAAATGCAGCAGCGGCTGTGCAGGTCTTCAGGTCTGGCTTTCTGTTAGTCAGATGAGCTTTGGGTGAGCAGAAGAACCTCTCTCTGAATATATCTCTGTGATGTGTGTGTATCTCTCTTTACCCGTGATCCTGACAGCTCTATGACAGCAGTTTGCTGAGCTGAAAGACGCTTTCTGACTCTGTTTAATGTCTGTTCTGCTTCACCTTTAAAAGAAGTGTAGCTAGTAAATACACTAACCTTGAGCTCAAGAAACATTGGAAAAGAGAACCAATTTAAACAAGTAACCCAGTTATTGAGACCTGTACAAACCATGAATAATTTTGAACAGATATATATGTTATAATATACAGCCCGTTCTCATCCTTTAGCGTCATATAGGTGACGCTATATGACAAAACGGCGAAATACCACGCACATGGCACCCGTTATCGTTAATAACACACGAACCCAAGGCGTCATACATCCCTTAGCGTGAATATGAGACTACTTTACCCTACCCCACACCAAAACCTACCCATCACAGTGCGTGTTATATTAATTATAACGGGTGCCATGTGCGTAGTATTTCGACGTTTTGTCATATAGCGTCACCTATATGACACTAATGGATGAAAATGCGTAGCATACACCAGTACACACACACACACACACACTAGCTATATAAAATAAATTTGACTGCACTAATTTTTGTATGTGAATAATGCAAAATACAAAACACAAATATGGGGGTCAACAATACTTACATTTACTTCCAGAACATGAGGTGTAACAAAATAGGATAATTTTTCATCACCTGACTCTTGGTCAATCCAACATTTCATAATGTGAACGAGTACAATCAACTTGTTTAAGTCAAATGAATTCAACTTAAATGACATTAAAGTGACTATAAATAAGTGAGTTAGTCAAGTCTTCAAAATTATAAACCATCAACCGAAGACGTTATCGACAATTCTGATGGTTTATTCATCAATGAGGATGATATTTCCGAGAACATCACAGGAGGAGTTGAAAATGTCAGAGGTCAATATTGCTGAAATAATGACACAGATGTTCTCTGATGTTCTTCAGGAACATGAGCAGCATTAATGTAAAGACAGCAGACCAGATTCTCTTGATCCCTTTAATAAATGTAAAAAAACATCACATATAATCTCAAGTCTGGAAACATTTTGAGTATAATGTTGCAAAAGCAGGACTTTATTTACCATGACACATTACTGTAATTATAACTACTGTAGTGACAAAGAAGGGAAGGTTCTTCTTACTAATTAAATCTTAATATTTAAGCATTCAGAGACCGTTTGCTTTCTCGGAAGCTGAAACCAGGGAAAAACATTAACACGTCTCTGGTCATGCTGAAACTGATTAATGTAGTTGGAGGTTTATGAAGAACGCAGCTATAGAAGACATTAATGCTCATGGTAGAATGCATCAGGGAGAAGAGCAGGTGTTTCCTGTGTGTGTTACACGCATGTGGACGGATCCGAAGTGATGGGGTTCTTGGAAGAGCCATTAGGAATCTTTAAAAAAGAACTCTTTTAAAAGTATCTTTCTTTAGGAAGTCGGCAAATGACATGTAGACAAATAGAAGCATACACTTACATTCTTCTGATTTTCTTAAAAGCACTTTAAAGTGATGTACACTTATATAAGACTATAATGTTACAAATTATTTATACTTCAAATAAATGCAGTCCTATTTAACCCAAAAAAGCCATCACGGTTTCCACAAAAATATTAAGCTGCACAACTGTTTTTACATTGATAATAATGAGAAATGTTTATTGAGCAGCAAATCAGCATATTAGAATGATTTCTGAAGGATCATGTGACACTGAAGACTGGAGTAATGATGCTGAAAATTCAGCTTTGTTCACAGGAATAAATTATATTTTATAATATATTCAACTGGAAAAAAAGTTATTTTAAATTGTAATAATATTTTACAATATCAACAAAATAGAAACAAAATGCCGTCTTGGTGACTCGCGCTTAAGAGACTTCTTTAAAGTCGCCCTGTGGTGAAAATCAATCTTTTAAATGTTGTTTACATGTATATGTGCTGTTTTTAATATCACAAACCAAGTGTAAATTCATAAATCAACAGTCAACACCATTGCTGAGTATTTTCTCTTTAAAACTGCGAAGTCAGTCTCAAAAATGGCGTTGGTGTTTCTGACATCACAAACTACGTTGTAACCAATCAGATCAATGTGTGATCGTTAATGAGTGGATCTCTGAGCTGAGTGAGTGAGTGGAGGCGTGGCTAATTTGCATATTCATAGAATCGTGTATACTAAATGAGGCAAGGGTGTTGAGTGACATCCAAACTATTTTAAGACATGAAGACATTTTTTTCAAGGAAACAATTTTAAATATGTCATTTTAGTAATCAAAGATGACTTTTAAGCCCGGAACACACCAAGCCGACGCCAACGAACTAGCGCTGATGAAAGCCGAATGTGTTGTCGCCTCTCGTCGGGGTAAAAAGCTGCACTTGAACACACCAAGAGAACTACAGCCGACTGTCAGCTAGAATGTGCGTTCTGCACCTGCGTATAATGAGCCAATTGTCTATTTCTGCAGATATAGTCTATATTCGTCATTCAAAAAGGAAAACCGACACTGCCGGCTGCAGATACACACCGTAAACAAAGCAGCGCATGCTTACCGTTTTGAATATCAATCCTGCAAAACACTTTCTTTATTCCACTCTGCTCATGTTAATATTGAAATATTTGCCAAGAAACACTCAGGTAAGAAGACGTAACATAAGAAGAGCTTTCTATCTTTACCGTTTTGACTTCTTTGCCTGCTGTTTGGCTTTTATTCTTGTGCACTGACTGAACGGCCAATCAGAGTTCTCTCTTTCCCCGACGGCCCGACGCCGATTCAACATGTCAAATCGGGCAAAACAAAGCCGACGAGGACTATTTTCAGCCGACGGCACGGAACTGTGCGGAACACACCGAGGAAACTTAGTCGGCCGATGAACAAAAACTGCCCGATGGCCGAACGTCGGCTTGGTGTGTTCCGGGCTTTAAGGTATACAATTATTGACTAAATGAGGACTTTAAAACAATCTTACAGACCCCAAACTTTCGAACGGTAGGCCTAAAGTATAATTTTTGGATAACTAACCTCACTCTCTTGATTTCAAAAGACGCTCTAGTGACTGACTCTTGAAACTGCGTTGTTGTTAGCGTCCTTGCCTCTTATGAGGGGTTACACTAACAGTAGAGATCCGCTTGTCCGACATGACAGTCGCGTATTGTCGCGACACCTCCCCCCAATAGTACTATGATGGGCGTTCCTCAAGTTTACCGCTATGGCCGTGGTTTTGAGCCAGCAGCCACTCTAGAACAGAGGACCAGCGAGAGACTTCCCCCCGTCTCCATATGCTCTACTTCTATTGGATAGTCGCGGCGCGTTCAACGGAATTCATTTGCATAAAAATGGGCATCGGCCAGCTTTTTGACGCACAACATTTTTCCAAATGAAGCGCCGCCTTCCCGTGATACTTTGCGGGCACGTTAAAGTCGCGTGACATCACCCATAGGAATAAAGCGGAGCGCGGTGCGACAGAAGTAACGTGCGGACAAGTGGATCCGCACCATAAAGCCCCGTTCACACACCGCTAGCGACACGAAGCGACGAGATCCCATTGATTTCAATGGAGCGCTGGCGACATCCGGCGACACGAGCGACAGTGACCGTTGGTGACAGAATGTGGGCGTGACAAGTGACAAAAGTTGAGAATTTTCAACTTTATGCAAATGAGAAGCGATTTTCGCGAGCGACAACCAATAGGAAAGACAGTGGAGCTCACGTCACCGTCTCGAGTGCAGGGCAGGCAAGACAGAAAGAAAGAGTTTGAGGACAATTTTACTGTTTATGATTTGACTTTAACCACATACATGGATAATAAAACAATGCATGGAAAAGAAACTGTCGACAGTCTCAGTGAGTTTAATTCATACATTTAACGTTATAGTTCGAGTGTTTTAATTTTAAAATGCACGTTTAGCACTGCTGCAGTTCATTTTACAATTTCCCCTGCATTACGTTGACTATTGGACACAAGAAAATCCATTATTTGTCAAATTCGAATGACGTTTTTATAATTTGTGACAGTATGAGAGACTTTAATTTGTTCATCGATCGATCGTTGATCTAGTAAATGATTTAATATACTCAACACTGCTGTGGTAATATAAAAACACTCTCCCAACAGCATACGGTTTCTTTTTAGCCTTAAAAGTCATTTATTCCCAGTCAAATTCAAATTATACAGTTGTATAATATGGTCTTTTGTATAGATTTGGCCAGAGGTGCAGTCTACCAATAACATCAGAACGACAGCACTACGAACACCCACAAGCGACATCACAGTACAGAGCCTAGCCACACACAGCGACATTAGCGAACATTGCTAAGCTAAAGTGCATGTTAGGTGGTCCTTACTAAAAATTATGTTCGTAGCACAAAAAGTTTAGTTCCTAATACCTCTACTTATATATAGGAGCAATATTAATTGTCTTAAGCTCCACTAATTAGTAAGTACACCTGTAAGTTAGCATTTCAAAACACAGCGGTGAGATGATGTGATGCCTTTAGCATTTAGCGCATTCATGCTATCTTGGACAACGAGACACGTTGACCCAAAAGTGTATTGTGAATGAACAGCATGAAAAGTTTCTGAAAAAAGTGTGACATCCGGTTTCTTGCCACCAGGAAGTCCCACCTGCCTACCAGATGGCAGAATTTGCCTGGAAAATATTTACCCTTCCCCTCATCATGCTTGAACATTTGGCAAATGACATGTGCCTGAGAACTTGTTTAACAAGTGGAGCGCGGAGAGAAAGACAGACAGACAGAGACTCAGAGTTCTGCTTCAGTGTGATATTGATCTGTAGCTCTGACACTTTAGTGTGAGGGATGACCCTTCGAGGGCATTGTGAAAGTGTGTGCGAGTGCGTGCATTAAAGCGCTATGGAGAAAAAGCTTTTAGAATCAGTCATGCTTTATACAGTTGTGCTTGGGTCAGAAACATATATTACTTATTCATTTATCGCTTACATAGTTTGTCTTTAATAAAAATCTGACTAAAATGGCTAACTCTATTCCTCCACAATATTACTGACTGTGATTGGATTTTTTTAAACAATGGTAACACTTTAAAATAAGGTCGGATATTTAACAAAATAACAAGAAATAGGTAAATTATGCTGCGTTCCAGGTTTTTGAGCACGTAAATCACGACTCTGTAGCATTCCAGGCCAAGGAATTGTGGGAGCTAGATGTAAACAAACCAGCATGGCGGACCTTTCATAGGGCTTATGCGCATTTGTAATAATTTCTGTCGCCTAAGGTGCTCACTCCATATTTATTTGAGGGAAACTGAGGAGGAAAAGTGTGGTTACAAGAGGTAAAAACGATATAAATACTGTTCGTTTTCTCACACAAACCGCTCGTTTCGTGTCTTAGGCCATCAATGTGTACTTACATTTACGAGTCATTAAATCATGTTTAATTTGGACTTCTCTTTGCATGCTCTTTGAGGTGGTGACCAAAGACCCGCATTATATGTCTGATAGACGAACGGTTTGACCTAAAAATATCAAAATTGAAAATACTGTGGAAACAAAGACACAAACATCTTGGATGCCCTTGAGGTAAGCTTAGCTAAAACATCCCAAAAATTAATTTCAAAGTGAACTATCTCTAATTAATGATGCGTAGACAAACAAAACAAGCAACACTTGTCACTCAAATCAAATTTGAGGACCGGGACTGCATCATATAGGCCTCCTGTTCGGGCTGATTACATTGCATGGTCCAATCAATACCTTAATGGACAAAATCAAGCCTGTGAATCTTCAGTCACAAAACAGAAGTTAAAAAACACTGTTGATGGTGTTTCATCATGCGTTTAAAGCTCAGGCTGTGATGAGGCGTGACTCTCAAGAAGTCCCTCGCCGAGGAATCGGCTCTTCTGGAAAGGACGACATTCACTTAAGAGCAACTCGGAGGACATTCGGTGCGGAACATCTGCCAGTTCATTTATCTCGGGTTCAGTAAGCTTTGTTAGTGCTGAGCTGTTTGTTCATTCCTCCAGGGCCGTGGGAGTGTTTGTGTTGACCCCTGCGAGGGAAATTTCCCCCCTAATTAATCTGTTTTAATTGTCGGTTCCTCATTGTCTGAGTCAATGTTAATCCTTGAGTCTAATCCGCGGACACACACGGACTCATTTCCCGTCTCTCCGCGGCTCGGGAACTTTTGGGGAACGTGATAAGTGTTAGTTTCATCGCTAATGAAGCCCGAAACACTATCCGGTGTTAGCTTTACTGAGAGCCATTAAAACAAACACAGCAGAGAGGAATGAAGTGGCCAGGACAAACCTTCCCCCCCTTGAGAAACGTGCTGCTGTATAATCACATTTCCAGGCTGTTAATTGAAAAGCAGAGTGTTAATCTTCCTTTTCTGAAGCGCTCATAATTACCGCAGCTCAGCGGCATCTCCGAGATTAAAGTCATCTGAAAATCTCCCTCACCTTCACGAAAGGGCAGAAACTGATGCTCACTTTCTCATATAGACTGTGTGTGGTAGTAGAGCATAGCTAGAAAACTTATTCTGGCCCAGACATAAAACGGTCATCCGACTGACACGTAAAATGGCATCCCATTTGTCATTTTACAGCTCAAAATCCTTTGCGACTAACATTTACGGCCCATTAACAACGAGAACGACGAATATATTAGCGTCCTCACCTACGCAGGTTATTATTAGCATTGTTATATTGTTTATTATTAGACACTGTTGTTGCAGCTCGAAATATTAAAAGCAGGATGAACTCTGATTGTTGTCAATGTCGTTCATCAGCTGCACTGTAAAAAATAATCCTGTAAAAAAAACGGTAAACTACAGGCAGTTGTTGTTGCCAGCATCATACTGTAAAAATACGGTGTGTTACTGTTTTTGAAATGAACAGCTAAATACTGTTTTGTCAGCTATAGCATAAAACTTTAATTTATCAGCTATATGCTCTAACAAAAAAACAGTAACACACCATATATTTACAGTATGATGCTGGCAACCACAGCTGCCTAGTTTACCGTTTTTTTACATGATAATCTTTTACAGGAAAATCGTTGTGAAAGTTGTTGAGTGGAATCTGCTACTCTTTTACTTTTAGGCTACAACATTTTTAATAAAACTTGCATACATCTTTATAATCGTATTGTATAATCCATGCAACAAATCATCATCTTGACTTAGAAGTTAAACGATAGGTCACCCAAGAATGATAATTCTGTCATCATTTCCTCACCCTCAAGTTGTTCCAAACCTGAATGAATTTCTGTCTTCTGCTGAACACAAAAGAAGATATTTGGAAGAATATGGGTAACCAAACAGTTGACGGACCCCATCGTATAGAAAAATAAAATGACTATGGAAGTCAATGGGGCCCATCAACTGTTTGATTACTGACAGTCTTCAAAATATCTTCAGGAGAAGAAAGAATTGAATGCAGGTTTGGAACAACCTGAGGGAGAGTAAATGATGACAGAATTTTCATTTTTGGGTGAACTGTCCCTTTAAGTTTTCTGACGGAGAAAAAACAACACTGTAAAAAATGTTTTCAAGATTTGTTATCACAACATTTTTTTCTTTTGTCAAATCAACTTAAATAATTTATTTAGTTGAGATAACTTAGTATTTTGAGTTTCTGATGATTAAATTAATCTCCTTCATTGTATTAACTCACTTTTTCCGAAATCTGATATCAATCTGAATTATTGTTTTTTTTTAAATTATTATTATGAAGTAAAAAACAACATTTTTTGGTGTAATAAATTGGTTAAACCCTTCCAGAAATGACAATATGCGGAATACTTCATGTTCATAAATTCTTTAAAGACTAAAACTTTGTTTATCACTAATTCAGAGGATTTAGACTTGTGGGTTTCAAACTTTTTTTTGAAATGAGAGAATAGTTCCTAGTACACTGCAGAAGTATGCCAAACACCTTTTATTTATTTAAACAGAAACATTCTTAAGACAATATAAAAACGCCTGAAGAAGCCCTGCTGTATATACAGTATATAGCCAAATAAAAATTTAAAACAATGAGTAAACCATCCAGGTGCGTCTTGTTTATTTTTCTCTACATATTTAATAATTTATTTTATTATGTGTGCACTTTTTCAGGGGTTCTTGTTTAAATAACTAAATGAATGTTAAATAAAGTGTCAGCAATATTATTTTCTTGCACCAGGCAGAGCTTTGGAAATCTTTTCATAAAACATTTAGCTATTTTACGTCCGATTTTTGAACTTTTAGTGTAATAAATGGATGCTAATTTATGCGTGGGGAGGCAACATGGCTGTGAGTCGTTGGAGGATCATGTAAACAGTGGCGTCTCCTGCCGAGCCGGGATGCTGTCTGTCAGTCACTCACGGAGCTGCAGGATCAATATATCGCCCTGACGGAGCTCCAGGGAGTTCAACTGACAGAAACTGAACTCAAACAGAGTCCCACAACTCTCTGCATCTCATTCACCAACTCAACATGGTTCTTGCATTCACTTTGAATAATTATTATTGGCTACACTTTTTTTCTGTAAATAGACTTAGTCAAGACTATGGAAGCTTGTTTTCGCCACTGAATAAAAAAATAAAATAAATAATTGTGACTTTTTACCTCACAATTCTGACTTTTTTTCTCACAATTGCGAGTTTATATCTCGTAATTCTGACTTTATTTTTCAGAAATTCGAGATAAAAAGTCAGAATTGTGTGATAAAAAAATCGCAATTGCGAGTTATAAAGTCAGAAATGCATGATATAAAGTCAGAATTGCGTGATATAAAGTCGCAATTCTAAGGAAAAAATATAATTGCGAGTTTTTATCTCACAATTCTGACTTTTTTTCTCACAATTGCGAGTTTATACTTCGAAATTCTGACATTTTTTCTCAGAATTGTGATATATAAACTCACAATTGCGAGTTATCAGGCCAATTCTAAGGGGGGAGAATAGTTTAAATCTCATAATTCTGACTTTATATTATGCATTTGACTTTATAACACGCAATTGCGACTTTGTATCTCGCAAATCTGACTTTATATCTCGCAATTCTGACTTTATAACTCGCAATTCTGACTTTATATCACGCAATTGCGACTTTATATCACACAATTCTGACGTTATATCTCACAATTCTGACTTTATATCATGCAATTCTGACTTTATATCACCCAATTCTGACTTTATATCTCGCAATTCTGACTCTATATCACAAAATTCTGACTTTACACCTTGCAATTCTGACTTTATATCTCACAGTTCTGACTTTATATCTTGAAATCGCGACTTTATATCTCGTAATTCTGACTTGATATCTCGCAAATCTGACTTTATATTTCGCAATTCTGAGAAATAATGTCAGAATTGCGAGAAGTAAACTCGCAATTGTGAGAAAAAAAAAAGTCAATTACCTTTTATATTTTTCATTCTATGGCGGTAAAAAGCCATAGTGAGCACAACATCAGTCTACGTGGGCTAAACTGATAATTTATCATTTTTTTGGCACAAAATACATTACTACTTCTTTCAAACTACATTAATTATTTTCTGACGTAGACACAGACACCACCACCAAAACTTTATACTTTACAGGCCAATTTTCACATGTTTATATACTCTTTTCACTGTTGAATTTAAGTCGAAAATCTATAAGAGATCATTTTGCAACATTTCCACAGTAATACCATAATAAAATGTTTTCAAAATTTAAAACAAATCTGATACTATCAAAGCAAGATGTAACCAAACACGCGTTAGTGTTTCGATTTCATTACTTTTGAATACGTTTGTTCTATATGTAATGTAGTGAACTATGTATGAATGAAGTGTTTTGGTAGTTTTAGTGTGTTTTGAGTGTGAAATGAACTGCTGTGTCAAGGTGAAAGTTAGTAAGGTGAGCTTAAATTGTATTGAGAAGTCTTGCGATTGTAGCAAACTGTAAAATGAAATGCCCTAAATATGTCTTGATTCTATGATGTCACCATAAATGTATTACAGACCATCTGGAGCAACCAGTGGTGGTGACTTCAAACCAGCAGTCTTCCAGTTAGCAGCTATAACCACCACACCACCCAGATGTGCTCAGTCGAGCTGTTCTGCTACGGGGAACACAGGTTCGTCCTGTCTGACCTCTACACAAGCTGATTTCATGTGTAAAATTGCCACTCTTCTGCTTTAGTGTGTTTGTGCTAATAAGAGACAGTGAGAGGAATTGAGAGGAAATTTGGTACAATAATAATTACATGTAGGTCTATACAAATATAATACTATCTGCAATTATGTCTATTTGTTTTACCAACGAATAGAGTTCAAAACAAAGCCTCGGCAGAATTAATTGGAGTACATCTCTGCAGCATCAGTGTTATGATTTATCATACATAAAAAAAAT
The DNA here is from genome assembly GCA_038021265.1 of Cyprinella venusta. Lineage (NCBI taxonomy): Eukaryota > Metazoa > Chordata > Actinopteri > Cypriniformes > Leuciscidae > Cyprinella > Cyprinella venusta. The sequence continues at coordinate 8,591,772 of CM075886.1, forward strand.
TATTTTATCAATGCAACTTAGATATCCACCACTAATGGGCGAAATAATCTGGAAAAAAAAAATCAAAATAATCAAGTAAAAATAATTATATTAATTTAAAATTTGCGGATTTTTTTGATAATTGTGGCTTATAATTAATCATCATCAAAATGCCATTGGTGAAAAGTTATTTTAAGCATATGCATGACTTGTGTGTGAAATGCTCTTGTTCAGTCCTCTGTATTGATTCTATAAGATTGAATATCAGACTAGGCGCTGAGCTCGATTAACAGAACATGCATGTTTTGATGAGAAACGCAGCCCAGCAAATTGGTGGAAATGTTTGGAGCATCTGGGATCATCTGAAGTGGAGGAACGTCGGAGCTCTTGATTGCTGATTAGGGAGCGAGAGAGCGAGATCAGAGAGTGTGTGCCGTGGCCATGTGTCACACGCTGATGTAATTAACAGCTGTGTCACAGAGCTCAGGTGCTGCGGAAAGGTGCCAGAACCCCCTCAACCGCACCGGCCAGAGGTCCATCTCCGCTCTTTCAGATAGACAGAGAGAGTGATCACTCCAGCAAATTATGAGCCCATCATTAATAATCGGTTTGAACTGGAACATAGTTCCAGCTTCCTCTACACCCTGCTTACCGAAGCATCTTCAACCAGTCTATGTTTACAAGACAATGATGTACTAAAAACGGGATTCCTTTGCATTTTTGAACACGTAGAGACGACAACGTTGTCAAAAAACGCCACCGTCATGTAAATGAACGGCCAAAACTCTTTTTTAGTTGAAAACGGTGTCATGTAAACGGCCCCTTATATGGTCTCCCAGTTTTGTGGACTTTGTGTCAGATGAAGATTACATTAAACCAGCTAAAATAAAATTAATACCAGAAAACTACAGTAAGTTGGTAAAAAAGAGAGAAAAAAAATCAGCTCGCAGCAAAAAGAAAATCAGAAATGATTCATTTGATGATTTTAAACTAGGGCTGTGAAACGATTAATCGCGATTAGTCACATCCAAAATAAAAGTTTGTGTTTACATAATATATGTGTGTGAACTGTGCATAATTGTAAAAACATATTGTTGGTTTAACTTAAAAAAAATAAGTAACCTGGTTGCCTTACAATTTTAATTCATTGAAATGGAAAAATTGAGTTAATACAATGAAGCAGATTGATTTAATCGTCAGAAACTCAAAATATTATGTTATCTGACCAGCATAAATTATCTCAGTTGATTTGACAAAAGAAAAAAATGTTGTGATTACAAATCATGAAAATATTTTTTTTACAGTTTATAAACACACACATGTATATATTTAAGAAAAATGTGTTATTTATTATGTAAAATATTTATGTGTAGTATATATTTATGTGTAGTATATATATATATATATATATATATATTTATACACAGAGTATATTTAAGCAAATATTTCTTAAATATATACATGCGTGTGTGTGTATTTATATATACTAAATAATTATACACATTTCACAAACATCTATTATTTAAACACAAACTTTTATTTTGGATGCGATTAATCGTTTCACAGCCCTATTTTAAATGTTTAGATTAGATGATTATCTCATTGACTTCTATTGTTCTTAAATGAAGCTAATTATAATTTAGGACTTCCCAATTTGGGGGAAATTTAATTGGCATTTTTCTGATAAACATTGTGATGGTGAAATATTGTAATATTTCATTATAAAATAAAAAAAAAGTATTTAGGAAAAACATCACAATATTTTTTTTATTTTACATTAAAAACTGTACAATTACAATACTAATATCTTATTTCTTCATTTTCATACCTTAAACCATCAAACATTTATTTTGACAGAAAGCCGGAGAGAGCCCTCAAAGTCACAATGGACAAATCTTGTTTTTAATGGAATATTGCTGTATTTACTATAAATGATTTATTTAAAAAAAAATACTAATTTAATTCATTTGCCCTCATAATCCTTAATCAAAAATATTGGAATAAAATAGCTCACATGTAAGAACACAGTGTGCATATATGTATTTGACTGAATCACAACCTTTGCAGTTTAATAAGCCATATCACAATTTGATATTTTATTTAGATGAATCGTGCAGCCTTAAGTAAAAACAAAAATGCCCTAAAAATACCTGTAGCTTGTGTACAAGTGTACTCCCTTTTGTAAGACTTGGCTAACTGGAGACACGTCTCCAAAAGTAAAGCTAGGTCACAAACACACTCATAAATGTCTGTCTATAATACTTCAGGATGTTTTTAGCAGGATTAGGCATGTAGGGCCACTGACTCTTATCGATCGAGCGAAGATATTTGGGTATTTTATGTTTGGACTTGTGTTGAGATAAGAGGAAGTTCAGAGTATTGCCGTAGGACATTAAAGGAACCTCTCCACCCCCAGACTGGCTCATGGCCCTTTTGGAGGTTACGGCAGTCATTGATTTAATAAAAAAAAGAGGAGATGGTGCTCTCGAGAGAAAGACTTGAAGCTTTTAAGCAGCAGAGAATCGGATTCTGCATTTTTTAGCCTGAAAGTTAATCGATATATGCATTTAGATTCATCACTCAAGAGTCCAGAACTAACAGCAGACAGCATTTGGGTCAGACAGAGAGAAAGTTTTTATAAGAAAAACTCTCTCTTAGTTTAGCTTTTCTAGTTCATTGTACATTCATGTTCCGTTTGATATTTATACAGTTTTTCTATAGTTAAATATATCATTGACACTATCAACTCTCTTAAAAAGAAACCAGTTAAATTAAGATGATATTAATGACAAAATACCCTTTGATAGAAGTGTGTTTAGTAGAAAACATAGATACCATTTAGCCTTTGCTGTCTCGTTCTAGAAAACAGGAGAGTCACAAATGCGCATCACAGAACAGAGCAAGGCTCTGAGCTTATAAAACTTAGCCCTTTGAACAGTTTGCAGTCTGCACTAAAACTGTCTTTTGGACCTTGAACCGTTTGGTTCCCATTGAAGTCCATTATATGGAGAAAAATCCTGGAACGTTTTCATCAAAAACCTTAATTTCTTTTCGACTGAAGAAAGAAAGACATGGACATCTTGAATGACATGGAGGTGAGTAAATTATCAGCAAAAGTTTTTTGAAAAGTGAACTACTCATTTAAGTACTGAGTAATGTTACTGTAATGTGCTTACTTGTAGTTACGGTTAGGGGTTGGTTTAGGGTTTAGTTACTTTTACTGTCATTACTATAGTAAGTATGTAGTAACGTACGTCACTTTAAAATAAAGTGTTACCAAATGTTTTCGTGCAACCGTTTTGAGAACGTAATGTAACTAGAGGACCGTTTGCCCAGAACGTTCAGAGAATTACTGTTAATAACGTTAGCCCGTATTTTGCGTATTTCGCTGGATTCTATGGAAGCTTGTTTCCGCCATTGAATGAAAAGTAAAAAATGTAATTGCGACTTTTTATCTCACAATTGCGAGTTTACTTCTCGCAATTCTGACATTATTTCTCAGAATTGCTAGATGGAAAGTCAGAATAGCGAGATATAAAGTCAGAATTGCGAGATATAAAAGTCAGAATTGCGAGATATAAATTCAGAATTGCGATTTATAAATTCAGAATTGCGAGATATAAAGTCAGAATTGCGAGATATAAAGTCAGAATTGCGAGATATAAAAGTCAGAATTGCGAGATATAAAAGTCAGAATTGCGAGATATAGTCAGAATTGCGAGATTTAAAGTCAGAATTGTGAGATATAAAGACAGAATTGCGAGTTATAAAGTAAGAATTGTGAGATATAAAGACAGAATTGCGAGATATAAAGTAAGAATTGCGAGATATAAAGTCAGAATTGCGAGATATAAAGTCAGAATTGCGAGATATAAAGTCAGAATTGCGAGATATAAAGACAGAATTGCGAGATATAAAGTCAGAATTGCGAGATATAAAGTAAGAATTGCGAGATATGAAGTCAGAATTGCGAGATATAAAGTCAGAATTGCGAGATATAAAAGTCAGAATTGCGAGATATAGTCAGAATTGCGAGATTTAAAGTCAGAATTGTGAGATATAAAGTCAGAATTGCGAGATATAAAGTCAGAATTGCGAGATATAAAAGTCAGAATTGCGAGATATAGTCAGAATTGCGAGATTTAAAGTCAGAATTGTGAGATATAAAGACAGAATTGCGAGATATAAAGTCGCAATTGCGAGATATAAAGTCAGAATTGCGAGATATAAAGTAAGAATTGCGAGATATAGTCAGAATTGCGAGATTTAAAGTCAGAATTGTGAGATATAAAGACAGAATTGCGAGTTATAAAGTAAGAATTGTGAGATATAAAGACAGAATTGCGAGATATAAAGTAAGAATTGCGAGATATAAAGTCAGAATTGCGAGATATAAAGTCAGAATTGCGAGATATAAAGTCAGAATTGCGAGATATAAAGACAGAATTGCGAGATATAAAGTCAGAATTGCGAGATATAAAGTAAGAATTGCGAGATATGAAGTCAGAATTGAGTGTTATATAGTCAGAATTGCGAGATATAAAGTCAGAATTGCGAGATATAAAGTAAGAATTGCGAGATATAAAGTCAGAATTGCGAGATATAAAGTCAGAATTGCGTGATATAAAGACAGAATTGCGAGATATAAAGTCAGAATTGCGAGATATAAAGTAAGAATTGCGAGATATGAAGTCAGAATTGCGAGATATAAAGTCAGAATTGAGTGTTATATAGTCAGAATTGTGAGATATAAAGTCAGAATTGCGAGATATAAAGTAAGAATTGCGAGATATAAAGTCAGAATTGCGAGATATAAAGTCAGAATTGCGAGATATAAAGTCAGAATTGCGTGATATAAAGTCAGAATTTCGAGATATAAAGTCAGAATTGCGAGATATAAAGTCAGAATTGAGTGTTATAAAGTCAGAATTGTGAGATATAAACTATTCTGAGGGGGAAAAAAGTTTTTTCCCCCTTAGAATTGGCCTGATAAGTCGCAATTGTGAGTTTATATCTCACAATTCTGAGAAAAAATGTCAGAATTTTGACATATAAACTCGCAATTATGTTTTATAAAGTCAGAATTGCTAGATGTAAACTCGCAACTGTGAGAAAAAGTCAGAATTGTGAGAAGTCGCACTTTTGTCTTGTTTTCTCAGAATTGCGACTTTATATCACTCAATTCTGACTTTTATATCTTGAAATTCTGACTTTATAACTCGCAATTCTGACTTTATATCTCGCAATTCTGACTTTATATCACGCTATTCTGACTTTTTATCTCGCAATTCTGAGAAATAGTCATAATTGCGAGATGTAAACTCGCAATTGTGAGAAAAAAAGTCCGAATTGTGAGATAAAAGGTCACAAATATTTATTTTATTTTTATATTCAGTGGCGGAAACAAGCTTCCATAGGATTCTTACAGCATATGATATTCAATAATATATATAAATTCTTTATCTCTATAAAGCAACACTGTAACATTGACACCACCCCATAAAGTACATTATTCACTTTCATATTATGACATTTGATCTATTTTACTACTGATGATTACATTTATTCAAACCTTAGGCTTATGATGAATTTATTCGAGGCCACAAAATCCAGCAGAACATTTCATATTCTAGTTGTCCAGAAGTCTGAATTACACACACCTTTTTCCTATTTAAAGCATCTTGCAGATGGTTGGTGTAAATCTGGACTCTAATCATGCAACTCAGACTATTTAAAGTGTCAGTATGTATTGATTAACATTCACGATGACATTTTATTTAGAGCGTGTCGACTAACAGTATTTACAGTGTCGAAGGAATGATTCTGATTGGGCCGTGACCACTGACCGCCGAGAGCTCTCCGGACAGATGCTCGTTGTGTGTGTGTGTCCGTCGAGATCATTCTGGTCACGGCTGATGCTGCAGTCTTGCATGATCCGCTTGTAAATCACACGGACACTGAAAGATTAAACATGATGGTGTGTGTGTGTGTGTGTGTGTGCCACTGCAATAAATGTCAAAGTGTGAGTCAGATGCGATGCTGTTTTAGTCTAATGGTAAAGGACGTGGCGGCTGATGGAATGGTTGCAGGTTTATTTCCAGGTGTGGATGACCCTGATCTGTTCCAGGAGTCTGGGATTGAATAGTTTAAGAGCTGATTGCTCTTGCACACAACAGTAAATGTGAGAGTGAGAGTAATATGGGAGCCACTGCAAAGGTTGTATGTTCAATTCCAGAATGTAGTGACCTGGAAACGGGATTTAGACACTAAAAGGGCAATTCACTTAGAATGAATTGCTCCAGCTGATAGCATCTTATTTGCACGCGCTGTCCGGGATGTCTTAGCATGCGATTCACTAAAGGAATTATGCAAATAAACAAAACTGTTGAACTTTGATGCACTGCAATCCCTCAGCTTTCAGGCCACACCTCAGCAAAGAACTGGAAGAGTCCTTTATTATCCTTGGGATGGACCGATATTGCTTTTAGAACAAAACTATTTTTACGTCTGATAATGTCCGGAAAAGTATTAATAATTAGTATTATTATTAATAAAACTGTTTAAAATGCAAAAAGCTATTAAAAGTACTTATGTAAACAGTCAAACAAGTCTAAATATTCACACATATGTCCAAAAGTTGGGATTTTTTTAATAGCTGTATTAAATTTTGTTTGATCAGAAATACAGTAAAAACAGTAATATTGTGAAATATTAGTACAGTTTAAATTTGGGGTTTGTTTTCTATTTGAATATATTTGAAAATGTAATTTATTCAGTGTCACATAATCGTTCAGAAATCATTCTAATATGACGATTTGCTGCTCAAGAATCTTTGCTTATTATTATCAATGCAGAAAACAGTTGTGATGCTTCATATTTTTAATGGAAACTACTTTTTTTAGGAATCAGTCATTTACGGAACGTTATGGAAGCGTATTGCATTCACTAGGAAAAAAAATCTACTCTGTTTTTCTGAATTAACGAGTTAATTATCTCAGAATTACAAGATAATTTTTCATGGAAAAAATTTTTGCTCTGTTTTTATGAATTAACAAGTTAATTATCTCAGAATTATGAGAACATTTCATGGGAAAAAAAGTTATTGCTCTGTTTTTCTGAATTAACGAGTTAATTATCTCAGAATTACAAGAATATTTTTCATGGAATTTTTTGTTTGCTCCGTTCTAAATTAACCTGTTCATTATCTCAGAATTACAAGATACTTTTTCGCGGAAAAACATTTTTGTTCTGTTTTTCTGAATTAACGTGTTAATTATCTCAAAATTACAAGAATATTTTTCAAGGAAAAAAAGTTTTTGCTCTGTTTTCTGAATTAACGTGTTAATTATCTCAGAATTACAAGATAATTTTTCATGGGAAAAAAATTATTGCTCTGTTTTTCTGAATTAATAACTTGATTATCTCAAAAACTCATTAATTCAGAAAAGCAGAGCAAATAATTTTTTTCCATGAAAAATGATCTCGTAATTCTGAGATAATTAACTCGTTAATTCAGAAAAATAGAGAAAATACTTTTTTCCATGAAAAATTCTCCTAATTATGAGACAATTAACTCGTTAATTCAGAAAAACAGAGCAAAAACTTTTTCCCCATGAAAAATGATCTCGTAATTTAGATAATTAACTCATTAATTCAGAAAAACAGAGTAGATTTTGTTTCCTCAAGTGAATGCAATACACTTCCTTATGTTCCCTATGTACAATGTAATTATTACACTAATTACAATAACTATAGGTACTAACCCCGAACCTACTCCTAAACTTAATTTCTGTAGTTACCTTATTTTATTTTAGCCAGTATTTTCTTAGGTAAGCACACTGTTAGTAATATGACAAAAAATAAAGTGTAACCGGATTCTTAAAGCTCAAAAGAACATCATTTATTTGAATTAGAAACTTTTGTAACATTATAATGCCTTTGCTGTCAATTTTGATCAATTTAATGGGTCCTTTTAAAATAAAACTATTCATTTCCTTCTTTAAAAAAAAACGTATCAACTAATTGCACAAAGAACTAGAGAATAATAGTTCTTTTTGGAAAAAATAATTAAAAAGCCTTTTGCTTTTAATTAGAACCTCTATTTTTAAAAGTGAAGGTGATGTGATAATATGCAAATCTTCTGAGTTTCGTGCTGTTTTAGATGAAATGTAGCCCCTTTTCTCCTTCTGTGACTGTGGTAATTAAGAGCTCTTTGAAGCCTTGGGATTTATACAGTATGTCATTCTTCAGTGAGAGTAGTTGACAACTCTTTTATAGATGGAGACCTGAACGCAAACTTTAGATAATCAGCTACACGGTAAAAAAAGGGAGTTTCATTGGTAAGAAATGCAATTTACCTCATAAAACGCACGTTAGACCTGGAGTATGAACAGAGTCTGCAACAGGCAATTTCATATTGCAGAATATCCCTGATTTGTTAAAGACCGCCTGTAGTGAAAATCAAGTGGTGTTCTTGTATCAAGTGGATAGTTCACCCAAAAAAGAAAAATTCTGTCAGTAATTACTCTCCCTCATGCTGTTCCAACCCCGTAAGACTTTCGTTCATCTTCACAGATTAAAATATTTTTGATTAAATCTGAGGGCTGGATCACTCTATAGGCTTCTAAAGGATTGAAACTTGCAGGCCCAGAAAAAGTTTGTAAAAACATCATTAAAATAATCCAAGTGACTACAGTGGCTCAACCTTAAAGGGATACTCCACTTTTTTTGGAAATAGGCTCATTTTACAACTCCCCCAGAGTTGAACAGTTGGGTTTTACTGTTTTTGAATCCATTCAGATGATTTTCTGATATTTAGAAGAATATCAGTAACCAGACAGTGTCCTCTTCCCATTGACTTCCATATATTTTTTTTTTCAACTATGGAAGTCAATGAGACCAGAAACTGTCTGGTTACTGATATTCTTCTAAATATCAGAAAATCATCTGAATGGATTTGAAAACGGTAAAACCCAACTGTTTATCTCTGGGGGAGTTGTAAAATGAGCCCATTTCCAAAAAAAAGTGGAGTATCCCTGGTTGAGCCACTGTAGTCACTTGGACTATTTAATGTTTTTATAAACTTTTCTGGGCCGACAAGATTTTAATAACATAGAAGCCTATGAAGGAGTAATCCAGCTCTCAGATTTCATCAAAAATATCTTAATTTGCGTTCCGAAGGTGAACGAAAGTCTTACGAGTTGAAGGTGAGATTTTTTTTGGGTGAACTATCCCTTTAAGATGCTTTAAGACAAATTCATCAGTCCATGCTATTGCCGAGTTTCTCCTCAAAACGGCAGTGTAACAAAGACAGTCCTAAAAGCGTGGCTTGAAATGGCCCGTTCCCAAACCGTAACAAACAATCCCATCAACATATAGGGAAGGTTCTTTTTCCACCGACTTTTTATGATGTTCAGATGCTGAGTTTTAGAAGCTTTCTGACTCTGAGATGGTGAACGGGAACATGGTTTGTGTTACATTAGCAGCATATTATTAGCTATTTGATAACGGAGCCAAAAAAAAAAAAAAAATGCCGGTGTGTTGCATTTACTACTGAGTGGATCAGTCTGGTGTGAGTGAGTGGAGGCGGGTTTCATTTGCATATTCTTCAATCTGCGTATACATAAGGAATGGTCTAGTTACAATTAAGCTATTTTAAGGCATGAAGAACTGATTTTCAAGAGGAATTTTTTTTTAAAATATGTCAATTTAATTATCTAAGAGGAGTTTTAAAGGATAAAATGATTGACTGCAGGGTGACTCCCAGCATGCACTGCATCACAAATAAATTATGTAGTTAGTGTTATAGGATTTTTTCCTATTCATTATTAACACATTTATGTGCTTGTTGTTGTGTGACTGACACATCATTAGGGTTGTGTATCGTTTGAATTTGAACGATTCTGATTCCGATTCCGATTCCGATTCCTTGTTTCGATTCGGGTTCCTAACGATTCTCGATTCCGATTCTTTTAAGAGGCAGGGTCAAAAAAGTTTAGCTAACCTTGCTAACCAACGGTCTCTCTGAAGGAAATACTCCTTTCTAAAGGGAGATACTCCTTTTTTGTCACAAATTTTGCATTTTGTTGAGATTTTGTTATTTTTAGAAGAGTGAAGCCACACTTTGGACCGCCGACGTAAGCTACTCATGTTCGACTCGCGCGGTTATGCCAACACTTCCGGTAGACGCTTCTTCATTGGTGTTGTTCAGCGGTTTCTTCTTCTGGTCGGCGGACTGTGAATATCGAAACTAGGAATCGAAATTTTTAAAAAAAGTTAGTCCCGGTTCCAATCGATACTCGATTCTCGATGCCCAACCCTACACATCATGTGTTTGGTTTGTGAGATATTCTATTCTATTCTATTCTATTATATTCTATTCTATTCTATTCTATTCTATTCTATTCTATTCTATTCTATTCTATTCTATTCTATTCTATTCTATTCAGCTTATATTGCTGGGTTCACTTTATAAGAGTCATATAAATTGTGCTGAAAGAGTGATGACAATGAACATTTATTGTGTTGCCAATTTATACTTTGTTAATTAGGAAAGTTTCAGTTTCCTAAAAAAATAATTAATTGGCTAAATTAGACATGGAGATTCAAATTGGTTAAAGTTGCATTACTGGGCGCAATTATTAAGAAACTAATTTCACACGCTAGTTTTTATATCAGAGATAGAGGGAATGTTCCATTGATGTCTATTGTTCTTTAATTAACATAACTGTAATTAGTACAGGCTTTTGGCCTAGTTTCATGTAATCTAATACACAATTTAGTCATTTTACGAAGCCGTTTTCTCAACTCCCAAGTAGGTTTGTGAAGGCATTTGGTTCCCTCAAACCTGACACACACACACCGAGGCCTTTCTTTTTAAACAGATGTCTTTCCTACCTTCACACACGCACGCTCACACACCAGTGTGATATATGAGGAACAGAGCTATCATTCTGACAGGCTACGCACCCACAATTTAATTGGAAAACATGGCTCATCATTTAAACAAGACATTCGTACGGTTTCGTCCGAATGACAATAAATCACCATAAATGTGCCATTTTCAGCCCTATCCATTTTTAAAATGTGTCACGTCTGCACGGGTCTCGGCGGTCCCGGCCCCTCCAGCGATATGAAGATCCCATCACACGAAATCCATTAACCCTGCACATGCTCAGGAATATCAGGAGCGATCGAGAGAGCGGAGCCGCTGTAAAGAAGCGGATTCTCAAATGATTCGATCTAATTGATCCACAAAAATTCACACTTCGAATTTTAAAGTGCTCTTATTATGCTTTTTCTGGATATTACCTTTCATGTAGTGTGTAGCCTAAAAAAAACGTTTGTGAATATATCAAAGTGCAAGGCAAATTTAGTTATCGTCTCCCGAAAGAAAGAACTGATTCGGAACTTCCTGACACAAGTCGTTCCAACAAAGTCCGGTTTGTAACAAATTTGGATAACGCCAGCCGAGAATGACGTCTACTTTGACCCTCAAGCACGGTAGTTGTAGCTGAGGCCTGGAAGAGTTTGGATTTGATTTTGCAGTGAAGAAAACATGTCGAAAACACAAACCAATTTGCTGCACTTCCAAAGGATAAGGACTCAAGCTCGAATTGATACGATAAAACATGAAGCTGTTCATATCACGGTCCACAAGTGTTCAGATACGCGAATCGTTTTGTTTACGACACGTGCTGTAAGTGAGAGACCAATCACAACAGACTGGGTCTTTGGACCAATCAGAGTAGAGTAGGCTCTCAGAAAGGCGGGATTAATGCTTGGTTTAGATTACACGATTTTAGCCCGATTTTGGCACGATCTGTTTGAAGTACGGTGTCGTGGGGATTCGTAAACGAGCGTCGGGACACAAGATTCGATCGTATCATCTCGTATAGTGTGTCATAGTGGGCGACAACCTACGTAGCGTCTGCGATGCTTCACGACATCACGACAAAAAGACTAGCATGTTTAATTTTTTTAACGGTCGGCCACGACGGTTCCGTCACATGTATGAGGTTGACCAATAGGAACACAAGCTTTTCCGTATACAACTTTCAAAAAAGACAAAACGAAAGAGAGACGATGGTGTTAACGTTAAAACTAGAAGTAAAAATATATAAGAAAACAATATTTTACCTCAGTCCTCTTTGGAGGATTGACAGCCCATACTGTCCTCTTCGAGCAGGGTTCTCAAGTCTCACGCAATGGCCGTGAGACACACGCAATTCAACCAGTTCACACACTCACACGCCACACCGTGTATTTCTCACACCGAAAAGGCAATGCCGAGCAATCCAGGAACTCACTCGCTACTAGTTTCGCCTTCTCGATGACATCACGCGCGCCGTTAAAGACGGCATGCGATGACTGTCAGGAAGTAACGTGTAGTCTGACATGTGTCTTGTCCATGACACAAGATTTTAGGAGCCAAAATCACGTAATCTGACACAGTGACTATCGTAACAGAAAAAAAAATAATAATAATCGTGTAATCTGAACCAGGCATTAGAGAGACTGATTCCTTTATCGAACCGTTTCAGACACTGTGAGAAAGAGCTGATGTTACAACGTACACTCTTAGAAAAAAAGGTTCATTGGGGTTCTATATACAGTATGAAGCATAGGGTTCTGTACTCTACTCCAAAGAACCTTTTTATGCTAAAAAAGGTTCTATAATGACAAGAAATAACCCTTTTGGCACAAAGGTTCTTTATAGGCTATTATTCATTCATATATTACATTATTCTGCAACATTTTGTAGTTGTAATTAAATGTAACTTAATATCACATTTTAATCATGCTGATTTTTGGAGGAGAAAAACTGAAATGGCACTCTTCGTGTGATATTGATATTGATCGTGTGATACTAACCCCCATATCTTGAATTTTGTGATCATTCACAAGCATTCATAAATCCATTTTAGGGTCTTGATGTTTGTCAATAATATGAAATATTTAATCTGGGAAGGACAAAAATGATAATGAATGAACCCAAAAGGTTCCATATAGAACCTTTTTCCTGGTTACAAAGAACCCTAAAGTGTTCTTATTATTGAACCCTTAAAAATGCTTCTGTATAGAACCTTAGGGGTTCCAAATACATAGCGCTGATAGAACCTTTTCTTCTAAGAGTGTATATCATGAGAAAATGAAAGTGTTTATTGACCTTGCATGTAATCACTTTGTAGGAGATTTCCAAAACAATATTAGGAGCCTTTAAAATGGCATAATAGGGGCATTTTAAATGATTAATTATTCAGTTTACACTAGAAAAGTCAGTGCAGACATACTTTACTCTGGCTTTTGGGCAGGTTATTGAGTTGTAAGAGCATTTTTAGAGTTGGATCATGGCCAAATCATGACCTGAATCGAATCGAATCATAAGGTTCAGAAAGCTTCCCTCCGTTAATGTACACAGGATAAAGGGATGCTTTTCCTGTCAGGTCTGAACCCAGATTATTTTAGTTGCCATGTGTTTGATGTGTAAAATCACCAGAGGAAACCGAATCTTATTCCCCACTGTTGTATTTTCAGCTCAGCTGCACCGTTTCCTAATTATCTCTGTTTTAGTATTTGGATCTGATGAAAGCCCAAGGCAAAAATAAAATAATCAGTAGCGTGTTTACTACAGAAGAGGAAAACTGGAAATAACATTAACACACACTGCGTGGTAAATAATATTCTGCCGAAAATGTGAATAACAGGCTGCTCTGATGATTGATATTAGAGTGTCCAAAAAATCTCAGAGCACCCGCAATTCAATACATTATAAATATGTTTCACATTTAAACCTAAAAATAAACAGGTGTATATACATACATACACAAACACATTGCAATTATATTATCATCAAAACAATTTGAGTGAAAAAGTACATGGCTGCTGCATAAACTCCAGTTTTCTGTAAAACATTTCATTATAAATCATAATATTTTTTTCTTTAAATTCAATCTGTTTATTTTCATGTTTAAATTTGATTTTGTCTCAGGACCCCACTCTATATAAATCCATAAAATGCGATAGTTAATATGGTGAAATAAGAAAATAAATCGCTCATATTCCCATATAGATATAAATATGTATTACATCAGCTAAGAAATTCATGTCAGAACATATTTTATAAAATAAATGTCTGTATATGCATTATTTTGATGTTGATCCAATAAAAACGAAGGTTTTATTTAGACCTGAGAGCACGAGACGCTGCACATCATACATATTTGCATATGAAAGTTGTTTGCTCCGGATTTTTCAGACTGACATGCTTGATCACACGTGCTTGTTTCTTCCTCCTGAGACTGAGGTATTGAGCACATTAGTGTTCTGCTACCACTCTGAATGCGTTGCGCTTTAAACACCGCTTGTTGCCATGACTACAGGTTGCCTTCCAGATTTTTCAGACGTTCACCTTTCAACCCACTGAAACCCACCGCACCACATCAGAGATAAACTTTGCATCATAGCTGAACTGATCAGCTTCTTTTAGGCCAAATGTTCTATAATCTCGAGAGGGTTGTGTTCCTATCCCTCGGCTCAGGACTGTTGCCCTCTACAGGCTCACTGGGTGCACAGCTGTGGTTCAGAAGCAGCCCGATGCCCAGTGGGAGCATCCGAGGACATCACGAGGAACAGCTGAGCTCAGGTCTCTTAAAAAAAGAACAACTAGAACAACACGAGCCTTAAATAAAGCAGCTGAATTTTACAGAAGCCTCTCAGATGTGTGTGTGTGCATTTCTGCTGATGCACTATGAATGACCAACTGGCCCTAAAGTTGGCTGATTGGTTAAAGACAAATTCTGGGTTCAGTTCTCCAAAATAGCTTGAACTATCCCTCATTTTCTTAAAAAAAATCTATCCCGGTTACAGTGATTAATCGCAATTAAGCGATTTGACAGCACTAACACGCGCACACCCATACAGTGTATTGTGGCATGAGAGGGCTTGTTCTAGAGGGCAGACACATTGCCCTAAAATGGAGTCTTACCACACCCAGGTCACCAAACGGGAACTAGGGAGCAAGTTTGGCGCATACTAACTGTGCGTTCACACCAGATGTGAATAGCGCGTCAAATTCGTGCCTACCGCGTCTAGTTTTACGCTTGAACACTTTGAGTCCATTCGCGCGTCAGGCGTGTGTAAAAACAAAAGTTTGAAGTGAAATTTACGAGTGTCAGAATCAAAACCCATTGGCGGCCATCTTTTTTTCTGTTGATCGAGCATTCATCGAGAGAGTCTCCGCTCTGTATTTACTGTGGAGAGCAGAACAGCGGCGTGGGGATCATCGTCGCCGTATTTGTGTCTACCGGACCCTTCGGAGGCGAACCGTTTGGCGAGTTTCACCATTTGCTGGCTCCAGGAGCTGGAGCATCAGAAATGTAGATGTAATGCAAAACATCAGAAATGTAGAAACATCAGAAATGTAGATGTAGAGTATATTAAAAGTTGAATAAATAAATTTGACTCATCAAAAATCGAGTTAACGGTAATGCACTTACAATAGAAGTGAATGGGGCCAGTATTTGGGCATTTAAATGCAGATATATCAAATTTATCCTCTGTTAAAATTTGTATTATTTCAGCTTTGAAGTTGCTCTCATCAATTTTACGTTTGTTTTAGGGTTTTTGGCGTTACGTTGTCATGGCAACAACGTTGACATCGGATATAACTGGTACGAAAAGGGATACCATGTGTTTTTTTTTACTCTAAAATCCTCTTAACATGCAAATTGCTCGAATCTTGTGGCTATACTATTGAAACAGTTAGCATTTTAATTGGCTTCCATTTTAAGTCCCTTCCTGAAACCCCGATTTCTGCTTTTTTAAAGATAAGGAGGGACAAGTGGAAATTATTTTCTTGTGGTATCAACATTATGCCACAAATGCAGTCAATTTAAAGGACAAGTTCGGTCTTTTACAATTAAAGCCCTGTTTTAAGATCGACCCTGATGAAATAGAATAGTTAAGATTGTTTTTGAGACAAATGCTCCTGTCACGAGAATTTTTAAATTCTGTATTAGTACCCCCCCACCTTTATAATGAAAGCATAGGTGCACTCGAACAATCATTCATAAAAATGCATAAAACTTTAGTTTACAAAGACGTGAAACTCACCGAGTGGTCTGGGGTGTTCACTGATATGCCCACACAAAAATCGCTGCAAAAGATGCTTTCCAACAGGTTTTATCGTAGTTTATGTCCAAGTCCATGTTACTTCCTATTTTCGGTTGAAGTCCACAATAGTCAATTGTCGAGTTCACATGCGCGATCATTGGTAACTAGATAACTAAGGATCGCGCATGTGAACTCGACAATTGACTATTGTGGACTTCAACCGAAAATAGGAAGTAACATGGACTTGGACATAAACTACGATAAAACCTGTTGGAAAGCATCTTTTGCAGCGATTTTTGTGTGGGCATATCAGTGAACACCCCAGACCACTCGGTGAGTTTCACGTCTTTGTAAACTAAAGTTTTATGCATTTTTATGAATGATTGTTCGAGTGCACCTATGCTTTCATTATAAAGGTGGGGGGGTACTAATACAGAATTTAAAAATTCTCGTGACAGGAGCATTTGTCTCAAAAACAATCTTAACTATTCTATTTCATCAGGGACGATCTTAAAACAGGGCTTTAATTGTAAAAGACCGAACTTGTCCTTTAACTCAAACCCAGAATATTCTTTTAAAGATCTCAGCTACAAAAAAGGTTGTAGGTTGAAACGCCTCAAGGGACAATGAACTTTACCAATTGGTGGCCAATCACTATAGCGCCACTGCTCAAGACAATAAACCTCTGGGTATTTGTACGATAAGTTGGTTTGGAGACGCAAATGTCCACTAATGGAGTAATAACTAAGCCAAACATATCCTCGAGCATCAATGTTCCCCATGACACTTTTTTTTTGTGCTAGCGCCTGCACATGTCACAGCAGTGCTCTGTCTGAGTGAACAAATACTCATTTAATCTAATGAGCATCTGAAGAACAGTCTGAAACACACCCCAGAGAGCAGAAAACACATCTGAGCACAAGTATTACTCAGACGCTGCGACTAAAGCACTTTAAAAGAACAGGACAATCTAAATTTGAATCAGGCTGTAGATTAAAGCAGAGCCGTTATTGATGTCTGGCTTCTGAAGCCCAAACACACTTTGCAAATACTCACAAATCCGGCTCCGTAGAGGGATTCGAGACAGCAGGGTTGTGTAAAATTCAGAATTGAATAACCGGCTCCCTGACAATGCTCGGATGTGAATGTGATTTGAATAGGCAACGCCCCACAGGAAGTTGAATTAGGATATGGAGAGGAATTCACTGAATTTCATTTGAAAGAAATCCTGCAGTCACACATCAGAGGAATTTCATTAGTCCAATAAAAGTTTTATGAATCATGTAATCATGATTAATTATTCCCTATGTAGAAAAGATTTTCACCCTATCTGATAAAACTTATTTTTCTAAGCAAAAGTGATGTTTTTTTATTTTGCCATACAGCATTGGAAAAAAAAAAGTTTTAAAAGGTTAAAAAGTGAATTTAAAATAAATAAATTACTGAGATCCAGTAAATATTAGTATAGTGTAATATAATATAACATAATGTAATATTATTAGTGCTGACAAATCGATTATCTGTGATTAATAGCATATAAGTTTTTGTGTTTACATATTCATATATATATATATATATATAGACTTACTTACAAACATACATACTTTATATATATATATATATATTAGGGCTGTCAAAACGATTAATTGCGATTAATCGCATCCAAAATAAAAGTTTCTGTTTCCATAATATATGTGGGGGCACTGTGTATAATTATTTTATATATATATATATATATATATATATATATATATATATAAACACACACACATGCTTGTATATATTTAAGAAATATTTTCATGTATATTCTGTATATAGATTTATATATAATTTATATTATATATAAATATAAATATTTTATACATAAATAATATTTTTTTCTTAAATATACATGCATGTGTGTTTTTTATATATATACAAAATGATAATACACAGTGCACCCACATATATTATGGAAACACAAACTTTTATTTTGGATGCGATTAATCGCGATTAATCGTTTTGACAGCCCTAATATATATATATATATATATATATATATATATATATGAGTCTCATGCCAGAACCATGGAAATGTCTATTTGATGATTTTCTCATATAACACAATAATGACTTATACACATATATTATAAAAGTAAAATAGTATAAAAAGTACATGAAATTTAGAAGTTTCTATTAATAATTTAATTTCATCCCGCATTTTCTATAAAAAAAGAAGCAAAAAATATGTTGAGGCACAATGGAGCGCTACAAAACGCTTCAGTTTTGAAAAGTTGAAACTGAAAACACTTGAAAATCAAAAATGTAGATGTACAGTATATTAAAAGTTGAATAAATAAATTTGACTCATCACTCATTTTCTTTAAAAATATTCAAAATTCGAGTTAACGGTAATGCACTTACAATGGAAGTGAATGGGGCCAGTATTTGGACATTAAATGCAGAAATATCAGGTTTATCCTCAGTTAAAATGTGTGTTTTATTTCAGCTTTAAAGTTCTTCTCATCAATTTTACGTTTGTTTTAGGGTTTTTGGCGTTACGTTGTCATGGCAACAACGTTGACATCGGATATAACTGGCATATATCCATAATACTGTGTGTTTTTTTCACTAAAATCCTGTTAACATGCAAATTGTTTAAGTGTTGTCATGCAAATTGACCGGTGTTTAAATATGTTCTAACGAGGTACAATCGATAAAGCGAAAAACAAAACAAAACAAAAAAAAAAAACCCCGCTTGAGTTTTTGTCCTGACAGGACAGGTCATTTAGTCAGTCGTCTGGTTTCTATTCCTGCATGTAGCGTTTCAAGTCACTTATGATGTTTGATGATGATGCCTTAGAAGGCACACAAAATCATCATGATCTAATGATAAAAAGCATATAAACTACAAATAAATACAGCACAAGGACTGAACTCTTATCTGCTAATAACACAAGTAAACGGATCGTAGTTCATATGTAAAAGTTACTCCAGACGAGCATTTGCGAATATAAAAAGAAAATGTGAGGAAAAGCTATGCAAATCTCCAGCTCTGAATAAAGGATATTCTGATTACATGTTAAACTGAAGCTCTGCCACCTTCTCCGGTTGAGGTAAAACTGTATTAAGTGCACGTATAATCTCTGTATCCATGACAATTCTGCTCCAAATCCTGAATAATAGTTCTGCACGGGAGCATTAGGGATAAGAGCGTAATGCGCTGCGTCTCGGAGCGAACCCTCTGCTAGCCTGAGAGCATTCAGGGTTTAGCGCGCATTAATCTAGCAGTCTAAAGTTACACAAACAGATGAAGCATGCACTTAAACAGAGCCTGATGGATTCCGACACAGGCCTCGGCAATATAATGCTGTGTGTACAAACAATGCCGAGTACATGGGAGCTGCCGTCACAGCGCAAGCCCACCGAGGGCCACAGCGACGATCCTGTGGGATTAGGGACGATATGTATCTGATAGATACTCTTTAAATATTCTGCTTTATCTGAAGGAACAGCCACCGGCCCGGACGGAGTTGTGCTGAGATTTGAGACTGATGCACTCGAGAGCCATACATGCTTATCTCAGCGTGTGTCATAGAGTATTTCCCCGGCCATCAGCGGATCTGACAGATATGTAGAAAATATTCATATGAAGTTTTCTAGGCCACTGCTGGGGAAACTTGGCCCAAAAGAGAATAAAAACTTCTGTGAATAAAAACTAGTGAGCTGCAAAGCCTGTTCCCAAAAGTAGATTGCTTAAATATGTATAAATGTTTCACTTTAAGATATAGTTAATATATTTGGCCCCTATATACTGTATATACTCGCGCCCCCCGGAAATCCGATAAAATTCAACCAATCAGATGACGACTTTGACGTTCCTGAAGTGTTTCCAGACAACGTTGTGTGGGCGTCAACCATTCTGCATACACCGACTGCCATTGTAACACAGTCTCATCCCAAAAAGTCATATAACTACTGACGTCTTGGGACGTCTTTTGACCATACGTCAATATCCGCCTTTTTAGGGCCCCCTTAAACGTCGGTAGATGGCGATCCCGGGCCGTCATACAACTGACGCTTTACCTTTAACGTCAGTTAGGTGACGGGTTAGGTTTAGGGGTAGGTTTAGGTCTGGGGTAGAGTTAGGATCCCATAACCTCATCTATCGACGTTTAAGGGGGCCCTAAAAAGGCGAATATTGACCATTTTAAAATGGTTATATAATAAATTAACTGTGGGGTATTTTGAGCTGAAACTTCACAAATACATTCTGGGGACACCAGAGACCAATATTACATCTTGTAAAAAGGGGGATAATAGGTGCCCTTTAAATAGGCCTACACAGATGAACAATGAAGACAAGGAACCGACATAAATGTATGTATATTATCTTTTCAATTACAATTTTTTTGTTACTTTTTCCTCCATATATTTACTTAAATCGTTTTATATTTTCCAAAATACTTTAATATTGTAAATTAATTTTCTTGTCCCTTCAGTAGTAGGCAGTGTTGTAGTACTCGAGACTCAGACTCGTCTCGGACTCGGTCTAGAGACCATATTTTAATGGTCTTGGTCTTGTCATGGACTCGTGTGCATTTGGACTCGGAATTGACTCGTACTCGAACATTTTTTTTTTAGGACTCGGAATTATTAAACTGGAGTCTACTCGAGTTTAATTAAAAATATTTTTCATGATTATTAATGTATGTTAATAAAATATTTCTTTAAAGTGATTGACACGCCCAGTGATTTTCTAGTGCGCAACTGCGCATGACAAATTGTAATAAAATTACTTTTAAAACCACCAACTACGTGGCCTTTTTACCCTAAACTGATCATATTTTTTAAACTCTAAGTAAATTCAGTAAAACAAAAAAGGATTTCTCTAAGTAAATAAAAGTAAATTAGGTAATCAACCCTCACTGGTCTTGGTCTCGACTCGGACTCGACCGTCTCTGGTCTCGGACTCGACTCGGACTCGACTCTCTATGGACTCGGACTCGACTCTCTATGGACTCAGTCTCGACTCGGACTCGATTCTCTCTGGTCTCGGTGTCGACTCGGACTCAAGTGAGGTGGTCTCGACTACAACACTGGTAGTAGCCAGGCAGTTCACTAGGTTTTAAAAGCAGCCATTTATTTGAATAGTTTTAACGAAAATATTTTTGTAGCGCTTTAGGCATCGTTCTAGGTAAACAATGACCAAAACAAAGTCATCTCTTTCCACATGACTGGAACAGCGGCTAATGAATGTTGATTATTTTTAAACAAAATTATGGGATAAGGGATGAATTTCCCGTAGTGCTCCGAGCATCAGCCATGCATCTGTTGTGAAATGCTGTTTAAAAACCCGACCAAAAGTCCGACCGTCAGCTCTGGCCTGAAGCCCACAGCCGGCAAATATTGCCAAACAATAAACAGCATGAAACTAATGTGATTTCAAATGCCACGTTTGTCCCTTACAGCTGAACTGATCCGTGAAAATGCTTTTTGTCACGGCACAAAGACAATTTGACAGTATTGATAGAGCACTTCATGAGGATAATCATAATCTGGTTCCTGTTTTTGAAAGGCAATCCATGAGGCATTTTTGCACTACTTAGATGACAGCGGATAACAGGTGTACGAGCTTTTACCACAAAATGACCCGCAGTAATCGATAACCATGAACAGACTGCATAGCCAAAAGGATCATTAAAAGAAAATTTCAGCCAAAATGTGAAACATCAGCCGTTTGTTTTTTGGACGAACCTTTAAATGTTGCACAGTCCAGGTGAGCGGGATTCCTCCGAGAGCAGGTGTCCGCTCTGAACGGGATTCAGACACATTACCGTGGTCCGTGACCGACAATTCCCTGCCGTTAAAAACAAAGACTTTGACCTGCAGGAAAAGGCCAACAAAAAGAAAGCAGGTGAAGCCTCTTAGCGCTCCGCAGGCTCCCTCAAAGCACATGAAGCGTGTGAGCATGGCAGGTGTTCATCATCTACAGGTCTCTGACAGCATTAAAGGAGTAGTTCACTTTGAAAAAAACTTTTGCTGATAATTTACTCACCTCCATGTCATCCAAGATGTCAATGTCTTTCTTTCTTCAGTCGAAAAGAAATTACAGTTTTTGATGAAAACATTCCAGGATTTTTCTCCATATAATGGACTTCAGTGGGAACCAAACGGTTTAAGGTCCAAAAGACAGTTTCATGTGAGAACTCCTTCCTTCTGCAGAGTTCGGGGGTATCGCTTGTCAACAAATGTGTATTCCCTAGCCTAGTGTAACCGTAACAGATTTTATGACAGTAGTAGAAGACAATACTGTTTCCCCACTGTAGGGGGACCCCAAGAGCAAAATTTCAAAAATGTCATAATGCTGCTTTAAATGGTAATGCATTCATTTAGAATTTCTCTAGAATGTCCAAACCCATATACTCATATACATCTATTAAAAACATTTTATTAGAGATTTAAATAGATCGAATAAATATAAAAAAAATGTAATAAATGAATATTTTACACGGACCCTCTTTTATTATTAAATAAAATGGTCTCCTTTAATAATACAACCTTTAAAATGTCTCCTGTTGTGTTAGATTTCTGTTCTCAAGAGGGTTCCTTTCAAGATTCAAGATTCAAATAACTTTATTGGCATGGTGAAAGAAATCTTTACATTGCCAAAGCATATAACACTATAGAATACAAATAAATGAACCAATATATATATATATATATATATATATATATATATATATATAAATTGGTATATATATATATATATAAATATACATACACTATATATATACACTATATATATATATCCAAATCTATCTATCTATCTATCTATCTATCTATCTATCTATCTATCTATCTATCTATCTATCTATCTATCTATCTATCTATATATATATATATATATATATATATATATATATATATAAAAAGTTCATAAGTTCAAAAGTTCTTTATCTTCCTGCATGTTAATCTCTGATGATGTCATGCAAAGAGAGATTAGGTCGGACCAAATGAACATGAATCATGAACATGAATCCTCTTTAGAGCTCAACGGAAGAATACCTTTATAATAATGAGAATAGAAATCTTCTTATCAAGAGAGATGTACCAGTTCAACGGAGTTACACTCTCAAAATGACTTATTAGCTTGTGCTAATACTCACACACATGTCTAAAGTTTCTCAAATTGCTGCCAGGATGGTTGGCTTTGGTGATAGATGTGTAATTCTATAAAAGTTTAAAACACCAACCCTGGTTTAACACACACACACTAGCACTAATTTTGCCTCTCCCTCTCTCCCCCATTAGATCTGGCCTCTTTACACCCGTTCATTCATCTTCTAGTCACAAATTAACATAACATTAACATAATTAACATGCGTGTGTCACTGACCAGAGGGCTGTTAAACATTGCTCACACATCTCCTCCAGCATGTTTGACATTTTAAAGTGCTGAGCGTGTAGCTTACAGCGCAGGTAGCGCTACACACGGTCAGTAATTATGCTGCACGCTAGCCGCAGGTACAAGAACTTTGGAGATAATTAATTTATTCAAATTGCACTCGCAAACTCCCCACTACACCCAAATGATTACAAAAGAGAATTAAAAGATGAAATTCATTGTGGTTTGGAAAGGACGCCCCATTTAAATCGATTCACGAGGACAAAGGATAGCAGGGTGGCTAATGTTAGCATTAGCATGCTACTTGTACTATCTCTGCGGTATGAAGTGCGTTCAAGTCACTTTTATACTATATTTTTCATACTTTTAGGAAATGAACAAAGAATGTAAATTGGATGGTTGTGTTTTTGCTGTTGACATTTCTGCAGTGAATCATGTCTAAAATATATATTTAGGTGAGGATTTGATTCTGAGTTTTCTGAATTGACAGGAGGTGGGTGTTCAACTCATGCTGTGTTATTATCTGTGATTTAAAAATCAGTGAGAATGAATATGTCATCATCCCTATAAAGGGGGCATCTTATGCATGATGACGATAAAATAAAAGCTTTCAAGTTTTTAAAGTGCTCTATTCCAGTGTCTTTGAGAGAAATGAGCACCCTTCAAATGGATAATTACACCTTAATCTTCGGTTCCATAGTGAAATTGTGAAACGGCGCCTGTGAGAGGAAATCAGAAATGAAAACAACATTGAGAGAATAAATGTATGATGTCTGTGTTTGTATGCATCAGTCAGCATCCAATAAACCCAAAACAGTTATTTTCTATTCATTAGATAAATTAGTCGGAGTGCCTCATTCCGGGGAGTTTTCCGGATTCTGCATCTCAAAAGAAAACCATCATTTTCACTTTCTGTCTCTTTCGACAAGTGATTACAGCTTTTTTTTCCCCAGTACCACGAGGAGGTCCATTTATTTTTCATACTCTCAAAGCTCTGTAATGTCCTCCAGAAAACCTCTACAGAATGCATAATATACTTTCAGCAACACCTGGTTTTCTGTGCGTTCCCTCTGCAGGAATCTGGTCATCTACCAGCTTTAACCAGGTCGACCTTGGTAGTCCAACCAGCCGGTACTCCAGCTGATCAACCTAAGCCAGTTAAGACCAGATAATGACCACGGTTTAAACCAGTTAAACTGTTAGATTCTTTTCACCATTAAGCTTCTAATAACATCTTTAGTGATTTTCTTAAGCCATGTTCACACATACAGTGATTTCATCAGAGAAGGTCATGGGGTTGCTATACTGTTGGACAGTGGATGAGCGTTAAAGGGTTAGTTCACCCAAAAATTAAAATTTTGTCAGTATTTACTCACTCTCATGTTGTTCCAATTCGTTCATCTTCGGAACACAAATTAAGATATTTTTGATGAAATCTGAGAGCTGGATCACTCCTCCATACTAGTCCATAGGCTTCTTGAGGGATTGAAACTTGCCAGCCTCGAAAAGTCATTACAGACATCGTTAAAAAAGTGACTTCAGTGGCTCAATCTTAACTTTATCAAATGACGAGAACACTTTTGTGCGCAAAAAACAACAAAAATAAGGACTTTATGTCAACTATTCATTTACTTCTCTCTGGGCCTCGAGTCAGGTTACTAGTTTAATAACGTAATTTTCTGTTATTGTGCGTCACACGCATGACCAGCGTCGGCCAATAGTGAGCCTACGTGTGACATAGCTCTACGCAATTAACACAATTAGTTTAACTGACTAGAGACCCATAGAGAAGGAAGTGTATAGTTGAAGTAAACTCGTTATTTTTGTTTGTTTTTGCGCACAAAAAGTGTTCACGTCGCTTGATAAAGTTAAGATTGAGCCACTGTAGTCACTTGGACTATTTTAACGATGTCTTTAATCACTTTTCGAGGGCGGCAAGTTTCAGTCCCTCAAGAAGCCTATGGACTAGTATGGAGGAGTGATCCAGCTCTCAGATTTCATCACAAATATCTTAATTCGTGTTCTGAAGATGAACAAAGGTCTTACGGGGTTGGAACAACATGAGGGTGAGTAAATACTGACAGAATTTTCACTTTTGGGTGAACTAACCCTTTAATGGGAGCTTCACAACCGGACAGTGGACATTTTAACGATCTGAAGCGCAAGTATCTTTGTGGGCGGGTCTTGAGCGCTGTTGCTATTTTACCGGCGGGATAAATGAGCCTGCACCTGACGCAAGTTTAAAAGGGTTTGGTTTCAAATAGCTTCATTAGGTGTGGTTTGGGCGTAACATGAAATAAACCAATCAGAGCGTCTTCCAACGTACCCTTTAAGAGCAGATGCGCATGTTGCATGGCGGATTGTTATTATTATGGCGAATAATAAGAGCGCGACAGGAGCGATTCACAGCCGATGAGATTCGACGTTCTTGTCAGGGCAGTGAAAGATAGAAAAGTGACGTATGGGGATGGGAGATTTTTTTCTTGGTTGTTGATGGACAAACTAATTTGTCAGATGTCCTTATATACATATGTGTCTTGCCACTATTGGACAAACAGGTCTGATCCGTCAGTACTACAAGTCTCATATTGACGCTAAAGGGTGCCATGTGTACGCATTGGCAAAAGTGTCAGTATATGACACCTTGGGATGAGAACGGGCAGGGACATCACAATGATTTCCCTCGTGTAAATATTTTTCCTTGTTATAATATATGATTTGAAAAAATAAAAACGGCTGCATCTGTGTAGATGAGAGAATCAAAGTGTTTGCACGTTGTGCACCCGCTACATTATGGCCAAGCATGCGCGCTTAAAATAGCATTATGAACAACGCCACTGACTTTAGACTAGCCTTTTTTTCTGGTCAGTGGCGGAATAGTTTTCTGGAACCACAAAATAGCACCAGGGATTGTTCGCGCCAAAATACGCCTCCTTTTTGCGCTGACCCGCCCAGGGAGCGCAAGTTCATTTCCTAGTTTACCGACATGCGTCTTGCGCGGGTGCAAAATAGGAATGATACATGCGTCAATGTCTAAAGTAATTTGCGCCGGGTGCAAGATAGAGCCCATAGTGAAAATCTGATTACTAATGAGATGCATTTTTCTTTAAAAAAGTAAGATGTTGTTCTATTTTGATAAGAAGCACCCAATGACTTCTAGTCTAGTCTAGTGCAAACATACTTTTCAAGATGTTCTAATCCGTTCTTATACATTTTCTTGCTCAGATCCTAAATATATCGTTGAGTATATTCTTGAACAAAATAAACAAGGCACATTTTTTGGTAAAAAAAAAGTCTCCATAGATTGTTTAATACAACATACCATATTTTCAACAATTCAACATCAATAAAATTGTGTTAATTAAAAAAAAAGAAAGAAAACAAAATGCATATTACTTTTATTGCACAGAACAATTTAAACATTTTTCATACTAGATTTTTTCACCTTTTTAGGTCTTTTTTCTTTAGTATAAAAGAATAGTATGGACCACATTAATGCACATTATCATTCTGGGCTGAATGTTGGAGAGGGCAGAGGTCATATAAAGATTTATTCGACGTAATAGGATGAAAACAGTAGGTAGACCACAGAGGCAGAGGATCAGAGAAAGATTCAGGTGTGTGTGTGCGCGCAAGTGTCAGATTAACTCTAAAGTGGATCAGTAAGGGTTAAACCATCTGTGCTGCTCTCCATCTGCAGCCTCAGTCAGCAGTACAAACCACTTAGCGAGGAGAAACCCATCTACACCGGAGCAAATTCCAGCGCATAAACACAGCTCAGTGTCCTTCCATGGAAATCACCTGCCCTGCTCGGCCCAGATTAGACACACACTTAAAACACAGCTGGACTGTGTTGCGAATTCATTAAACCATTGCATTTCAGCCCAAAAACCTGCTTCTTACTCACTAACCAATCCATTCTTAACTAGCCTCTATCTAGCACTGCACCATTGAGCTTTCCTGTCAGCACAAAACAGCCTACTTTCAATTTGCTCCCGCTTCTTTATTCACAAACGTTGCCTGCTGTGATTAACGTGACACCATTTCTGCCTGTGGAAACAATTCTTAGTATAGACATCTGTCATGGTAACAAACCAACACCATCTGAGTCCTTAGACGTACTGGAAAACCTCAAAACGGTTTCTTTGGGCACCAAAGTTTTACATAATGTAAAGAAAAATAGATCTGCAGCTGGTAAGACAGGCTAAGACCATTAGACAGGTGTGAGACCAAGAGACAGATCTGAGAGCAAGAGACAGGTGTGAGACTCGGCAGCAGGTAAAGGTGATTGAGTGCTGTCGAGCATTTTAACACTCTCACCTTTGGATGAAACGATTCATTCTGTTGTGAACTTGCTTGCTCTCGCACACTGCTTCTCGGGCGAATCAAACTTGAGTTTGTTATATAAAAATGTGATGCTGCAGTGCCGTTAAATGGGTTTAAACCTGACCAGGCAGCACAGAAATGCTCACTGCAGGCTACAATGATCATCTCTATATAAAATTAAAGCAAAACATACAACCAAAGTTACATAATTACTGCTGATTTCACTTGCCTAGCCATTAAATCCAAGAATAAGCAACCTGTACTTGTTTATCCAGATGCTCAACTCCCTCGGCTTATCTAACAAATGCAGATTTAAAACACAGATCCGAAAGCAAAACGAGAACCAGACAGCAGAGTGCCGATACAAAGAAAGGAATGTGCGGTGAAAGTTGCACTATACACACATTTCTCTATAGCAGGAATGAAATCTATTATACTCTCCATTCTGTTGTTAGACACAATGTAGAAGACGTTTTTGGTGAATTTGGGCAAATTCAGCTGTTAGGATTGTTAAATGTGCTTTTCACCCTTGTTATTCTTTCATAAAACTATTAATTTTAGTAGAAAACGAGAAATGAAAGGGTTAAACAAATAAACAGAGGATGCAGGCAGCAGGACAGAAGGGAGAAGGATGCTCTGCCTTTGCATTCTGGAGGTCGACACAAAACATTTTGGAGGTTGGGGTTTTCCGTTTTTTTTGCCCATAAAAATCCACAGGAACTTAAGTGTTTTAAAACAAAATCCTCTCTCAGAGTTATTGGTCCCCGTAGGCTGAGTTTAAGCGGCATCACAGAGGACTGCACATGAGGACATTTTCCCCCTCTCATGTTCAATATTGAACAAAAGCACCAACCCCTGTGACGCACATCCATCTTTAGAAAGGGGGAAAAACACCCCTCCTCTATGGGGAGCTCGTCAGAGCCAGAGGTTGTTCAGGCAGGGAATCTCTTGTTTTCGTCTTTATGAGTTTTTGAAAGGGTCTCTTGAGCTCCCTGGTCGGATTATATCATTTTCATGTTAAATTTTCGAGGGGCATCGGCGGTGCCGCTGCTGCTCATCCCAGCGTCCGATTTGCGCGGGACGTACTCTATCTCAATGTTGTGTTTGCTGTTTCCTTTGCCTCTGCTCCAAAGAAAGAGCAGAACCAGGCAGAACAGAACCACACCCAAAAAGGAGATGAAGCCCATAGTGGTGGCGATGATTAGTGTCTTTATATCAAACGGGAACGGGACCGTTGCTCTCGTTCCATTGGCTCCGTTGTCGTTGGGTTGGTTTGAGATGAACGCCAAGGTTTTGTTGGGTTGGTTGGGCCAGTCTGGCGAGTAACTGTGGACATGGAGGTGGGCCAAAGCGGTGTCATTTCCACCGGCGTTGCTAGCGATGCACACATATGTCCCGTTGTCCTGAATCTGAGCGTAGCGCACCTCCAGGGTGCCATCTGGGAAAACAGTGAGCCGTCCTATCGTTTTCATGGTGATGAACTGTTTTTGTGGGGAAAGCCACATGATGACGGGCGTTGGGTCTCCATCTGCTTGACACACGAAGTGGATGGTGGTGCCTTCGTCAACAAACTTTTGCTGTGGCTTCCGGTCTCGAATCCTTGACTTGCGACACGTGAAGTAATTGGGCTGAAGCACGTCGGGAAAGTCCTTGAACTCTTTTCCTTGAACGAACTCGGGTGAGGAGCAAGTCGGTTGCTGGCGGTTGAAGTTGAGCCTCCAGCGGCGTCGGAAAACCCAAAGCAAGCGGCAGTCGCAAGCCAGCGGGTTGTCATACAATGCGAGGGTCTCTAGGTTCCCCACGGAATGGAACGCAGCCTCCTCCAGGGTGGTAAGTGCATTGCTGGAGACATTGAGGATTTTCAGGTAGTTCAGTCCTCTGAAGGAGTAGGGCTCGATCGTTGTCAGTCGACCGCCCACCAGGTGGAACTCCTGCAGTCTGAGCAGGTCATGGAGCCGGTTGCCCTCGATCATCTGGATGGGATTGTAGGACATGTTGAGGAAACGAAGGTAAACCAGGTGTCGCAAAGCCAAGTATGGAATCGACGTCAAGTTTGCATTAGTGATCGTCAGGGAGGTAAGATTCAATCCGTACAAGCAGTTGGTGGTCATGGTATCCAGGTAGGGCCAGTTGGCGATTTCCAGGACTTTGAGACGGTAGAGCCGCTTGAAGCTGTAATCTCGGATGCTGTTGATGTTGAGGTTTCGCAAGCGCAGCGCAACCAAGCTGTGCAGATGCGTGAAGGCCTCTGTCGGGACAGAGGTCAGGTTGCACTTTTCTAGCGTAAGCTGCTCCAAGCTGCTGAGCCCGTGAAATGCCCGGTGGGATATGAAGACAAGGTCATTATCCCCAACCTCCAGAGAGCGCAGGTTGTAGAGGTCCTGGAACATGTAGTCCAGCAGAATTACGATCTTATTTTCACTGATGTCCAGCCGTGTTAGGTTACTGAGGCCTGTGAACACTCCCAACTGGATGAGCTTCAGCTTGTTGCTGCGCAGTCCCAGACTCTGCAGGCCGTACAGGTTGTTAAAGGCACCGGGCTCAATGGCCGAGATGGTGTTTTCATTGAGCTCCAGCTCTTCCAAGTGCGGAAAGGCAGAGAACTCATCTGGGTTGATGGTTTTGATCCGATTCTTGCTGAGGTCCAGGAGTCGCGTTTCCGACGGGATCCCCTCTGGAACGGACATCAGTTTCTTGCGGTGGCATAGGACCGAGCGCTCTTGAGCATTGCACTCGCAGCGTGATGGGCAGCCCGTGGCAGAGCCGGACAGCACCGTGCCCAGCATCAAGATTAGAATGGGCTGCCAGCACGCCACCAGGAAGCTGTGCCCACTCACTTCCCCTGCTACCATCCTACCGGTTACCTGCACAGACGGGAGAAAAGAGAAAAAGTGCACTGAGTTATAAAATATGAAATTCAAGGCATCCAAATCAATAAACAATTATACCGCACAGTATATTGACTAAACCTTCTACTGTGCTATTATCTTTGGCGAGCAACAAATGGCTCTAAAACATGAGTGAATTGAGCATTTATTGAACACTGTTCATTGAAAGAACGGAGAGGGTAAAAGCGTGTTTTACTAATAAAGCAGAAATCCTTTTCCACTTCCAAAGCTTTTCATTACAACATAGGCTCATAAAACGACTGCACTAAGGACTGCTGGATTATTCAGAACCGTGAAAAGGAAGAGCCAATGGCGTGGACTTGCATAACTGCGCGAATTGGCACTTTTGCATCCAATCTCCTTTGTTTTGACCCCAGCTAGTTCAACTTCAAAGGCTTTTAACACACAGTATAGCACTCATGCTAACTGAGCTCAGGGACTTGACTTGGAATCCATTGCAAGGGTTACATCACCATCATAAGATATTTATGAATCCTCTAAACCTCTGGTGCACCTAACACAGCTGAGAAGTGAGTTGTCCCAACCAGCCTTTTCACTCTCAAATCCTGTGAGCGTTCACACTTCCATGTGTGGAATCCATTTGAAACAATGGCACGGAGGCATATGTGTGAATCTATCCACCATTTTCAATGAGAAATCCACTTCACAGAAAGTCGGTAGCCATAAAATCGCTAAGATATGCCATCTGCAAGATAGACTAAAAGACCGATCTGAAACACTCTCTGATATCTTACTTAAAGACATGCTGACCATTTAAATCTGTTAATGCACAACTGCCCTCATTTTAAAGCTTCTGAAAATCATCTTTTAGAGGAAAGTGTCCAACCTTGCTATCTAATACCTATCCCAATGAAACCTCCTTCTGAATACTCTACACTGGCAGAAACTCCATAAATAGTGCGCAAACAACCCACAGTTTGGTGTTAGCATGTTGCAAAACTAATGTTACTTTAAAACCCATAACATACATAGCACACACACACACACACAAAGTAATTTTATAAATACTTCTCGGTATCTCTTGACTGATACGCCTTCTTGTGAATTGTGGGATTTCCTTATCTGGTAATAAAAACATACAATGCTGCCCTAAAATTATTCAAAAAAAGCATAATATAACAGTTTTTGCATAGAGAGCGCATCTATAATGCCTTAAAATGCTTTCTGGATAAGCAGCTCAATTGGTTTTGTAACAGAGCTCACATCTCCAGTGAATGTCAGGTTTACAGTTTTTTTTTTCTTTTGCCGTCACGCTATTCTCTACCAACCTGTCGTGACTCTAGTTAGGGTTTCATAACCACCTACACAGCGCTGGAATACTTCTTTTGAGAACATCAAAGCATGTTCATTTCCTGTTTGTGAAACACAACATCCCTCTCACATGATCATTAAAAAGATGTATTGCATTGGGAAGCCTGACGCCAGGGATGATTCCCTTTGTCCTGAAAGACTTTTCAGGATTTTTTAGTTCAACGAACATGTAGAGCTTTTGTGATCCTTAAAATTCTTCTTTAGGGAATCACAAATCTCGCAGCACTGTGACCATTAAAAAAAGTCATTGGTGTGCAGAAGAACTCAAAGAACACAAAATACACTGTACAAATGTGGAAGAGCTTCGCCAATATTTCAGAAGAGGCCAATTTGGATTTTTGTTTGTGATTTGCTGTAATGAATAAACTGCACTGATCACACTGTGAGCCCCAGTTGTTCATCGGGATCAATAATGAAGCCAGAAGGGTTGAGTTTGGCTGGAAGCATTCAGCATGTGGCCCACAGGCACGGTGTTAAACCGTTAGCACTGTTGAGGGGAGGCTGGGTTCAGTTCAAAGCATATTAAACAGCCTACAGTGTGTGCTGCCAAAAACCTGAGAACATATGGAAATGTTCTTCATATGAAACCGACTTGAAAGAACTTATCACCACTGTCTGGTCACCGGACTAGCAGCAAGCTGAAACATTATTCGGCTAATGATGTGTCTTAAGAAATTTGTTCAAATAGCATTATGTATTATTTCTCAGTGAAAAAGAGAAAAAAAATGGTTGACTGCTAAGCCCTCCTACTAAAACTCTGTGATTTCTATTCGCTCTGTAAAACTACAGTACAAGCAGCATGAATGACATGAGTGCATAAAGTAATGCAGTGACATAGTTTAATGTGGTGAATTAATCACTAAAGTAATGCAGCTAGTGTGTAAAGTAACAGAGGAGGTAGAACGTAAAATATACAGTAAGGTATAGCGCCCGACCGATTTATCGGCAGGCCGATATTTCGGCCGATATTAGGCATTTTCCAAACTATCGGTATCGGCAGTTATAATGGCCGATAAATGAATATCGGCCATTATAACTGCCGATACCGATAGTTTGGAAAATGCCTAATATCAGCCGATAATATCGGCCTGCCGATACATCGGTCTGGCTCTAATTTGGTGTAAAAAACAGTATAATGTAAGTGCGTAATAAATATGTAAAGTAACAGAAGTAGCATTTACAATAATAGAGAGCTGTAGTGGGTGAAGTAATGTGATGGCGTAATGTGTAATGCTGTAAGTACAGTAGTGTGTAAATAATGCAGTGAGGTAGCCTGTAGTCACATGATCATCTAGTGTGTAAAAGCTGAAAGGTGATTTGTAAAGCAACACGGCGAGACAGTTGGTAATAAACATGGTGCTGCTGCTGCTGCATCTCTATTCTGACATGATTGCATTTCCATCTGTTGCATCATTTACTATTATATATTTATGATACATCTGAATCTATCACAATACGACAGTGAATAACTGCAGTCTGGAACAGGACGGTGTTTCCCAGCGGCAACAATCCCACTTAAAGACGGCAGCTAAATACCTGAGCAGCAGAATCCTCCTCACATCTGTCACGGCTATAGGAGCAGCACGCTAAGAGTCTAATCTAGTTCAGAATCAGCCAGTTCACTAATCCTGCACACACACACACACACACACACACACACACGCGCGCACCAACACAGATTCAGGTGGACTTATTTCACTCAGCTTCATGTAGGTCAGTTCAGCACATGGACACCTTGCAGGACAAAGTTAAACACACTTGGACAAGAATAACACAACTCCGGCTCATCCGTAAATCAGTCTGATTAATGGACTTAATGAAGCTCTGCTGTTACTATGTAGAAGACTAAGTCTTCCAAGTGACTTAAATCTCTTGAATCCGTTCACCAAACCATCAAGTACTGTTTTGTTTGCCAATTCATTCCATGACCAAAAATCACTTTGTTTTTAATTATGAATAAGTATTTTGTATCTGCATTTTTTTAATGGGTAATGTTTTTTTTTAATTTATTGTTTGTCCTATAGTAATAATAATGTTTCTGAGAAAAAGATCCAGGTAATTTCACACATTTCTCCTCTACACAGTAAAAAAAATATTGTTGGTTTAACTTAAAAAAATTAAGTAACCTGGTTGCCTTAAAATTTAAGTTGATTGAACTGGAAAAAGCGAGTTAACACAATAAAGGAGATTGATTTAATCATCAGAAACTCAAAATAATAAGTTATCTGAACTAAATAAATTATTTAAGTTGATGAAAAAAGAAAAAATGTTGTGATAACAAATCTTGAAAATGTTTTTTTTTTAAAGTTACAGAATAGATCCCAAAAATGTCTCTAAATGTGCTTAGGTTTAACAAGACTGCAATCAAAAGTTAATGATCTCAATATGACCGCAAAATCAATTTGCAAATTTCCAAAAGCTGCCATCCATTAATTTTATAGCATTGCAATTCGACCGTACACTGTAAAAATGAATACGACTGAATATGTTAAATCTAATCAATAAAATTGAGGCAACAGATTACAATCAATATCATTAATTAAATTCAACAAATTAGAATTGAGTAATAATTAACCAAATTAATTACTTAAAGTTAACCATTTAAAATGAGTAGAATTCACACATTTTTTAAGCAAAAATATCAGAAAAACAGACTGCACTGTAAAAATTTGTATGACTGAGTATGTAAAATCTAATCAATAAAATTGAGGCAACAGATTACAATCAATACTATCAATTAAAAATTAGAATTGAGTAAAAATTAACAAAATGAATTACTTAAATAATGATTATGTTAAAACTAGGGCAGTCAAACGATTAATCGCGATTAATCGCATCTAAAATAAAAGTTTGTGTTTACATAATATATGTGGGTGCACTGTCTGTGTATAATTATTTTGTATATATATTAACTTTTATTTTGGATGCGGTAAGAACACCATCAGATCACCTTATTGCCAGAATTCATCTGGCTGTTATAATTCACGTATAACAGCCAAACAACATCTACGTTTTTCTCCTTCAGTGATTCTGCATGTTATCTTCAGGCGTCTTCAATGATGACAATAAAAAAAATTATTATTAAATTCATCTTTGACGTCAGTCTGTTTTTACGATTTTTTGTTTAAAAAAATGTGTAAATTCTACTCATTTTAAATGGTTAACTTTTAAGTAATTCAAATTCTAATTTGTTAAATTTAATTAATAATGTTGATTGTAATCCGTTGCCTGCAATTTCATTGATAAGATTTAACATATTCAGTCGTATTCATTTTTACAGTGTATGTGAATAATTATCACGTTAGTGTCTAATTAATTTCTCCTCATGATCTTAAAGGTACAGCAATAGTGACTCAATCAATGGCGTGAGGTTTTGCCCAGGCTATCTGTTTGTTATGCGTTTCATTATTTTTTACAATTCCGTTAGGTGACGCTATAGTAGCATTGAAATCACACACTTCACCTTAGCTTTTCTGGAACAAAAAAAATGTACCTCTGGGCCTTTAAAGACACAAAAACAAACACGTGCTACAATAGAAAGGCTTTACTTCACTGCAAAACAAGTGTCAGGAAAGAGATTGTATGGTTCACTTAAAACATTCATGTTATGGTTCGTGTTGAGAACACGGTGTTCAAGACTGAAACAAGTCTGGAATTCAGAAAACACACACACACACTCAATCCATTTCTTATGGTCCGTGACTGAATCTGCTCATTTATTTGTTGCACTTGCTGCAGAATCGTCCGAGTGTGACTGAGTGTTCCCTCATTAGAGAACCTCTTCTCGCCCTTTCTGCTATTATTTTGTCTGTAAAGTAACTCTGGTTCAGGGAGTGCAAACAGTAAGGTTCATATTCAGAGCTTCAGATCTGAGCAGAAAAAACAGCTTCATCCTCCAGTCCTAACAGCTCCTCAGAGCTCAAACATCTCCGGTTTCACTCTCTCTGCTCTGTCATCCTCTGTTTTTCTCTCTCTGAGGGGAAGGAGACACATTGACCCTGAAGCTACAGGAGAAGAGGCATCAACACAAGCCCACAACGGCAGCTGGATTCAGGAATAACGAGGTCCAACACACCAGGCATCTCAGCGTTGAGGAATCAATCACGCAGGGCAGGTTTTCTCGCCGGACGTGAGACGAGTCTTACAAACAGGGTAGACGCACAAACATAAACCTTAGCCTCACTGTCTATTGTCTACAACTGGGGCAGCAACCTAACCGAAATGGAGCCTCGTAATAATTGATCTGATACGCTCTTAATGGGCAGAAACTCCATTAACAATCCCTCCCTGGCCATTAAGTGAACTGACTTGCCTTAAAGGGACTTGCACTCAGTTGATTCAGAGAGCGTTTGACGGTAGCACGTTGCCAAACTAATGACTCGGACACAAAACTAGATTTTTACATTTTCTAAATGTCACTTAAAAAATCTCTCACTTTTGCTTCTAAATTTGAGGCATCGTTCATTTTAACACAGTCTCATCCCAAGGCGTCATATAACTGACGTCTTGGGACGTCTTTTGACATACGTCAACCTCCGCCGTTTTAGGGTACCCTTTAACGTCAGTTACATGACGATCCCGGGCCGTCATACAACTGACGCTTTACCTTTAACGTCAGTTAGGTGACGAGGTAGGTTTAGGATCTGATAACGTCATCTAACCGAGGTTTAAAGGTACCCTAAAACGGCGGATGTTGACGTATGGTCAAAAGACTTCCCAAGACGTCAGTTATATGACATCTTGGGATGAGACTGCGCTGTTCATTTTGTATAAGGCCAATACAGAAAACCAGAATCGCAGAATCCAGTCATAAAAATTGAATGTACAATTAAACATGGAATTTCACAGACTTTCACAAAAAAGTAGGGCTATACACTTATTCAGATCACCATATGGACTAGTGTCTGTGAATATTAAACTGCAAAAAGACTACTGAAATATGAAGTCTGCTTGTTCTACTTGTGTTTCCATAATCTGTAGTCTCTACATTCACTCCATTTGAGCTGCTCTTAGATTCACTTCATAGGCATTTCACAATTTCATTTGATAAAAACGATCAAATACACACAATTATATCAGATTTATTAGGGCCCTATACTGTATGTAGTGCAAATTAACTCTTTCCCTGCCATTGAGAGATTTCCGTCATTTGTGAGACAGCGGTTCCCCGCCATTGATTTCTTTCTGTGTTTTCACTGTCACAAGCCCCTTTCACACAGAGATTCCGAAAAATACACGGTTAATGTGACCCGGCATTTGTCCCGGGATTGTTTGATTTAGGTTCATTCACACTGCCAGTGATTTGCCGGAATCTGTGAGTGCGTTCACACACAACCCGTAAAGGTCCCGGAAAGACACGTCGTAGCATCGTGTAACGTACGCGTCGAAAACATGTACACGCGCATACCGTTCCACAAAGCTGGTGAACGATCTCAGCTTCAGCGCTGATAGTGAGGAGCTCCTCGTCTCTGCTTCTTTCCAGTTTGCAGACATTTGTTCGTCCTTTCTTTGTTGATGACAAACACAAACTTTCTTCTAAGAGCAATAGAGTCGGGCGATGGTACGAACGTCATCACTATGATACACCCCTTACGGCATTGGTCCTGGCTTTTGTTCACACAGCGCGCGTTCTGGGACTGATTCCGGCAATGTTACTAGGTCCCCAACTCGGCATCGATGCCAATATCAATCCCGAGTCGTGTTTGCGTTCACACAGAAGGCGTTCTGGCAATTTCCCACCAATTTCTCGGGATCAACGCGCTGTGCGCAGCTATAGTGTATACCGTAAAACTTCAAATAATAGCCGAGTCCCAAATAGACGCCTGTCTCTTTTACACGCCGGGTGTGGCGACAGGTTTGGGTAAATAATAGCCGGTCTCAAATAGAGGCCAGGTCTATTTTTTAGTTTCGGGTTGTTAATTTTCTAAATCCGCCAGATCGTCCACTTTTTGGTGGCCGCCAAAGCACATTTTGATCGGTGAGTGATGCTGCGCTTGACAAGAAGCATAACGAGCTGAGAGAGAGAGCGAGCACACGGACGAGCGCACTCTCACGGCTTCAAACAACACGAGCGCTGTCTTGCTCTTTCTCCCTCGCGCATTTTAATCAAATCAATCGATAGTAAAAGGTTGGAAGACCGCAGTTTCACGTGGAGCATTTGGAGATTTTTAGAGATTAGAGACTCAATAAACAACATCTCAACACTAAATTATAAAAGCCGGTCTCATATACAAGCCGGTGAAGTTCGACGATTTGGGAAAATAAAAGCCCGGGCTATTATTAGAAGTTTTACGGTATAATCTTTCTAGAGTACTGAATCTCCAGATCAAAACACCAGACTGATCTCATGAAGTAGCGTGTGTATGACACGCCAATTCATATTTCCATTTTTGGCGTGTTATCAACACGCATAATCGCTTTTCTGCGTGTTTATGAACGCCGTTGACTTAACATTATTACTGTATATATAAACATATGACCTACCCCAACCCGTCCCTAAACCTACCCGTCACTGGGGTAAAGTAACAGACACGCGGAATCACTCGGACGTTAATGGTATAGACATACACGCATATACGCGGATACACGCGGATAGCTCAAAATGCGTAGAGATAACACGCCACTTCACTCGAAAGTGGCGTGTATGTTTACGCAAAAGTCATGATGTCATGTTGAAAACACAGGCAAAAAAGCACAAACAAGCGACATCATGTAAGCACAATGCTGGAAGGGAAATCGTTAAGCAAGTTATGATTGGAAAATCTGATAAGTACTAACAATAACAATAGTGATGCTTGCCTATATATAGCACACACACAAATACTGGGTCAAATAGTGCCGAGTGTGTCTACAATGCTTTATCCTTAGGGAATATGTTCAAATCAAGCTAATTCTGACAACTTGTTTTGAAAGATGGTAGCTGGCTTCTAGTTAGTCATTACCTGGACGACTAGCTACTAGCTGGACACGCTAATAACCGGATAGCATGTTCCAAAACATCGACCTGGATTTTCCAGCTGGGAACAAACTGACAGCAGGGACTGAAAATGATTTAGTGGACTTTCACGGGTTACGTACTGAAGTTACGTAACACATTTGCACGGAAAGAAAAGAATGCCATCTATTGAAGTAGATTCTGAAAAACAGTGTGAAAGGACACCAACGGTCGCCTCGTTCTAGGTCCCGCATTACAGGAACACCTGTCTGTGAAAACATATGCGCTCCTTCCCTTTTAGCTAAATAAATTTCTCTCACACTTATTCTCTTCTCTGAATAAATGAAAAGCGAGAGGCTTTGGGGAACAGTGAATGAGTCATGAGATAGAATGAACTGCGAAACCCACTTACACAAATATACACACACAGAGGATGTCCTAGTGCGTATTATGTATTACACAACAGTATTCATCAATTTAGGGCTTTTCACACTTGAAATAGGTAACCCTGGTCTTTCTAAAACCTGGGTTAACATCCTTATTTGCATATTTGCAGTGTCAGAGTCATTGATTGGACGATAGCAGCACATAAAGCCTCAAGCATTGCGCATCCTCATATTGCACCAAGTTTATATACTGACTGGACTTTTCGGACTTTAAAGGAAAGAATGAAAGTCTCTTCACTCCAATTGTCGCCTTTTCCGCCACCATTTGACATTTTTCACCTCAAACGCTGAAACTACCGTTTACTCAACACGCAGTGTTTCTGTGACAAGGGTTTATTGTAGCAATGGGGTGAAAGGGATAGTCATTTTTACTCACTCTCATTCCAAACCTGTTCGACCAGTGAACACAAAAGAAGATATTTTGAAAAATGTTGGTAATCAAACAGTTGACGGTAGCCTAGCCATTGACTTACAGTATTTTTTTCCCACGGAAGTCAATGGCTAGCGTCAACTGAACTACTTAAGGGTGAGAAAATGATGACAAAATCTTTTGGGTGAACTGTCCCTTTAAGTGCAGAGTGAGAAGCCATTTAGTGTCTTTATAAGGTCATCCCATAACTTTGAGGACAAAACTGAAAATATCTGGTAATGAGAGCTGGGAAAAGATTGTTCTTTTCAACTTTTTTATCCATCAAACAATCCTGGAAAAAAAAATAAATCATGATTTCCACAAAAGCATTAAGCAGAATAATTATTATTATTAACAATTATTGTTTCAACATTGTAAATGTTTCTTGTGCAGCGAATTAGCATATTGGAATGATTTCTGAAGGATTATCTGACTGGAGCTTTGCATCACAGGAATTAATTACATTTTAATAATCAAATAGAAACCAGTTATTTGAAATGACTTCACAATGTTTTTGCTGCATCAATGCTGATAGTCGGGATCAAGTGGTGTCAGGAAGCGGCAGTTCAAGAGGGAAACCTGTTGCTCATGAGTTTGTGAATTTGCCCATGATGCATCAGACTGACACTTCATCTCAGAGTCTTAACATCTTTTTGGCAGATGCAATTCAAATAATCAATTTCCCAGCATGCATTTCTCCAGGCCTCCTCTTCCTGCACACAGAGCGTGATTACCGGCCCATAAAGTAATTTTATTCCTTTGTAGACTTGATTAGATGTAATTTGAGGTTTCTGTAGTTATTGGCGCTCTCTTTATGAATCTAAAAACACATTTTCTCAAACAATTTCACAATTTTTTCAACAATTTTTATTCAAGTTTGAATAAAATGATAGCTAAGTAAGGCTACATGCTTAGGCTTGCTAAGGTAAGTCCGACTCTATGTTAAATGCACAGTTTGCCTATAAATTCAAATGTCATTATTCAATTCTGGAGCTTTACAGCCACTGAACTACATTTGTAATATAAAGGAAAAGAGCAGCTTGGATTGGACTACTCTGTTTATGACCCATGTAAGAAATAAAATTGTATTGGTGAGAGTATGGAAGCCCATTTCAGTCTTAGGGCCCTTGCACACTGAGTCCGAAATTCACGTCCGAAATTTTTGCACGTTAAAAAATAAATACGACCTCACGTTATGTCAATGACGCTTGCAGACTACCTCCGAAACTTTCGTCTGTCATAAAAAAATCGAATCAGGTTTGATTTTCTGCATTTTTCGCATCCGTAGCAAGCAGTTTGAATGGTGTTTTGACAATTCAGAGCCACCGAATCACGAATACGAAAAAACGCACATGAAAATTTCGGACTCAGTGTGCAATGGTCCTTAGAGTAAAAAAATGAAATGGGTAATGACTGAATATAACAAGAAGAAAAAAAGTCATACGAGTTTGGAATGACATGAGGGTGATTAAATGATTTTTTGGGTGAGCTGGCCCTTTAAAAAACGATTTGTTAAATTAAAGTCGTTGTCATTGTCACATGCCATAAAAACATAATCATAATCATTCCATCTATCAATCTGAAATGGAAACTGTCCGCATTGTATTAAATATAATACACAATGATTCTCATTCATAAAGAATTCTGTGCAAATTGTTCCTAGTCATTTTTAATAGAAATGGTTTTACAAACAATACACGCACACATTTGCTTGTGAACGAGGCCCATTGTATGATTTTGTATTGAATATTAAGCCTAATTTAGCACATGGCATAGCTGTATCCAAAAGTTCCCAGTCGTGTTACATTAAAGATCTATTCTGACAAGGTTCGTATAAAACAAACCCAGATATTGATTTCGTTTTTGTTCACATGCTCTTCATCCCCCACACATACAATTTTCCTTAATAACTGTGTGTTTCTTGTCAGAGAGGACTCATTACAGTGTCATTTTAAAGAGCTCTTTTAAATTCACGCTGTACCGCCTGATTCACTCTTGGCTCTGATTTAGATGAAATGTATTCAGACCTGCACCAGTAACGACATCCACAAATGTGCCAAATGACACATTCGGCGCAAGGCGTTTAGCTTTGACACTCTCTGCAGAACATGTTAATGCCTTGATGCCCATCAACAGTATCGATCAGCATCGATCGACATTCCCTCAAACGCCAGGCAATTTTGAAGTGGCTGCCGGCTTTCTAGCTGGTCGTTTATGGTAAATAAGACTAGTAGACTGTCTTGGTCAAGCTAGTTAATCTTAGACATGCTAAATAAACTGCTTCAGGAACCCAATACCTTGAGGAATGTTCCAGGTTAAGTTCAAGTTCAGCTCCATCAACAGCATTTGTAGCATAATGTTGACTAGAACAAAGATGCATTTACACTTGTCCCTCCTTTTCTTTAAACACGACTACGAGAATGATTCAAGTAATGAATGGCTTTTCATTGATTTTGTTACTAAGCTAATTAGTGAACAGTCAAAGCTTTGCATAAATGTGAAACGCAAATTTTTGCATGAATTATTCAGTAGAAACCTGTTATTATTTGATCCGTAATGTTCTATAAATCAATCATCTTTTCGAGGTTAGACGACTCATTACTGCTTACATTTTTTTAGTAAGTTTGAGCCTTCTTTTAAAGGTGCAGTTAGTGATTTTTGAGAAACGCTGTTGAAGGTCAGAGGAATATCTAAGTGTTGATCAGGGGTACGTTTCCCGTACAATGACATAGTTCGCTGCTTCACTATCATAGTACGATGCATCGTTGGAGAAATCAACTAGCTAGTCGCGACTGTTTTTCGAAACCCACTGTCACAAAATATCGTTCAACCATGTTGGTTTCGCACGTGGTGGAGTAATAACTACTTTTAATGAAACTGTTTGAGACCCAATTAACGCTAGATTTGTTTTATATAAATTACAGACATGTCATCTGAGGACTATTTCTAATTGTTCTCAGTTGTTTTGCTTTATTACCAGACTCAATATTTGGCTCGTTCTTACATAGTAGAGCACGTTCGCACATGCGCACTCTTCAAACACGTTACTTCAAATCTTTTGAAAAACAGAAAAAATGCCCGGCGCTCGGCGCTTCAGCATGAAAAAAATGATCAGCGCCTCGTTACGCTCATGGCGTTTAAAAAACGCAGCACTCCCATTGAAAACAATTGAAAACGTATGCCAGGCGCATGGAAAAACGCTTTGCTGGACACACGCCCTAAATGTTCTAGGAACATTCAAAATGTCCAGTTTTTAGACGTTGTATTAACGTTCTTGCTTGGTTATAAGAATTTAATTATAACGTTAAGAAATAACAATTTTAGGTTATACTGGGTGCTATTCTATTCTACAATATTAACTAATGATGATAAAATAGACCATCTTAAGTCAATTTATTGCAGTAATTCCTCTCTCAACCAGTAGAAAATGCTTTGAACACCTGATTATTAGGGGTGTAACGATACACGTATTCGTATTGAACCGTTCAGTACGAGGCTTTCGGTACGCATGAACTAAACAGTTCATTGGACCACTTTTCCTGCCGACCAAAATTTAGTTATTTCAAATGTAGGTGCATAGCGCGTGGCAAGCGCGCTCATAATGTAAGAGATGCTGGCGTGACTACAACATTGCCCAACATCAATACACGTATTCATATTGAACCGTTCGGTACAAGGCTTTCGGTTCGC
Source organism: Cyprinella venusta (assembly GCA_038021265.1). Lineage (NCBI taxonomy): Eukaryota > Metazoa > Chordata > Actinopteri > Cypriniformes > Leuciscidae > Cyprinella > Cyprinella venusta. The sequence continues at coordinate 8,635,276 of CM075886.1, forward strand.
TTTTTGGGTAGGCATTTTTGAACCGAACAGTACGTTGGACCATTTTTCCTGCCGAACAAAATTTCGTTATTTCAAATGTAGGTGCGTCGCGCGTGGCAAGCGTGCTCATAATGTAAGAGATGCTGGCGTGACTACAACATTGCCCAACATCAAATTAAATTTTAATAAAAATATAATTAAAAAAATTAAATCCAAGAAATTTCTCTGCCATTTCTTTCTTTTTGCTGTATTGGAAACATACCAAACCGTATCGAAACGAACCGTGAATTTTGTGAACCGTTACACCCCTACTGATCATTCATGAAAAAAACCCGTCATAAACTGGAAAACCGGCTTAATTTTTGGTCAAACCCAGCACTAAGCTAGATTTTAAGGACTCGCGTCAATATTAGAAAAGCTTTCCAGCGTTGGAGAGACTGAAGCGGGAAGGCATGAAAACAGACGGCGAGGTTGTGTTGTTTCCACTTCATTCGTGAGTAACATTGGTTTTGCTGTTTCACAGAACCAAGATATGCTGTTGTAATGTTAGCTACTGTAACAGGACAGTTTTGAGTGTCAGCTATGATAAAGAGACATCAACTCTTGCATTTTGGGGGCGGAGCAATGAAGGAGGGGTGTGCTTGTTTGGGTTGATTTCAAATACTAACAATGTTTGTCATAAGTTGTAATATATCTTATATATATATATATATATATATATATATATATAAAGATATAACTTTATATAAAGATATATCTTTATATAAGCAGTTCTACCACAATAAAACAAGTAAAAACTAATGAATGTTTTTTGTGAGTACATTGACTAAAAGGAGAACATTTGTGCTGGATCAATCAAATATTTGTACTAAAGCAAGAGCATACAGATATAGATTTGATCTGATAGAAAAATCCAATAGAGCCTACATCTAAAATACTGTATATCCCAATATATATATATATACATTTTTGAGTCAAAGGTGCCGGAATGCCGTTCCGAATCGTTACAGCTCAATCGAAGCCAGAAGATTCCTTTAAGCTCGTGTGACCCGGGTTTGTTCCAGCAGGGATGTGGTTCATAGAGCCGATAGTCTTCCTGTGAATCCATCAGGGAGTTTGTATAGTGGAAGTTGAACTGCATTCGGCTCAAATATGGAAAGACTCTTGATATCACACCGTCATCCACCAACAAGCTTCCTGTCTGTGATGTTAGCTGTATCATCCACGTCTATCTATCTGGAAATGGAGCACAACCACACCTCCTTCCTTTTTCCTCTTTAGCACTGGCTTTCAGGGATCACACACACACACTTAGCTCAGTTTTCACCAACAGTTTTCTGTCTCTCTCAGTCAAGCTCATGAATCGTGGTCTGTCTCCAGGCGTCTGCTGAATGCCGCACACTCATCGTCTCCTGAAACACAAACCCTCGGCTGAGATCACATGACCCCTGCAACTCCACCGCCTCTACAACGCTCTTTTCCAGTCTTCAGAACACAAACCTCGGCTCGCTTTCTATTTTAGTCGCTGTCGATTGATCTGAATGATTCAGAGAGGAGGATCAACAACGTAAATCAATCCAACAGAACCACAGAACACACTCTTCATAGGCATCTACACAGGTTAAAGGGACACTCCGCCCATTTGCATTAAGCTTTCCATTGATAGAAACCCAGTTATACTATTGAATGGTCGTGACACTCTCTCATTTTCCCGAGACGAGAGAAATCTCCTACTTACCTCTTTCACATCCTCCTACAATGATGCAAAAATCGTCATTTTACGTCATTGTAGGCGGAAGTGTAAGAGAGGGGGATTTCTTTAAAGACTACAAGCACCAGATCTCACTCTTTCAAACACGCCCATAGAGGGTTGGGCCTAATGTGCTAACGGACCAATCATAGATCAGTGCAGTGCGTTTGATTTCACAGGCAGAAACTTTTTGAAAATATGGACAAAGGGGTCAACTCGTCATTAGGGGTCATTCGTACGAATTCATACGAACTCGTAAATTATGTTCAAATTAGCAAAAATCATTCGGTTTTGTACGAGTGAGATCTTACAAATTAGCCACCTCATAAAATTCGCACGAATTGCCTTTGAAATTGGTTGGAAAATACGGCCCCATTAAGACACACCCTCCTCATCCGATATTCTCCAAGGAGACATCAATTATCTGAGCCGATGCTCTCGTGCAGACCTCACACAGTAAATCCAACAGGACTGCTGATGAATACACAAATCCAATTAAACAAAGCGTTAGCCTGGGAATGCTTACCTCAGCCTCTTCAACACACCTTAATCGGAGCTTTAAGCAGCATTACTGCACGACTCCACTGTCCTGAAGAATTTATAACCGCTCTGAACACAGCTCGCAAATGCCAATCGCCTATATATATCGCCTAACATACATACTCACTACACTCACTCACACACGTATGTACGCACAAACCTGATGGTTGTTGCCATCTCATTCAGCAAGCAAAACCAGCTGCTGAGCTTTCATCGATCTAGTGGCCTGAGAAGAATACTGATTACACACACACACACACACGTCCCCAACACAAGGAGACACAAACTTGAAAATACTTCACATGCTTTTTTGGCTATAAGTACTCCACACACATTTACAATACAATACAATCTGCCTTCAGCAACAACACAAGCACTATCAAATAAAAATACAAGCCCGCCCACTTTAACACATCAAGCTCCGCCCACATTAACACATCAAGCTCCGCCTACACTCACAATCGATCCACACATTTTTGTGTGATGACAGTGCAGGCTAAAGCAACATATATCGCTTGTAAAAACTAAAGGAAAACCGTGAGCCATCAGAACCAACAGCACATTCAAGTACTTGACTAATAATTTCAGAAAATATCTATCTAATCTAAAAATTCCCATTAACCCTTGATATTTTTAAATAATAATAATAATAAGACAAAGACATGATTGTTTTATTTAGATTTACATGTGGATTATTTATTTCTTAAAAAATATGAAATTTTCTAAATCATAATGTACCCTTTGATATTTTTAAATAATTATAATAATGTATTTTATTTATATTATTAATTTGATTATTTATTTAGTCATTCATTAAAAATAAATATAACATATTTTTTTCAATCAAATTTCCAAAATTAAAATTACAGAAGCATTCTGCATTCACTTAAAGAAAAAAATCTACTCTGTTTTTCTGAATTCACAAGTTAATTATCTCAGAATTACGAGATAATTTTTCCTTGAAAAAAATTATTTGCTCTTTTTCTGAATTAATGAGTTCATTATGTCAGAATTACGAGAATTTTTCCTTGAAAAAAAGTTTTTGTTCTGTTTTTCTGAATTAACGAGTTCATTATGCCAGAAATACAAGAATTTTTCCTTGAAAAAAGTTTTTGCTCTGTTTTTCTGAAGTAACAAGTTCATTATGTCAGAATTACGAGAATTTTTCCTGGAAAAAAGTTTTTGCTCTGTTTTTCTGAATTAACGAGTGTATTATCTCAGAATTAAAAGATAATTTTCCATGGGAAAAAGTTTTTGCTCTGTTTTTAGTGAATTAACGAGTTCATTATCTCAGATAATTTTTACTTGAAAAAAGTTTTTGCTGTTTTTCTAAATTAACGAGATCTTTGTGTCAGAATTACAAAATTTTTTCATAAAAAGTTTTTGCTCTGTTTTTCTGAATTAAGGAGTTCATTATCTAAGAATTACGAGATAATTTTTCATGGAAAAAAGTTTTTGCACAATTTTTCTGAACTAACGAGTACATCATCTCAGAATTACCAAATAATTTTTCCTTGAAAAAAGTTTTTGCTCTGTTTTTCTGAATTAACAAGTTCATTATCTCAGAATTACCAGATAATTTTACCTTGAAAAAAGTTTTTGCTTTGTTTTTCTGAATTAATGACTTCATTATCTCAGAATTACGAGAATTTTTCATGGAAAAAAGTTTTTGCTCTGTTTTTCTGAATTAACGAGTTCAAGAACAAAAACAGAGCAAAACTTTTTCCCATGAAAAATTCTGAGATAATGAATTTGTTAATTCAGAAAAACAGAGTAGATTTTCTTTCCTCAAGTGAATGCAATACGGTTCCCTACAAAATGACTTGTAGGGGCTTACATCATGTCATCTCACACAGGTTATTTATTGCCTATGGTATATCGATTAAATTTCATTCTAAAAGTTTAGATTCTGGCATTGACTCAATCCTACCGCCCAGTTACAATACAGGCGCTGCCCACAGACAGACTTCCACAACACGAGCACCACCCACAACCCAGGCCCCGCCGCACGACTACCTGACATTTCCAAGTCGTTCCCATAGAGTCTTCCATTGTGATTAACATTTACTCAGCAGGCCTACAGCATCTTCTCCCTGCAACACTAATGAGCTCTGCTGGCTCGTTACTGCCAATTCATTTCCAGAACATCCTCCGAGTCATCACAAAAACATGAATACTGCCGTCATGTATCATACATATAAATGCAGTTTCATGTTGCTTTATGAAGATGTCTTTCTAACATTAAACATCTTTCTAACATTAAGAATATCACTAATGTAACAATGAATAGACGAAGAGTCCTTAGACAGCGGAGCGCAGATTTTCAAAATAATTTAATTTGGATCCACCATCCCTGACTGTTCGCTAAACAGACAGCAATTTAAATTTCAGGAAACTAATGCAAAACTAATGGATAAAATAATAGTTATTCAGTGAGGCTTTTCTCCTGGGCAAAAAGCATTTCATTTAAAGATTAGCGGTAAGCTGCTCTATTTCTCTCTCTCGCTCTGACAATGAGACTGTAAAGTGATTTGACTTTAAAGAGCGAGTGGTAAATGAGCGTGTGTGAAACAGGAAGTAATCAGCAATAAGACACAATGGCACAAGCTCCTCCCCTTCATTCCCCCCCCCCCAACCATTTGCATAACGGATCTTTACACTGCTGTTTAAACGCTTGTAGTACATAACTCAATGAATCCAACTTTAAACATAATTTCCATTGAGTACATAAGAATATCAAAATCTTCAGACACAAATTAAGCACATAAAAAATTCTACATATACTTCCTTAAAGGGACAGTTCACCCCAAAATTAAAAGACTCCAAAATACAACGTGTGCACTAATTCGTGACAGATTCATTCTTTTGAACATTTTTTTTAATTTCAAATTATTTTAAGTAGGTCTATTTATATAACGGAAATGATCGCAAAGATTATTTTATATTCAAAACTCAAAAAAGTAGTTGATTCTAATCAATGTCTGATTTGTGAATGATTCAATCTTTTGAACAAATCTTTTCAATGAGTCAGCTGATTCAGTTCACAAAACCAATCTCAAAGATTTAATCCCAAACTGGACTGATCTAGTTTTCGGGACCAAGAAATTCACGTTTATTTGCCATCTTCAGGGCTTTCATGAAAACTACAGATTATACTTCCACATTTTTGTATCTCCGCCCACGGACAGTCGGATCTTCAGTGGGTTATTAACAGAACATATATTGTAAGGGTAGGTTTCACTGAAAATTGTATCCTATTTTGCCTAGACTCTTAGAAAAAAGAGGTTCTATATATGAAGCAATGGGTTCTTGACTCGACTCCAAAGAACCTTTTATGCTAAAAAAGTTTCTATAATGACAAGAATGAACCCTTTTGGCACAAGGTTTTTTATAGCATTTTGTTTTATAACATTTTTTAGTTGTAATTAAATCATGGTTTATTAAACTGTTGTAGTAACTTAATATCCCATTTTAATCATGCTGATTTTTGGAGGAGAAAAACTGAAATGGCACTCTTCGTGTTCTATTGATTAACTACATAAAATGATAGAAATATATACATTTTCTAACCCCATATCTTGAATTTTGTGATCATTCTCATGCATTCATAAATACATTTTAGGGTCTTGATGTTTGTCAATAATATGAAATATTTAATACGGAAAGGACAAAACAAACGATAATGAATGAACCCAAAAGGTTCCATATAGAACCGTTTTCAGAACCCTAAAGGGTTCTTATTATTACACCCTTAAAATGGTTCTGTATAGAACCTTTTAGGGATTCCAAATACATAGCACTGATAGAACCTTTTAAGGTTCTTCATAGATCATTTTTTTTCTAATGGTGTAAAAAGTTAAAATGCAACAGCTTTCTTCCCTGTACGCGTCAGCATTTTGAATAGCAGTTTCTTTCCGTTTTTGGCCTAAAACAGTCATTCAACTCATTCAGTTTGAAGCGTTGAATATAAACACAGATGTTGTTCTCTCCATATTTACGATTCTCTGCAGCTTTCAGCCGCTGCCTACAACACACTGGATCCTTCACTGGAAACCGAAAGTTACTCAATCCCGCTAAACGTTTACTCTTTTGAATTCTTGCACCTGGGAACAATACAAGTCGACATCAACATGACTAAAAGTTTCCAAAGAATTATTTCCTACTAAAGCAGGACGGTACTTGACTTGGGTGAGCGTATCCATTGCTCGACTGGTGGGAGTGACCTTGGATGGCAACATGCCCAGTGCATTATGAGTGTTGAAGTTTTCCCCGTCTTTTTTCTCTCCTCAGGTGGCACATTTCAAACTTTTTCGCCTTAGATACGCAAGCCAAGAACCCAAAATGGTTCTTTGATGTTTCTTTGAAATCTCAGCGAAAACCTAGCCTGGCTAACGCCAGATGGCTAACGTCATTGAGAATGAAACGTGGTCTGGAAACCACATGTAAATTTTCTCGTATTTAAGGCGTGGTTTACGAATGCCCAGAGCCGTATTATTGGATGCTACGAATGTCTATCAAATGCGCCTGTACGTCTATCAAATGCGCCTGTGCTCCCTCCCCATTCTGTGATTGGTTCCCTATTTCAGGGGAAAATTTGGTTCATGGTATCCAGACTGCCCTACCCTATCTCACGACCAATTCGTACGAATTCAACGAATGATTTAAAAGTGTCTAATTCGTACAGCCTCACTCGTACGATTTGTCTAAAACCAACGTGATGGGTAGGTTTAGGGGCAGGGTAAGGGGTAGGTCATTCGTACGAATTCATATGAATTGGCCAATTTGTAAAATATGTACGATTTAGCAAAATCATACTAATTTGTACGAGTGAGGTCGTATGAATTCGTATACGGTTTAGCCCCTTTTTAATCATTCGTCGAATTCGTACGACTTGGTCGTGAGATCGGGTTGGACTGCCTAGCAGTGCGAATAAAATCGTGCTGCGGCAAGGCAGAATGGGGAAACCCAGGCTAGCGAAAACCCCCTTTTGGATTTATTTCTACGAGTGTTTATGACGACAGAACACTGATATAGCACACAAATCGTATTGGAACACTTTTACAATGCTCTCGAATCCATTTTGTATAACTAGAAAGCCTCTTTTTGTGTGTTCACCTTCACCGTATGAGTTTTGAAACGACATTGGGCTGAGTAAACGATGACAGAATTTACATTTACTGGTAAAGTATTACATGTTTTACTTGCTCCCTGAGGAATGGCGATTGCAGCCAGATGCTGGGTATCCTGAGAGTTGGGTGAATAGAGAAATAACACACGGTCACCTTGATGGCTATACAGATGAAATCACATCACACTGAGCTGCAAACGTGTTCATCAAGAAGCCCAGTCACACAGCTTGAGTTTAAAGCCAGATAGCATCTACCATCAAATAAAACACACGAATTTCATCGAGATTCATCCGGGCCCTGACGGAATGACACCAGTTTTGTACATCATATTATTTGCACACTGGAGTAATGAAAGTGATTTCCCGTTGACACAAAGCGAATTGATTCTCCGTCGGTGCCTTTATTGCTCCACGAGTGCCGTCGATCACACACTGATTATATTTGTAAAAACAGCGATGAAACACACATTTTTTTTTACCATTGGAGAAAGTGAAGTGCAAAAACGTTTGCATGACGGTAAGCACATTGTCACGTCAAGCGGCGCCTGCTTTTTACAAATGCCCACGTGGGCGTAACAAACGGCCAGTGCCCTCTTCCCAGTTTTATGTGTACGCAACGTTTATTCACAAGGCCCCTGAATTCATAGCTCACACGGAGGAAGTGATATTTGGACCGGTATTTCTGTGGGAAATCTTTCAGCTCCTGTGAGATTTATAAGAAGAACCAATCCAACAGCAGCAGACATAACGGATAGCCCCCACACACACACACAACTCAATATAGCCCGAGCCAGCTGGGTTGAAATTGCCCAGACTGATTTAATATGCCGTGTGGACAGAGATACCACAGCACCTGCCATCAAATGCTCAATTCCAAATCAGATCAATTCAGAAATCAACTTCACTGAATGGGCGCAGTACTTATTAAAGACAGCTGCTCATTCTAGAGCACTCAACCAGCCTTTTAGATGATTCGACATCATTGGCCAATCATTTTGAAGCCTTTTTGCATAGATCTTCACTAGCATCACAGGTCAGATTCACTTGTGCGAACATTTTTGGCTGTTAGATTTGAAGTTCAAGGGTGTTTTTCTACATTTTATGAAGGTATAATGTTCTAAAAGTGAATGTAATATATTTAAATTTAACCAATTCATTCACAAATTCATGACTTGGATTATTATACCTCTTATGTTAGATCATCAATAACTTATATTTTATGCATTGATATGAAGGCCTTAAATTGAATACTACAGTACACTCTTAAAAATGAAAGGTTCTTTACTGGTATATGGTTCCATGATCTCATAAAGAACCACAAAAGGTTCTTTATCCTAGTCCTTTAGCTTTGTAAAAAATAAAAAAATGTTCTTCACACTAGAAATAAATTGGTTCTTTCTATTCGTTGAAATCTTCTTTGGGAACCAACAATGGTTCTTTTATGGTATCACAGTAAAAATCCCCATTTTGGAAACTTTACATGTTAAGGGTGCATATTAAACTAAATCAAGTTATTGAAAAAAAAAAAACCACGAGGGGCATATTTTTCCAGTTTCGACTGATTTTAAAAAAGTGTCGATATATATATATATATATGAAGAGTTCAGATGCAAAAGCCTCTAAGTGCCATTTGAAATTTTCTTCTAAAATGACCATTTTTATCAAGCTTATATATTCAAGTTCAGTAATTTCACTTAAATGACAATTAATAGGTAATTTTCATTGCAATTTAAATGAAATTACTGAATTTAAATATACAAGCTTGATAAAAATGATCATTATAGAAGAAAATTTCAAATGGCACTTAGAGGCTTTTGCATCTGAACTCTTCATATATAAATATATATATATATATATATATATATATATATATATATATATATATATATATATATATATATATATATATATATATACTGTATATAGCCTATAGACACACACACACAAACAGAGAACATACACGAACATTTTTTAATGATGTTCCTTTCTTTTTTGCATAATATGTATTGTTAAATATCACGTTTAGGCTATATATACAAGATACATAACGTTATCACATTTTGGCTGTCACACGTGTCTCTCTCTCTCACACACAAAAAAAAATAATCGGAAGCGTTGAGAACTTACAGCATCATCGTTGCAATAACACGTACGTTGATATGTTCATCTTATTAAAACGCGACGATCCGTCCAGAAAACCGCTGAAAGTGCTTATATATCCGTGTAAGATGATAAACCCTGCATATATCACAGAGGATCCTCATAGGCACATATCCTACATGTAAACTCTCTTCATAGGATCACAGATATCATCATCGTCATTTTCATCACAATTATCATTTGTCGGGTGATCGATGCGCTCAATGAGTCACACAGATATTCTGCTATCCTCCGTCTGTCCTAGTAAAATCACAGCGGTGATTCGGTCTGCAGTGTAGACTCACCCCGCGCCGAATGAGAGACAGCACCTCATACACAGACACGCGCGGCGCGCGCACACACGCATACACGCGCGCGCGTCTCCAGTCCCGTTTATTCAGTCTCCAAAATGTCTCTGAACAAATAAACTGCTGCGAAGCGTGCGTGTGAGAGAGATTCTCACGCAAATGCTGAGAGAAATGTGTCTCTTCCTCACAGTTTACCACGAGAAGCACATTTCCCGCCAAAATATCTGTGGAACAGTTCTAGCTAATGATGAAATAAATCGATATTGAAAAGATGTAGCCGATAGGAAGCTTACTGACATTTAAATTCAGTTTTTTTTAAACTAACACCAAGTTACCACAGTTTAAATCCATTTGAAATACTTTAAGGAAGCTGCATGTGTGATGTTTTAAATGTTCATTCTTAAAAAAATGAACAGACCCTTACAGAAAACACTGAGGGTAGGCTATAGGCCTACAGACAGCCTACTTTGAAGTAGTCAAGCATTTGTTCATTCAGTATATGGTTTTAATCTAAATGACTTGATAATAATACAAGCATATGCCCAGACAATACAATTGCTTATAATAAACAAATGTGTTGATGAACAGTATTGAATATTCATCTGTATTGGTTACGTGACCTTTTACGCAGGCGCCATGGGCTATTTATGAACAAAAAGCAATAACGGTGAATTCAAAAGCAACTGAGAAGCAATATCAATAAAAATGTCGATCACTGGGTTTGAGCCGTACAAGTCTCAGCAATAATTTATAGGCCTACAGATCTGTAGTCAGCACAAACATTGCCAAATATCACACGCCAATGTTCATAGGCTACTTTGATCCATACAGTGGCGAACAGAGTCTTTTAAGAAAACAATTCTCACAAAAATTAAAGTTTGGTCATTTTTATCACCCTACTACCAAAACCTGTATGTCTTTCTTTGTTCTAACAAGAAGATATTTTAATAAGTGCACAGTGCCTCTTTTGTGGGGGGTCCATGACTCCATACTAGTCAAACATGTCTGAGGTAAAATTTTCTAATAAATAAGTAACTTCACATTTTCATATGAAGAATATCAAAGTACTATGGTATTACCTTCTGAAACCCTCATTGTACAGATGTACCAATCTTTTTGGAAAATGTTCAGAATCATTCTTTAGCTGTTGTTGACTGTAGTACCGCACATGAGGTCATGGGGGCGCTGTTGCTCTCACTCAGATCGCTGTGCCTAAAAAAAAACAAAACAATTTTCCAGGCACCTTAAGCATCTGCCTGAAGAAGCTGTTTGAACACAATAGCTGTGAGCAGCATAAACAAACGGCCTCCCATGACATAACAGCTGTCTGTTTAAATTCATAGGGGTCAGTGCACATCACACGCACCCATAACTGCATTCAGTAAATGGGCGTCCCAGGATTTTCAGCTCCTCTCGGCGAGATAAATCAGATTAAAGCTGCGTTCAGGAGATTTTCCAGACAGACGTATGCCTGGATCGATGGTCTTGTTCCGACTGGGCTGCATTAACAGATGAGTTATGAGAGATTTCTGCACGGGTATGCAGAGACTAAAACGTACAGGATTGGAGTCACTCAACACCTTGAAATGTGTGTGTGTCAAAGCTAATAAGCCACCAGTGAACTTCTTGTAGTAAGATGGGGAAAACGGTAACATTTGAGAGGTTGAGAGATGTTGCAGGCTCCAAAATAAGCATAAATATGAGCTTTAGCTTTAATTCATGTATAAACTTAAAAATATTACATATAAGCTTTTGCCTTCATTTTTTTAAGTACAATCAACTTGGATGTTTAAGTAATTAAAACTATACATTAAACTGACTTAAAAGAATGAGTTGAATCTTGTATAACAAAAAAGTTGAATATTGCTTAACTTATTTTTGAGTTAAAGCAATGTATATGTTACAGTGCATATATAAACTTAGCATTTTCCATACCTTAAAATATCGTTAAAAATGTTGTTTGTCAAATGATGTCACTTGAAAGTAGCCAATCATGTTGTATGTTCATAATATATTAATTTTGGAGGCTTAATTGTACGAAATTAAAACTTTACACTCTAAGGAAAAAATAAAAGAAGAAAAGCCTTAAATATTTGCGTAATATTTTCATGTTTAATGGGTAATTTCCAACCCGATCTCACGACCAAGTCGTACGAATTCGACGAATGATTAAAAAGGGGCTAATTCGTACGAATTCATACGACCTCACTCGTACGAATTAGTACGATTTGCAAAATCGTACATATTTTATTCGTAAAATATGTACGATTTTGCAAATCGTTCTAATTCGTAAGAGTGAGGTCGTATGAATTCGTACGACCTCACTTGTACAAATTCGTACGACCTCACTCTTACGAATTAGAACGATTTGCAAAATCGTACATATTTTGCGAATTGGCCAATTCGTATGAATTCGTACGAATGACCTACCCCTTACCCCGCCCCTAAACCTACCCATCATGTGAGTTTAGACAAATCGTACAAATTCGTACGAGTGAGGTTGTACGAATTAGACACTTTTTAATCATTCGTCGAATTCGTACGCATTGGTCGTGAGATAGGGTAGGTAATTTCATTTTTTTTAGTGATAGAATATGTTTACGAGCTGTTTAATTCAATAAATTTAACCAACATCAGAAAAATAATTCAATTAAAATAAATCCATCTCTAAAAGGTTCTATAAGACACTCTTGGGTTCCATAATTCAATTAAAACTTTATCTTCTAGAAATCTAAGATCAAATTTTTTAGTGTCTAGAAGACAAATGAGTGGCGACAGATGTTTCTTTAGTACATCGTTTCTTATCTTTCATTCGAAACACTCGCAGCACTCAGAGAGAGTTAAACTATACTCTTAAAATTCAACTTAAACCATGTAAAACAGTTTTATTTACTCGCCAGAGCCAATTTGGACTCTCATTTGTTGCTCGATGTCTGTGTTGGGTTCTCCAGCTGATTCTTTGTGACTGGGGAAAATGAGACCGACAGGAATAGAGCCGTCAGCCCGGAGAAAACAAACATCAGAATGGCATCTTCCAAACCACATGATTTATTTCACAGTTAATGTTGGAACAGCATGACAAATCTGAACGGTTTGTAAGGCACAGGACGTCGTGATGAGGGCAGACGCACATTAGGCCTAATCTGACGTATGAGCGACACTTGATATGATCTACAAGTCTAGTGTGACACAAACTCCGTCTGCGCACACGACGGCTTTCGGTTTCAGAATAATCCTGCTCTTTTGCTCTCTCCATCTCCGTCTCGCCTCTTTCCAGGGCTAGAAAGGTCAAAATGACGCACAGAATTCAACACAACACTCTCTAGTAGAGAAACTAATGGCTTCTACTGACAAAACAAGACAGATTTTTGATTATGGTCCACATTGTGTCTTGCATAGCCAGACTTTTGACTAGCAGCGTAAATCATTCTGGCCAAGAATCTGACCCACCATCTGACCAACATGTTAAGAAAGCAAACGCCGCTTTATAAAACAGTTGATTAATAAGCAGTCGAGAGGGAAAAAAAAGTAAATTTGTAAACATACAAATAAAAAATACAAATATTAGCAGAAAATAGTTAATGTAATGACTCAGTGGTATTGGTATGCTGCTAATATAGTATTACTTAATAATAACATTAATTCATATAATAATGCTGGTAATAATATTTAAAAAAACATAAATAAACACAGCCTAAGTCTGTATGGTGGTAATGTTTAAAAAATAAAATAATATTAAATAATAATAATAGTAATAAAATGTGTTGGTGTGCTGGTAATGCTTTGCATAATTTATAAATGATGAATAGTCACTGTAAAAAAATATATTTTCATGATTTGTAATCATTTTTTCTTTCATCAAATCAACTTAGATAATTTATGTAGTTCAGATAACGTAATATTTTGAGTTTCTGGTGATTAAATTAATCTCCTTCATTGTATTAACTCAATTTTTCTGTTTCAACGAACTTAAAATTGTAAGGCAACCAGGTTACTTATTTTTTTTAAGTTAAACCAACAATATTTTAAATACTTTCATGATTTGTGTAATCACAAATTTCTTTCTTTTGTCAAATCAACTTAAATAATTTATGTAGTTCAGATAACATAATATTCTGAGTTTCTGGTGACTAAATCAATCTCCTTCATTGTATTAACTCAATTTTTCCATTTCAACAAACTTAAAATTGTTACTTAAGGTTATTTAAGTTTTTAAGTTAAACCAATAAAGGCATCTCGAACTAAATTCTAAGTTTTCGTTTAAAGATTTGATGCCACTAACCTAGCCAATTTGTAAAAGAAAATAGGTCTTCCTCAGTAGTTTTATCAACATAGTACTGTGTTAAACATGACCACTAGAAAAACCTGCACACTCCGAGAGTTTTGGCGAAGCAGCCAATCAGATTTGAGCTTGTCAGACCGAGGCGAGCGGAGAGAAATGGCTTGGCTCGCTTGAGCTGGGCTCATACACAATACACTATGTTGAGATATTTCTCTTTGTATTACTGATGGCATTTCCCCGCCGCAGGCTGCAGTGCACAGACAGCAATAGCTACTTTAAAAGATGTTTCAGCACAGCACTCATCTCATCTGGAACCAACAAAATCTCATTCTCTTGTTCTGTATTCTCTAGCTATACTGGTAACAATCATATCTACCCACACTGACTTAGATCACTCACTCTCTCACACACACACACCTGCATCTAATTTTACAATCACCAGTTCATGGTCAGAGAAATTGCTATTGTCTGGAGGTATGGGGAAACACTTACAAAACTAATACGGAGTCTATATTTATCCTTCAAAAGAAAGCGATAAGAATTGTTAATAAAACCACTTATAGAGCAACGACTACACCATTGTTTATTAGATTAAAAGCCTTAAAATTTAGAGATATGGTTGACTTTAAAACGGCACAATTTATGTATAAAATAAATAATCAACAGCTATCGTCCAGTATTCAAGGGTTGTTCCAGATGAGAGAGAGCAAACATTACTTAAGAGGAACATTTGTATTTAAAATGAAACAAATAAGAACAAATGCTAAATATCACTGCATCACTACAAAAGGAGTGAACGTATGGAACAGCTGCAGTGATGAGATGAAATCATGTACAAGCATGGGTAAATTCAAAAAACTATTTAAACTGAAGATATTAAATGAATATGAAAAGGCCTCAAGGTGATAGTATTGTAGTATGGTTTTGCATGCATGTAATCATGTATTTGTTTCTATTTGAAAGATTGGGTTTATGGGAACAGGAGGTAAGTTAATATACAGTCTATGTAAAGAAGTATGTAAGAGAAGCATTAATGGTTTTAGATTTAATTAAATGGAAAAATAGAGAAAGGGGTAGGACTTGAAAAGTTTGTAATGAACTTCTTCCTACTCCTTTTTTGAGCATGGGAATGGTTAATTTGAATTACTTATATTAATTTCGGAAGTTTGTGCTGAGAAGCACATTGCCTTATATAATTATTATTTTATAAATGAACTTATGTTTGTATATTTCTATTTTATGCTTTCTACATGTTCAAAAAAATAAAGATTTAAAAAAAAAAAAAAAGAAAGCTGGAGCCTACACTGGAAAAAAATAATTTTAAGGTAAATACACATTATATAAGTTTAACTATATACTAACATAATGAGTGAAATGAGTAAATCAAACCTCATCTTATGTTGACTTTACTTAATTACATTTTTTTTCTCAAAAGCTACATTTTATTAAGCAACAATGTGCTTATACTTCCAACCCAATCTCACGACCAAGTCGTACAAATTCGATGAATGGTTAAAAAGGGGCTAATTCATACTAATTCATACAACTTCACTCATACAAATTAGTACGATTTTGCTAAATCGTACATATTTTACGAATTGGTCAATTCGTATGAATTCGTACGAATGACCTACCCCTTACCCCGCCCCTAAACCTACCCATCACGTGGGTTTAGACAAATCGTACGAATTCGTACGAGTGAGGTCGTACGAATTAGACACTTTTGAATCATTCGTCGAATTCGTACGAATTGGTCGTGATATAGGGTAGTTTACTACGCATTTCTGAAACGCAGCTTCAAATTAAATGCAAAATAGCACAGATAAAACAAAACAGAACTGTAAACACAACTCCTTGAAAACTATTTACAAACCTTACAAGTTCCCATTCCTGGCCATAACTTTATTATAAATGTGGGTGAAATAGCTGATGGCCACACCCACAAATACAGTGGCCACTCCCTCAAAACACAACGCACAAATCAGCTGACTTTAACTTCAACTCATTTACATTAGCCAATTTAAAGGGATACTCCACTTTTTTTGGAAATAGGCCCATTTTACCAATCCCCCAGAGTTAAAAAGTTTGGTTTTACTGTTTTTGAATGTATTCAGCCGTTTTTTTTATATTTAGAAGAATATCAGTAACCAGACAGTTTCTGGTCTCATTGACTTCCATAGTATATTTTTTCCTACTATGGAAGTCAATGAGACCAGAAACTGTCTGGTTACTGGTATTCTTCTAAATATCAGAAAATCGGCTGAATGGATTTGAAAACGGTAAAACCCAACTGTTTAACTCTGGGGGAGTGGTAAAACGAGCCTATTTCCAAAAAAAGTGGAGTATCCCTTTAAAGCGTAGAAAATATATTATTATTTTTGTAAAACGAACAGGAAAGAGGGCAAACAGTACAAAAATGTTTTTTTTTTTCAAGGTAGTCACTGAATGGAAAAACCCCTGAACTAGTTTTGGAGTGACCTGTTTTTCTCCGTCTCTGAGGGCACCAGTCAGGTTGCAGAATAATATGTAGTTTTGTGTCTAGAGAATCATGTTCAAATCCTGCCTCCAGTCCTTGCAATGATTAAAACCATCTGAATAAAAGAAATGATACACTCTTCCACATCAGGTCTCAAAATTTCTCAGCCTTACAACACATGCTGTCAAACTCCAAGCCTCAACAGAACAGTGAATTGTTTCAGTAAATCCGACAGAAGACCACAATGCTTGTAACCTTTGACTGAGGGTCACAAGGCCATTTTTAGGGTTTACATAATCAGTACTCGCTGACTGCCCACATCCAAGCATAATATTCAGATTTTACACTTCATGAAACACATTTTACCCAAACATCAAAGGCAGATGTTCTCTAAGGAATGTGCCCTGCATTCAAACCTTACAATAAGGAAACCCTACAGCAAAAAACTAAAGTCACTGAAGTAATACATTATTAAACTCTGCAGCACTGTTTTACTGTATTAAGTACTGAAAGTACTTCAGTGAAACCCTACTGAAACCATACAGTACATAAATCTTATTGCATTGGGACTGTAAAGTACTGAGATATTTATTAAAACTCTATAGTACTGACATTTGAGACTATAAATGACATTTTACAGTGCTAAAACTCTACAGTACTGACATTTGAGACTATAAAGGACTTTTACTGTACTAAAATTCTACAGTACGGACATTTGAGACTATAGATGACTTTCACAGTGCTAAAACTCTACAGTACTAACATTTGAGACTATAAATGACATTTTACAGTGCTAAAACTCTACAGTACTGACATTTGAGAGTATAGATGACTTTTACTGTGCTAAAACTCTACAGCACGGACATTAAGACTGTAAAGGACTTTTACTGTGCTAAAACTCTTCAGTACTGACATTTGAGACTATAAAGGACTTATACTGTGCTAAAACTCAACAGTACTGACATTTGAGACTATAGATGACTTTTACTGTGCTAAAAACTCTAAAGTACCAACATTTGAGACTATAAAGGACTTTTACTGTGCTAAAACTCTACAGTACTGACATTTGAGACTATAAAGGACTTATACTGTGCTAAAACTCAACAGTACTGACATTTGAGACTATAGATGACTTTTACTGTGCTAAAAACTCTACAGTACCAACATTTGAGACTATAAAGGACTTTTACTGTGCTAAAACTCTACAGTACTGACATTTGAGACTATAAAGGACTTTACTGTGCTAAAACTCTACAGTACTGACATTTGAAACTATAAAGGACTTTTACTGTGCTAAAACTCTACAGTACTGACATTTGAGACTATAGATGACTTTTACTGTGCTAAAACTCTACAGTACTGACATTTAAGACTATAGATGACTTTTACTGTACTAAAAACTCTACAGTACCGATATTTGAGACCATAAAGGACTTTTACTGTGCTAAAACTCTACAGTACTGACATTTGAAACTATAAAGGACTTTTACTGTGCTAAAACTCTACAGTACTGACATTTGAGACTATAGATGCCTTTTGCTGTGCTAAAACTCTACAGTACTGACATTTGAGACTATAGATGACTTTTACTGTGCTAAAACTCTACAGTACTGACATTTAAGACTATAAAGGACTTTTATTGTGCTAAAACTCTACAGTACTGACATTTGAGACTATAAAGGACTTTTACTGTGCCAAAACTCTACAGTACTGACATTTGAGACTATAAAGGACTTTTACTGTGCTAAAACTCTACAGTACTGACATTTGAGGCGACAAAGGACTTTTACTGTGCTAAAACTCTACAGTACTGACATTTGAGACTATAGATGACTTTTACTGTGCTAAAACTTTACAGTACTGACATTTGAGACTATAGATGACTTTTACTGTGCTAAAACTCTACAGGACTGACATTTGAGACTATAGATGACTTTTACAGTGCTAAAACTCTACAGTACTGACATTTGAGACAGTAAAGTACTGAAATATTACAGTACATTAAAACGCTACAGTACTGAAATCATGCAACAAAACTGTACGATACGTTTGTACTGAAATTGCAGTGAAATTGAAATTGTAGTGAAAAGTGAAATTGCACAGTGCTAAAACAGTACTGACATTTAACAGTATTGAAAACACAAAGCACTGAAATATTACAGGAATTAAACATATAATGCTAAATATATACAGAGCTAAAACTCTACAGAACTGACATTTTATAGTATTATAGTGCTGGAATTTTACAGCATAAACTACGCATCCCTACAGAAACCTAAAGCAATAAAACCTTACAAATCAACCATAGGACACTAAAATCTTCCAGTAAATCCCACAGCACTGGAATCTTACAGTAGTAAGTCCTCTTCCGCTTGAGAATTGATCATGAAGCATCTGTGTGGAAACCAATAGTCTATTTTTATCCTGCATCTCAATTACGACACCAGTTAACAGAATTGCCCAGATGAACACTCAAAGTGAGATAAAAAAAACACATAGCTTATGAACAAGCCAAATTAAAGAAATGCATGATGGCAGAATATGGAATCTGGACAAAATTGTGGTTTTTGTGCCAGGACATCTCACCACCATCAAACCACTCTAATAGAATAAACCAGAACAGGCTATTTTACAGATCAATGACGGTACATTATTGCAAAGTGTAAGTATTCATGAATGTGTGCGTTCTCCTGTACCTTCTAAGTGGGTTCATAAATATCTAACGCTGGAACAATGGTTCTGCTGTAAATGTGAGGATACATGGATTTTTTTCTCACACATCTCTCAGAGAGATAGAGTTACTATAACGCCTTGTACACAAATCACATTCAGAATGTAGCTGAAAAAAAAAAAACATCAGCTGTTTCTCAGGAACAGATCAGTGTTATAGACCAGAGCTCTCAAATTACCAAATAGATACATTTTACAACCGTGCATTTTCTCTACGTTTATTGGCACGGTTATTGATGCATGGAAAGACCTTTTCAGAGTCGAGCGACTCATCTCTCGCTCGTGCACGCATGTTTAGTGGACTAATGAGCCCTGCAACGAACTGTAATTTGCTCCTTGAAGATCGGGCAGGTGGCGGTCCATTTAAGAGACCTGGAACATCACAAGTCGGCTTTGATGTAGTGGTCAGGTATTTTAATTGATGAGGATGCGGCGTTCATCATCTGAAGGAGTGTCGCCTCAACTAGCCCAGCCAATGTAGATGCTTCACTGATTAATAACCAAGGCACTGATTGATAGTTCTCATCCATAACTCCATCAAGGTTAGCTAGGAACCTTGGGGTTGTAAATGATGATCAATTGTACTTCACAGACCACATTGCTAGAACTGCCCGGTCCTGAACAACATTAGGAAGATCAGGCCCTGCAACGGACGCAAATAGCGCGTCAAATTCGCGCCTGACGCGTCTAGTTTGACACTTGACCACTTTGTGTTAATTCGCGTGTCAAGAGTGAAACTGACGCGAGAAAAAACAAAAGTTTGAAGCGAAATTTACGCGCGTAACGCGCCAGAATTGAAGTCCGTTGGCAGCCATTTTTTTTATGTCGACCGATCATTCATCGAGAGAGTCACTGCTCCGTATTTACCCTGGAGAGCAGAACAGCGGCGTGGGGATCATCATCGCTATATATTTGTGTCCACCGGACCCTTCATAGGTGAACCGTTTCGCGAGTTTCACCATTTTCTCACCCCAGGAGCTCCGCTAGATGACGGCCACTGTCAGCAGTACTTGCGTCCAGTTTGTCATGCGTCCAGTTTGATGACCTGTTGTCCCACATCGGAGCGAGAATCACCCTCGCCCTCATCCATCCAATCTAGCTGTTATTTACTTTTGTTTTGATGATAAATAGAGCCAGCCTTCAAAAGTTATTAACCTGTCCTGTGATTTTTTTCTCTCTCTCTTTCATGTCCAGACACGAACATATGCACATGTATGGTTATCTTTACATCATAATAATATTTTATATAATCTAGATATGGAATGTATAACATTCAATACAAAACGAACATGTCTCCTATATAGAAATAAAGTTTTAAGTGATAAAATATTTGCTTTGTTGTGCATAATTCCACCATGCGTTTATTCACATTACAAAATAATTTATTGAAGCATCCAGATACTTCACCACGTGAGCAAGCAGCTAGGCTCCTGATTGGTTAAAGCGGCGCGAATTGACGCCAAAGTTCAGATTTTTCAACTCGGACGGCAGACGTGAATTCGCGTGAAACGCATGAATGCACAAACTAAATCATTCGCGCTTAACACGCCAGATGCTAAATTCGTGGCATTTGCGCGAACTTGGCGCGCGAATGAGGCGTATTCGCGTCTTCCGTGCCGCAGGAATTTTTTACATGTGTAACGCGTCTTTGTATTGACTTAAAGGGTTAGTTCACCCAAAAATGAAAATTATGTCATTAATGACTCACCCTCATGTCGTTTCAAGCCCGTAAGACCTCCGTTCATCTTCGGAACACAGTTTAAGGTATTTTAGATTTAGTCCGCGAGCTTTCTGTTCCTCCATTGAAAATGTATGTACCTTATACTGTCATTGTCCATAAAGGCAATACAGACATCATCAAAGTAGTCCATGTGACATCAGTGGGTTAGTTCAAATTTTTTGAAGCATCAAAAATACTTTTTGGTCCAAACATAGCAAAAACAACGACTTTATTCAGTATTGTGTTGTCTTCCGGTTCTGTTGTGGATCCCTGTTCAGTGACGCTGCTGACGCTGACGTGAGACGCGGCTGACGCGTGTCTGGTGCGTCCGAGCTTCGTTCACAGTCTGAGGGAGACGCACGCTGTACAAAACAATCTTCGCAAACATGTCTGAGGATTTCCCACACAGAGGAAGACTTGCATTTTTTTGCCCATGTTTATTTGAACGTGAATACACGGACGGACGCACCAGACACATGTCAGCCGCATCTCACATCATCAGCGTCAGCAGCGTCACTGAACGCGGATCCACAACAGAACCGGAAGACAATACAATGCTGAATAAAGTCGTTGTTTTTGCTATGTTTAGACCAAAAAGTATTTTCGATGCTTCAAAAAAATTCTAACTAACCCACTCATGTCACATGGACTACTTTGATGATGTCTGTATTGCCTTTATGGACATGGACAGTATAAGGTACATACATTTTCAATGGAGGGACAGAAAGCTCGCCGACTAAATCTAAAATATCTTAAACTGTGTTCCGAAGATGAACGGAGGTCTTACGGGCTTGGAACGACATGTGGATGAGTCATTAATGACATAATTTTCATTTTTGGGTGAACTAACCCTTTAACATTGAAATCACTGGCGCCTGACGTGCTATTTGCGTCCGGTTTGAACGCACCATTACAGTTCATAAACTCACTACTTCAGACGCATGGGCCATCCTTGCGCTCTGCTAGCGAATGTCATCTTGTGGTACCATCTCAAAGAGGCACACAATCTCTTTCTGGGACCTTTACCATGACTAGAGCTATTGAGTCAGTAGCCACTTTCAAGAAACTGCTGATGACGTATTTTTTTCGACAGCTCTTGATCCAGTAATACTAACACTTTCTCTTTTCTCTTCTATTCTATTCTTAAAAAAACTGTGCTAAATTAAACTGCGAGGGATAATAGCACTTACATTGGTTGTCCTACCTATTGTTCTCATTTGTAAGTCTCTGTGGATAAAAGCGTCCGCTAAATGAATACATTTAAATCGCACCACACATGAAGTAATGTATCCAAAATCCCTTCCCTTATACACTCTTAGAAGAAAAGGTTCTATATAGAACCTTAAAAGGTTCTGTCAGCGCTACGTATTTGGAACCCCTAAAAGGTTCTATACAGAACCATTTTTAAGGGTTCAATAATAAGAACCCCTTAGGGTTCTTTGTGACCAGGAAAAAGGTTCTATCTGGAACCTTTTGGGTTCGTTCATAATCATTTGTTCCGTCCTTTCCGGATTAAATATTTCATATTATTGACAAACATCGAGACCCTAAAATGTATTTATGAATGCATTTATGAATGAGAAAATGTCTATATTTATATCATTTTATGTAGTTAATCAATATCACACGAAGAGTGCCATTTCAGTTTTTCTCCTCCAAAAATCAGCAAGATTAAAATGTGATATTATGTTACTACAACAGTTTAATCAACAATAATTCAATTACAACTACAAAATGTTGTGGAATAATGTAATATATGAATGAATAATAGCCTATAAAGAACCTCTGTGCCAAAAGAGTTATTTCTTGTCATTATATAACCTTTTTTTTTTAGCATAAAAGGTTCTTTGGAGTTGAGTAAAGAACCTTATGTTTCATATATAGAACCCCAATGAACCTTTTTCTCTAAGGGAATGGTAAATGAGTGCTTGTTTGTTGTCGTCACGAAATAGGTTTGTTGTGATGACTTTTTTAACTTTCACATTGACCAACAGATATTTTCACAGCTACCATTTGATAATCCATAATATTACAACATTCCAAAGAAATCAGTGACTGTTTGAAGCATTAGCAAGACACAAAACATGATCATTCTTTAGCATAAAGACAACGCAAAAGCCAATAATATCATTTTATTTCGTTTATAATTTTGTTAATCACACTACTTTTTTTAGTCACCATGAAATCAAAATTGAAAAAAAAAAAAAATCAAAATTGTACGTAATATTACATGTACATCTTTTTTTAATTAATGTGCCCTCATATTCTTTAATTCAAATAACCCCCCCCTCGCTCCAGCATCTCTTCTCTGATTACATTGTGGAGCGAGGGCGGGGCTACCTATCACTCACATGAGATCGACCAATAGCAAACCACAACCATCCAATCAATTCCCCATGGACAAAAAAAAAGTCCCGCCTTACAAGAAAACACTATCACAACTTAAAAATATATAGATGAAGAAGGTCTGTCCCATGAGAGCATAACATTTCCAGGTTCTTGGCCTTTAAAATACATATTTGGCTACTTCATAGCAACCCTTAAGAGAGAGATCACATTAAATGCCAAAGCAAATCTCCCAAAATGAAAATTGATTTGTGGGCTGGATTTAAGGATAAATAAGTAACACTTATGTGATTATCTCATAGTTTGAGATGACTGCCATGGGGAAAGCTACACTGGTAAACACTGGTGTGGAAATAAGCTGAAAATCTTTACCAGCAGTGTTTCACACAGGGCAAGGGAACCAGCTACAGGTCAGGAGGAAAAACAAAGCTCTCTCTCAAGAAAAAAAAAAAGTGTTTCGGAGGGATCATGAGGTTGTTTGATTGATTTCCTTTAGGTAGATCCTCCCATATCATCCCAATAGACAAACTCAGTCTAAAGACAATTTAATTAAGAGGCAGATGGCAGCAGGGGAGATAATCCTGCAGAGTTTGATGTAATTCGGAGATGATTAAAAACCCATCGCTTCATTCCCCAAGTGGAACGACGGCCTCACTTTAACCACACCGAGGGTGCGAATCCCAGAATCACCCACAGGCGCTAATCAGCTGGACTCATCTGGAACTACCGCAAGAGTTTTCCGAAGGAAAGATCGAGTCGATGGCCTCCCTCGTGACCCAGGGAGGTATTCTGTTCCTACACGATAGAGCCGTTTCAGGCAAATATAATCACGGCGCGCCTTTGGCTTCATTTACACTCTGCCGTAACGTCCGCATGATTAGCAACATCTTACGTAGAGTCTATTTTCAGGCAGGATATTTATAAAGCCAGAATATTTAAAGCGGTCACAGGCTGGTTTGGATCCACGCCAGATTTATAAATCAGTGCTGGAAATCTACAACCTGCATATCACAAACTATTTGTCACCATATAATTGTTGGATTACTGACAGCGGTGTTTAATTCAAAACAAATTTGAGCATTTAAGTGCTTCGTGATGAAAACCAACAGGAGCGTTTTGCATTTCATCAGCAAAAAATATGCACATTTTGGCACATTAAATCAGTGAGTTAGAGATTTATGGCGCATTAGGGAAGAAAAATCGCATTATTAATTAATATCTCAATTGTTTTCAACTATAAATCAGTGCGATTAAATGGAGAGCAAACATTTGCATATGTCTCCTGCTCCTCAGACATAAAATGCCCTAATGTGTTTGAGAAGAGATCTCAACAAACTCTCGGATTTGCCAAGACACCAAAGTCTGCAAACATTTTTCAAGAATGATCTGCTATCCGCAAACATTTAAAGGGTAATTTCACCGGTGGATACATGAATATGTATTGAAAGTGGGTCATATGTAGTAGAATAGTATCAGAAATTTCTAATTTGGGTTCTTATTGGCCGATAAAATGCAGAAAACAACTTTTTAGTGCTTGTCGATTGTAGACAACAATCCCCATAGTGCATTGCAATGCTCAGCTCTGCAGGCCACTCCCACTACTCTACGCTACCGCCTGGAAATCATTTCGCACGATGAAATCAGATAATGCGCGCTAATCAGAGTTGGGAAAGTTCACTTTCTACATGAACTAATTCAGTTCACAAATTTTAAAATGTTCAGTTCATTGTTCATTCTCCAAAAAATGAACTAGTTCATTTATAGTTCTTTTTTTTCATATGTTGCGAGTTTTTTTTATTAGGCCGTGTGTCCAATAAAGCGTTTTTACCAGCTGAAAACGCTACACTCTCTGCAGAAGACGCCGAGCTTTGGGCTCTTGAGAGCGTTTTGGCAGCGCACCGTTTTTTCCGTTGAGGCATTTCGTTGCTATGATACAGAATATCCGCAGCAAAAAACGCCGGGCGCTCGGCGCTTCAGCGTAAAAAAAAACGCTCAGCGCCTTGTCACGCTCATGGCGTTTAAAAAACGCGGCGTTCCCATTGGAAACAATTGAAAACATACGCCAGGCGCGTGGAAAAACGCTTTGGTGGACACACAGCCTTAGGCTATTATTGCCACAGCCCATATACAACCGCAGACAACAATTATTTTATCGACGGGCAAAATTTGCACAGAAATGTACGATTTTTCCCATCCTCACCGTCCTCGTCAAAAAACCAGTTTAAATGATCATACGACTCCTCGCTTGCTGCTTTGTCGAAGGCGGGCGCAGTGCGACACTGGTGTTGGTGTTGCCAGATTGGGTGTTTTTTCGCTACATATTAAGGTCAGTTTACGTGTATTTTAGCCGGGTTTATGCCTGAAATGCTCTATAGAAATCTGACACCCTATTGAACGAAGTTAAACTGAGCAACGCATTCTCATCCTTTAGCGTCATATGTGACGCTATATGACAAAACGACGAAATACTATGCACATGGCACCCGTTATCGTTAATAAAACACGTGCTGTGATGGGTAGGTTTGGGTGTGGGGTAGGGTCAGTTAGTCTCATATTAACGCTAAAGGATTTATGACGCCTTGGGTTCGCGTGTTATATTAACGATAAAGGGTGCCATGTGTGTAGTATTTCGCCGTTTTGTCATAGCGTCACCTATATAACGCTAAAGGATGAGAACGGGCTGAACTGAGCGTTCACAGACACCAGAATGAACACATTCACAGTAACGTTCATCAGGCAGTAATATAGTCCGTTCAGTTCACGTTCGCCCAAAATATGAACGCGTTCATGAACTATCGCTCATTGAACGCGTCCAGGCACAACACTGGCGCTAATATAATATGACGACGTAAGACCGTCAAAGCGGCGTCCGCGCCATCAGCCAATGGATTGGCGTGATTCAATATGGGCTTCAGACAATCGGCACACTTACGTAATTTAACACGTGAAATGCAGCCGAACCTTGGAGCGTTTTGTCTTCGGCATCTTCATTAATCCCCTCGCCGTCAGACGTTATTTATAACGGCTCCCTGATGCCCGCAAATTAGTTAAAATCTCCCGGAATCTAGAGCGAGTGAACAAGAGCACGCATTCGAGACAGATCGAGTTTTCCGAAAGCATCGTTAGCCAACTATGGTCGCAAGGTCCGTTGTTACCAATAGATTTCAATGGAAATTGTGACCAACTTGCGACCATAGTTGGCTAATGATGCTTTTGGGAAACGCATCCCAGACTGTGCTTCAATCGTGGGGAGAGGGAGAGAGCGAGAGACTTTGCGTGTGTGCGCCTCATGACACAGAGTTATTACCGTTTACATTGGAACCGGTTCGCTACCGTGTTTCGGTACCCAACTCTATCCATAATGGATCCGTCTGCATATTCAGTACTTTTATCCTTATTTTCAAATCGTTTTGCCGGTGAAATCAAACACACTGCATTGAGCTGTGATTGGTCCGTTAGCACATTAGGCCCAACCCCCTATGGGCGGGTTTGAGGTCTAGTGCGTGTAGTCTTTACAGAAATCTTCCCTCATACACTTCCTCCGACAATGACGTAAAATTACGATTTTGAAAGTGAAGTGAAAAAGGTAAATAGCAGATTTCTCTCGTCTCAGGGGAAAGCGAGAGAGTGTTGCTCGACCATTCAATAGTATAATTGGATTTCTAACAATGCAAATGGGTGGAGTCCATTTAATAGCTCCGTATTCTTGCTGTACGTCAACGATTCCCTCATTCTTGTCCGCAGAATGAGGAACAACGGTTCAAGGAAACAAATGCGAACTCCATCGAGTCTTCTGAGCCTAAAGAGCTTACTTTGCTCACACATTGTTGTGGTGTGCGTTCTCTGAGAAGTCTGTTCACCGGTTTCCCGTTCCAGTTCACATTACCGCCCTCCAGATTCATGCATGTGTGGCGTAATCTCCAAACTCTTTCGGTTCCCCTCACCACCGGCTACAAATCTCCTTCCCAGCAGCCTCCTCACTTCCCGAGAAATGTCTTCACACTGCCGCCTCTCAGAGGGAAAAAGACTGACCTTGACGACAAGTCCCCTCTCTTAAACGCAGATTACACCAAATCTTTCTCCAGCACACGCGCTTGCAGAAATCCATTTTTCCACCTCTGATGGTTTTATATCTCAGTGGCAGCCATTCAACAGCACAGGACACTCAGATTACAGTCAAATTTACTGTGAGGCAGCATAAACACTTCTTTATCTCATTAGGCATGCATGGATTCATGAGCATGAATATTCAAACGTTCATATGAATATTCACAAAGCCCAGCTCAGTTTCTCAACCTTTACTCTTTTCTTCTTTCTCCGGTCGCACACACACACTAATCACATGCATAAACAGAGGCAAGCGGGTGTCTTTTGCTTGAGTTCTCCTACAATTACAATCAGTTCTTTCAGGAGGGATCTACAGCGTTTCCCAGCATGCATCAGCACCTTGTGTTTGCAGCCTGTATGTGTTAAGGGGTTGAAATCAGTGCTGTTCTGATCTCATTTTTCTCTGATTGTAGGCTAGCAGCAAAGTTCAGCTGTCAGAGAAAGCAGATATTTTAATAAATCACAGAAAAGCCATTGCACAGAAACCATCTGCCTGTGTATGAGTATTACCAGTCGATCCTGACAAGACTGTCCACATGTAACTGACAGTAACATTAGCATAGTCTCACATGTAGTCTGTTTCTTTGTTCCAAGAATCGCCCACTTGACTGACATGTAATACGGCTAATCACAGCCTGTTTTTATACACAATGTCTACGGAAAATGGAATATAGAGGTGTTCAAGCATGCATTTACTTACTATTAGCTGCTAGGTGTTTAAAAAAGCTTTGGATAGATGAATGGAAAGACAGATAGATTAGAAAGCCGACAGCCTTGAATATAGTTTTTCATAATCCAATCATCGTGGAGTCAATGGATTTTATACTGCTATTGTGGATCTTAAAATATACCAAAGCAAAACAAGAGATCTCAATTCACCGCATGCTTTCTCATAATGGTAGCACAAAGAGTCTTCAGTTCATCATATATGAGCATAAGATCATCGCAAGGCAGACTGTTTTATGATTGAGGACAAGGTCATCACATGCTTCTCTCTATGG
The DNA here is from genome assembly GCA_038021265.1 of Cyprinella venusta. Lineage (NCBI taxonomy): Eukaryota > Metazoa > Chordata > Actinopteri > Cypriniformes > Leuciscidae > Cyprinella > Cyprinella venusta. Next base: position 8,663,782 of record CM075886.1, read on the forward strand.
CTACTCGTCGTATATTAACACAGAGTTGACTATATCTATTATGAGAGCGAAAAGAAAGATATTATAATAGTAGAGTACAAAAGATATATACTTTAATCATTTACATTCTGATTACTAAAGATAGATAGATAGATTCCTAGATAGATAGATTACTAAAGAAAGATAGATAGATTACTAGATAGATAGATTACTAAAGAAAGATAGATTCTGATTACTGATAGATAGATAGATAGATAGATAGATAGATAGATAGATAGATAGATAGATAGATAGATAGATAGATAGATAGATAGATAGATAGATAGATAGATAGATAGATAGATAGATAGACGGACAGGCGGACAGGCGGACAGATAGACAGATATACGAACAGATAGACAGACAGACAGACAGATAGACGGACAGACAGACGCATAGACAGACAGACAGACAGACAGACAGACAGACAGACAGACAGACAGACAGACAGACAGACAGACAGAAGGATAGACGGACAGACAGATGGACAGAGAGATAGACAGACAGATGCATAGACAGAGACAGATAGACTGACAGACAGATAGACAGAGAGGTAGATACACGGATAGACAGATAGATGGACAGATAGACAGACAGACAGACAGACAGACAGACAGTTAGACGGACAGACAGACGGACAGACAGATAGACAGACAGACGAATAGACGGACAGACAGATGGACAGACAGACAGACAGATAGAATGATAGACGGAAAGACAGACGGATAGATAGACAGACAGACAGATAGACGGACAGACAGATAGACAGACAGACAGACAGACAGACACAGACAGACGGACGGACAGACAGACAGACAGATAGACGGACAGATAGATGGGCAGTTAGATAGACAGACAGACAGATAGACGGACAGACAGATAGATGGACAGATAGATAGATGGACACAGATTGATAGAAGGACAGATAGATAGATAGATAGACAGACAGACAGACAGACAGACAGATAGACGGACAGACAGATAGATGGACAGATAGATAGATGGACACAGATTGATAGAAGGACAGATAGATAGATAGACAGACAGACAGACAGACAGACAGACAGACAGACAGGTAGATAGACGGTCAGACAGATAGACAGATAGACGGCTATAGATATATTTGAGTAATTTTGTTGTGTTTATGACTTTTTTAAAAATCGATATATAGTTTGATATACATAGAGTTTATTTTTATTTCAGTTATTTTAGTAGAACAAGTTAAAGAAATGAAAATAAGTTAACGTTCTTATTTCAGTCAACGTTCATTTTAGTTCAAATGCTCAAAATGTGTGTTTTTAATGGTTTAGGCTTGATTCATACTGTAAAAAAAAAAACATTATTTTGTTTTACAAGTATATGTATTGTATTCCTACATTTCCATCAGAAATAATTACATAATTAATACTTTGCAATTCCAAAAAAAAAATATTATACATACCAATTTATTATTATTATTATTATTATTATTATTTAAATAAAGATTAGCTCTATGCACAGCTCCACTACTTCCTGAACTTCAGCCAGCTTCTTGTTTCCTATCTGGCATTATTGGACACATTGATTAATTCAGGTGTGTTTGATTATTGTTGCCGTGACTACTGAGGTCAAGCACACCTGAATTAATCAAATTGTCCAATAATGGTATACAGGAAACAAGGAGCTGGCTGAAGTTCAGGAAGTGGTGGAGCTGTGCATAGAGCCCATTATTAAAATTATTTTTTAAAAATGTCCTGTTTAGTCCTCATGTCAAATTAGAAGTTAGATATTATTTATTTATTCATTTATTATTGTTGCATTTATTTATGTATTTATTTACCTTGAATGGAGTTACCGGTGTTTTACCGTAAATTTAGCAGGACGTTTTTAGAGTCGAGAGAAAATGGACATCGAGCTCAGGGACAGAAACCGAGCTCCTGTTTTTTTCCCTGTTTTTGGAGAAAGAGATTCACACATGCAGAATCTAGTGTGTCGTTTGTCTTCAGTCATGCGAAATGCCGTCCGTCAGTTTTACTGCAGCCTGGTTTCCTCTCCGCACAGTCACGATAAATGATGGAGAACAGAAGCAAATCGAGGAAAAAGAGAGAGAGAGAGAGAGAGAGAGAGAGAGAGAGAGAGAGAGAGAGAGAGAGAGAGAGAGAGAGAGAGAGAGAGAGAGAGAGGGCTGTAATGTTTCAAATCCTGGCTTATGGGTTGGAATTCATACGCTATTATTCAAAATGACAATCCAAAATAATACAAGGTTCATTTATCCTTCTACTCTGTCTGGGCGGATCTATTTTACCTCATGGTTTCTCGCAGCTGCAGAGGTGCGAGAACAGGCCAGCATAAAGCAAGCTATTTTACGAGCAATTACATCGAAATTACAGCGTGTTGGATCTAAAAGACTCAGACCCTTCGTATAGACTTTCAACAATCAGCATAAATACACAAAGTCCACACTTCAACCCGATGTTTTCTCAGCGCACACTTTACACAATTAATTGCAAAATATAAATTGTCAATTCAAGGTACAATGATGAAATTCTTTCTCACACACAACTGGATGGATGGACGGACAGAAAGCAAAGTTCTGCAAACAATCCCACAATCCCTCTCAAACTCAAACACTATGAAACTTTGAATAGCTTTCAAAGAGTCAGGGCAGATAGACAGACCCTTAATAACATAAAGCCGGCCAATCAGATTAGAGCCGGGCAGGTGATGCGTGAACGACCCGTGGGTGCTCAGCGTCCGTGTCGTCTGAAGCCGATACGTGTCAGTGGGAGTGTTTGTTCCGCTCCGGCTGGGTTCTGGCCGTCTCCCGGTGGCCCTTAACGTTCAGACCGACCCCTGTAAACGCCTACAGAAGCTGCTATCTCTCAGATACGCCGATATCACTCACGGACTGTCAACGCGGCACCTCTTTTATTCCGAAATCAACTCTATTTCTTTTCTGGCACATCGGCTTTAACATGATTTAAAGTGTAGCTGCAGGAGACGGCAGTACACTGAGGAAAAACACCATGCCAGGACTTACATAACATCACAGAAACACAAATCACGCGCTCTGCAAGAGAAGCTGAGTTGTACTCACGGGCAGTAAATGCTTCTCTGCTCTTTAGGACGGAGGCTGGTTCACAGGAGATGGAGACACGTTCTCTCCCGGGTCCACATTCCCAGTGTCCTCGGTGGAAAATCCCACGACGGATGAAACTGCGATGAGAAAAACAAAGCAGAAGAGAATATTTCAATATTGGATTGTAGCAAATTTGCCTCGGCGCCTTTGAATATATATTTCATTTATTAGCCGCATTTGCTAAAGAGCCGTCGCTATTGGTGCTATTGCTCAAACTGAGGGTTTGGGATTTGAACTGGGTATTGAAATTTGAAACATATCTCAACCTGCACCCTACAGACATGATTGATATCTCAAATTAAATGTGTGTTATTATTACTTTCCAAAGTTATTGGACGTTTCTTCAACTATGGACACTTTTTGTTACACTTTTCACACTCTCATTAGCTTAATTTATTTACTAACAATGTCCTATTAGTAAGTAATAGAACTATCTTGTGGTGAATTGCATTTTTGTTTTGTTCCAGAAATGTTCAAAATGTAATTTCATAATGGTGTTATTTCCAACAAATGTTATTTTGATGGTCCTTTTTAAACTACAAGTAACTTTTCAACAACATGCCGACTTATTCTAACCCTACAGTCTACTAATACTCTAATGAGAGTTAGTATGCACCGTTACTTATAGTGTAGGCGACAGAATGTGTTAACCCTTTGGGGTTGTTCGGCCCAAATGGACCCGAAGAATTAAAATATATATTTTTTTTAAATCACAGCTTCCTCGGAATGGTCCGAAATTTGGTGACTTTGTTGGTATTTGGTATTTGAACACCCCAAAAAATTGCGGACAGGATGTAAATAGTCCAAGTGGTTGTAAAAAAAAAAAAGTCACACTTTGGGTGTTCGAGTCCAAATGGACCCGCATGGAAAATGAATGGGAAATTGACAAAAATGTGAAAATACTGAGTTTTTTTGTGCGTACAATCTACAAATCAGCCATGATCTTGAAAAAAAGCACACAACAGTGAAGGGGTGAATCTATAAAACATCAAGAGTGCAAAACAGACACATCTAGACACACACACAAACACACTTTTATATACAAACACATCAAAAAATTCAGATAAACATGTTTTGCATTTTTAAAATGCTCAGTTTGTCCACCAGATGGCATCCATCTCATTTCAAAAATTGCTTTTATGAGGCCTAGGCTTGACTCTAAAATGAAATAAAGCTTTAAAATAAAAATATATATTTTTTAAAAAATATATTTTTTCTATTATGTTCAATGGGGGAAAGTTTTGTCATAATTATTGCATTAATACTAATTATATTTTTTTTGTATTTTTGACATTTTCTCAAAACACCAAAAAAGAAAATAAAAATTATAAAAAACGAGTAAAAAAAAAAATTATGTTTTTTTTTTTTTTTTTTTAAATATGAATCCCGGCCTTTGGGTCCATTTGGACCCGAAAACCCAGATTGTGACTCGGAAACGAACAACCCCAGAGGGTTAAAGGGACCATCGAAATAAAGTAAAACCCATTTCTGTAACAAAATGTTTGACTACTTTTCCTTCCTATAGACAGGAGGCTATTTCCCAGCTAGCATTGTAGACCTCAAACCGTATTCACTTTATAGCCCTTAATCCTGTAATTGTGGACAAATGTGGGCACAGAGGACTCAGGTGTGATCCTAATTTGTATTTATTATAAATGTTATATCACTGTCTTCGATAAAGTTTTGTCTATCCATTTACAGGGTTTTTTTATTTTTATTTTGGGGGGCATTTTTGAATTTATTTACTTCAAAAAGTACCATATTTTCTATGTAAATTATTTTTATGTAAATTAATTACTATGTAGTTTTATTTTTTTATTTTTTTTTAGCCAAAGTAGCCAAGTCTTGTACCGCACAGATCAAGGGAAGTATTTTTTAAAAAATAAATCAAAACTATTTTGCTCACATTTGACCAGAATACGGGTTTAGGGTTAAAAGCACAAAATTGAATAATGTGTTGGAAAAAATTGAATCTTGATTGGAAATGATACACAACAGGGGTGTAACGATACCCTCATGTCACGATTGGATACATATCATTATACTGAACTCATTATTGCGATACTCCAAGACATATGGTAAAAGGTTAATAAAAAATGGACTGTTGATTAAAATGCTAAATGTTGTCACAGTGTTGGTTGTTCCCTGGGTTAAACACCACAGGTCCTCAGTTTTCACGGTGTCTACGGATTCTCACTACAATTCCCATGATCCTGTCTGTCACGCTCATTGCCTTACAGCTGTTTCTCGTCACCTTGTTAGCACTTATATTTCAGTGTTTGTATATCGTCACCACACTTCTGTTGTTTTTGAGCCTGTTTCTAGTGTTTGTCTTTTATGTTTTTGGATTGCCTTTTTGAATTTTGACCTCTGCCTGGACAGGTTGTGATTACTGATTACCCCTTAATAAATATTGACATTGGATCTTATGTTTCCTGTGTGTGTGTATTGTGAGGATTGTAGGTTTAAATGAATAGTCTCGGACTTGGTGCTTGTAAACCAAGACAATGGTGTCACGGTACGTGTAAACAAAAGGTGTGAGGACTCATGTGCTGGAGAATATTTAAATTTATTACTAAAACAAAAACAAACCTCAAAGCAAAAACCCACGAAGGGGAAAAACACAATGAATAAAAATAAAACAATAACAGAACCTGAACAGAGGGTCACAGAGAATGGGAGACATTAGACAACGTACCGACACAGACGGCAAACAAGAGGAGACTTAAGAAGGGAACTAATCAGGAGGGAACAGGTGGATGAACTCAAACAATAATCAGGTAACGAGGGGGAGGGATCAGACAATGACATGAGCACATGTCCCAAAATAATAAAACACCCATGTGCCACACAAGACAGGACAGGCATGTGACAAATGGTGACACCAGAATAACAATATTCGATTCTGAAGATGAAAATACTGAATTATTTTAGATGAATATGCTTGATCTCTATCACTGACTAGATATATTAAAATAAATGTAGGCCACTTTTTACTGGTAACATAAGGTATGCATTATCAGGACCCACAAATATTCCCCCATTGCATTATTATACATTATAATCATTATATGTATGTTTAATGTGTTACTAACACTAAAACTCTGAAAATGTTTTTTCTCACACAGTCATTTTTATTTTGGGAAAGCTATCCACGATACGAACTGTTGCATTTTTGTATTGCGATATATTGTGGCACGATATATTGTTACACCCCAACAACATTCTGTTCACAAGTGATATTGGCATTTTAACACCGAACCTAAAGATACTGAACTTAAAGGGATAGTTCACTTTGAAATTAATTTTTGATATGTTTTAGCTTACCTCAAGGGCATCCAGGATGTAGGTGTCTTTGTTTCCACAGTATTTTCAATTTTGATATTTTTAGGTCAAACCGTTCTTGTCTGTCAGTCATATAATGGAGGTCTATGGTCACCACCTCAAAGAGCATGCACAGAGGAGTCCAAATTAAACATGATTTAATGACTCGTAAATGTAAGTACACATTGATGGCCTAAGACACGAAACGAACGGTTTGTGTGAGAAAACGAACAGTATTTATATAGTTTTTACCTCTTTCTATCGTTTTTTAAGCGCCGGAAGTGATCTCTCGCACGGCTGCGAAAAGAAAATCAATGTTGTCTGTTGATATATCGAAATCACGTCTTCCATTGCAATTTCCTCTATATCTAAATATATTTTCAGTGAAGGGTAACCCTTCTGAAATCTCTGTAATAATGAGTGACGTACATGCGCGAGAGATCACTTCCGGGGCTTTCTGGTGCTTGCGCAGACCGAAGCGTCCTCGCCCTCAGATCACTTGCACGTGCTGTGATTACAAGAGGTAAAAACGATATAAATACTGTTCGTTTTCTCACACAAACCGCTCGTTTCGTGTCTTAGGCCATCAATGTGTACTTACATTTATGAGTCATTAAATCATGTTTAATTTGGACTTCTCTGTGCATGCTCTTTGAGGTGGTGACCATAGACCTCCATTATATGACTGACAGACAAGAACGGTTTGACCTAAAAATATCAAAATTGAAACTGCGGAAACAAAGACACCTACATCTTGGATGCCCTTGAGGTAAGCTAAAACATACTCAAAATTAATTTCAAAGTGAACTATCCCTTTAAAGACATAGGGATAAGTTCATGACTTGATTGGTCGGGTTTTATTACGTACTGTATATTTCATTATTTCACAGCCTTAGCAACAACTAACCACACAATGACCCCAAACAGCAGTCATAATAAAGTCCCTAAAGAAATATCCCTTTATTAACACATCCACCACGCATATTTTAAATGGAGCCACATTACATGGCTGCGGCAGTTGTGACCGTTCCTCAAGGTTTAACAGCACTCAGTGTATTTTAAATGAGACCTGCAGTATTATAACTCATAACCCTTCCGTTTGATTGGCTCTGCTGTGAGCGTTCACCGTTACTGATTGCCTCCGCCGGGAGGCTCTCTTTGTCTCCTCTTGGCCACACAATTAGAGTTTTCCCATCTCCGATTGGGCGCGAGGTGCGACCGCAGGGCGTAATACAGGATTCTCACACACACTGGGAGACCACCCTTCGTTTTCAGAGCCCATTTCACCTCCACCTGAATCCCACCAGCACATCATCAAAGACACTTCCTGTAGTCCAGCATTGCACTCTGGGTATTTTTAATAACCCTGAATGTGCAGGATTTATAGAACACAGAGGCTTGTTTATTACAAATTGTCAAGATATCATTATGTTCTCCTCTGTGGTTTAACTTCAAAATACCCAAATGGAATATTCCACTAATGTATTTGCAATCTATAGAGTTAGACTCTCCCAAATGACAATTTAATGTTTTCTTTATGTGAGAAACCAAAACGCCTATTTAGCTTCACAAGCAACCAGTACAATTTATATTAAGTTCAACAGGGCATTAATATATCACGCTCAGCTGCTCAAAGTAAATCTCAGGACACTGAGAAGTACAGCTTTCTTTTAGTAAACAAATATCTGTTGGACAAAAACACTGTCTAAGACTAACGTTAATAAAAATACATGCTGCTTAAAAACAGAAAACTGTGTTAGCGAGACAGCAGTCACAGCCAAAATCATCTATAAAAATAGCCTGACTGGCTTTGAGAGAACAAAAGCACGACCAGATTAACCATATGGGCATTTGGGCACATACCCACTGGCACCACGTTCAGAAGGGCAACATGGAAGGGCAGAAAAATGTACTACAAAATATATGTATATACGATGGCCACGAATTAAGAGATTCTTCCCTCTTTGTAGTAAATCATGGCCACGATTTACGAATTTGTTTCATAGTTTTAGTTTAATAGTGGCCACTAATTAAAAAATCTTTCCCACAACTTAATTTTTAAATTAATAAATGAATTCCCTCATTTTAGTAAATCATTGCCACGATCAACTTATTTGTAACCTGGTTTTGATTTAACAAGAACAAATGATTAAAATGCAGCCACAATTTAGTAAAAACATGAAACAAATTTCGAATGACAGGAATGCGCTTCTTTTGCGTTTTTTGCACACAAACAAAAATGTGGTCAAAACAATCACGGATCCATGAAAACAAGGAGGAATGAATTCTTAATTCGTGGCCACCATGTATTCATATATTCGTTCATCAGCTGGATGGAGATTCCAACAATATCGTTTCTCTGAGCCGTTTTATTGTTATTGCTGTGGTGTGAACTATGCTCTTCTTTAATATTTTGAATTTTTTTTAGAACTACACTGTATTTTATCGTCATCTTTATCGTTATCATCCTTGGTGTGAAGGACTCTCTAGAAGATAGATTATTAGTTAAGATTATTATAGAAAATAGATTAGTAGGGTCATTTTCTTAAGATGATAGTCATACAGCAAAGAAATGGTATTTTCTTTATCAAAATCTAGTTTAGATATTAAGATATTAGTTAAGATATTAAGATTTAGATATTAATTATTCTAGTTTAGATATTAAGATTAGCTATTTAGATAAACCAAATATATTTAGATTGGAAAACTATTTAAAAAAATCGCCAAAAATAAAAAGAAATAACTAAAACTTATATATATATATATATATATTTTATAATATTATATTAATATTATGTATATGAAGAGTTCAGATGATGCAAAAGCCTCTAAATGCCATTTGAAATTTTCTTCTAAAATTATCATTTTTTATCAAGCTTGTATATTTAAGTTCAGTAATTTCACTTAAATGGCAATGAAGATTACCTATTAATTGTCATTTAAGTGAAATTACTGAACTTAAATATACAAGCTTGATAAAAAATGGTCATTTTAGAAGAAAACTTCAAATGGCATTTAGAGGTTTTTGCATCTGAACTCTTCATATATATATATATATATATATATATATATATATATATATATATATATATACTGTATATATATATATATATTCTAATGCACTTACATTTAAAGCAGCACTATGCAGTTTTTTTACCTTAACTGAATAGCTTTGGAGTTATTGCAATGGTTATATGACTATGACTATGACTATTTTCGGTTGAATGTTGGGCGTTTTTCAATATTTCCGAGATGATTTTTGATATGGGCTTCAAAGGTGAGTTGTGGATCAAATCTCACACCAAGATTGGTGACTGTTGTGGAGAGGGGAATGTCTTTGACCAGAGATAGATTTAGAGGATGACTGGATTTGATGTGAGGTGCCAGTAAGAATTGCTTCTGAGTCGAATTTAATGTACAGTTGTGTGTCATCAGCATAACAGTGAAATGAGACTCCATGGGGGCTGATGACGTGGCCAAGGAGGAGGATGAAAATGAAGAAGAGCATGGGGCCAAGGACTGACCCGGTACTCCACAGGTAACTGTGTGTTGCTGGGACCTTGCACTTCCATGCGAAATGTACTCTGTTTTGTCCATGAGATATGATTTAAACCAGTTCACAGCAGTGTCAGTAAGTCCAGTGGTTTGGTGTAGCTGATTGAGAAGATTGCCATGATCCAAAAGCAAAGGACAGGTCGAGGAGTATGAGGAGGGAAGGTGAGCCAGCATTCGTAGGTCATTTGTGACTCTAACGAGTGCTGTTTCTGTGCCATGAGCAGAACGGAAACCAGACTGGAACTTTTCAAAAAGGTGGTTATGTTTGAGATGGTCCTGGAGATGGGTGGCGACAACTTTTTCCAGAACTTTTGAGATGAACTGGAGATTGGAAATTGGCCTGTAATTTGCCAGTGTATCTGGAGCAAGGGTGGGTTTTTTCAGAAGTGGTCTGATTATGGCAGTTTTAAGGGCAGATTGAACATCGCCAGACTGGAGAGAGTGGTTGATTACAATGGTAATCAGAGGGCTTAGGACAGAGGTGTTTGCTTTTACTAGAGCAGTAGGAAAAGGGTCGAGGGCACAAGTGGTGGGTTTCATCCTTTTGATGATCTTCTCAACCTCCTGCTTGGCGATTTCTGGAAAGCACTTTAGGGGATGGGAGATTGCAAGCTGTGAGTGTACAGTTGGGGTGGGTTGTGTTGAGGATCCGGGAAAGGAAGAGTGGATTGAGTCTATTTTTGTTTTGAAAAAGTCCAGCAAATTATTAGAGTGCTCTTCTGTATTTTCTGTGAGTGAGGGGGTCTGTGGTTTAAGAAGATGATTTATGGTGGAGTACAGCTGCTTGAAATTTCCAGGACTGTTTCTGATGCTGTTTGAGTGGAATAGTGACTGCACCTCTGTGAGGGACTCTGAGTATTTCTTTTGGTGTTTAGCAGTGAGACCTGTGGCTTTGTATCTCTGCTCGATTGCACGCCTAGATGCCTTGGTTTTCCGTAGCTCACTGGTGTACCAGGGGACTAATCAGCAGAAAGTACCTATTCTGGTTAAGACTGGGGCGTCCAGGATACTCTTAAGGGTGGTGTTGTAGTAATCCACAGGTTCCATGGCTGGTTTGGGAACGGAGATGCTGGAGGTCGGATGCAAAAGCTTCTGGATTGATGTTTTTTTCAATTTCTGAAGCAGATTTGGCGTTTGGGCTTGATGAGGGTGGACAGTGAAGACATCACCTTGTGGTAGGAAATACCCAGATCATAGACCACAAGATTCCTGAGATGATCAGAGTTTGTAATAACCAGGTCGAGTGTGTGTCCCCTAGTGTGAGCTAGGGCGAGTGAGGACATCGACAAGTTGTGTCCGATTAAAACAGTCAAGTAGTTGGAGGAATTCTGCTGCAAAACGTCAGGTAGGGGAGTTGACATGAATATTCATATCTCCAAGGACTACATTCAACAAAATGTTTCCTAACTGACGCCTTGAGAAGTATTTTGACCATGCTTCAATATCTGACGCTTTAGGCACCCTTTAGCGTCAATTAGATGACGCCCTAGGATCGTGTGTAACCCTACCCCCACCCCAGAACTAAACCTATCACGTCATTTAACTGACGCTTTTCCTTTAGCGTCAGTTAGATGACGCCGTAGGATCACGTCATGTAACTGATGCTAAAGGGCGCCTAAAGCGTCAAATATTGAAGCATGGTCAAAAGGGTGAGAATGCGTTGGAAATCCACTCTACGTTTTCCCTGCTGATCAGTGCTTAGAGTTGCCGTGGAAACTCCAACGTTAATTGCTCTGGGAGTGGTAGTGCCCTGATGACGTGTTGGAGGTGGGACAGGGCGTGCGCCAGACCAGAGGGAAGGAATGCCGTGTTCAGACTGGGAAAAAACAAACTTTCGGTCATAGCATCTGTGAATGTAACGTGGGCGGCCAAGCAGTCCAAGTTGTTTAATGACTGATCTGCATGATGGAGGGGTGTAGTTGTTGAATCTCTTCAGTTGGGTGATGGAATACTTCAACATCATGTCAGTCGCGGAGAGTAGTCTGATGTCCGTTAGCAATGCCCGAGAGCCGCCATACTCAGCAGGCGAACAGCAGCGACTTTGGGTGGAGACCTCACAAACATCAGCAGTGACTTCGGGTGAAAATTTCTCGATGGCAGGCAGCGAAGAATAGATACGGGAAAACTCTGAGCGACGGAAAACTAGTAAGTTGACATTAGCTGGAGTCGCCGGAATCCGTACAAAATACATCCACAATGTTTACAAGTGAGCAACTACACTCGTATAACTTACTGGACGTAGTATTGGTCGATAAACGTAGCCTAGTTGTATAGCAACAGTTGTTGCCACAAAGGATTTCGGTCTGAGAAGCGGCGCAACATTACATCATGACTTTTGCGTAAACATACACACTACTTTCGAGTCAAATGGCGTGTTATCTCAACGCATTTTGAGCTAACCGCGTGTATCCGCGTGTATGCGTGTATGTCAATGCCATTAACGTCCGAGTGGTTCCGCATGTCAGTAGACGCCGTCAAATGTCCGAGCGTAACGAAGCAAAATGTACACTGTAAAAAAATATTGTTGGTTTAACTTAAAAAATTAAGTAACCTAGTTGCCTTAAAATTTTAAGTTTTTCGAACTGGAAAAAGTGAGTTAATACAATGAAGGAGATTGATTTAATCATCAGAAACTTAAAATAATAAGTTATCTGAACGAAATAAATTATTTAAGTTGATTTGACAAAAGAAGAAAATGTTGTGATAACAAATCTTGAAAATATTAGGGGGAGACTCATAAATGCCATTAATCCCAGTGACGGGTAGGTTTAGGGACGAGGTTGAGGTAGGTCATATATTTATTTATACAGTAATAACATTAAGTCGGCAGCGTTCATAAACACGCTGAAAAGTGATTATGTGTGTTGATAGCACGCCAAAAATGGAAATACGAATTGGCGTGTCATACACACGCTACTTCATGAGATCAGTCTGAGTGGCGAATAAACAATGCCAGTGCACTCTCCTCCACTCAGGTTCGTACGGCTTTATAATATATATATATATATATATATATATATATATATATATATATATAATTAGTGGTATTAGTGGCCATTTTTTATAAATACTTTGAAATATATGTCACTGCATAGTAAAAGAACTGAAATATTTAAGAGATTTTTTTCTTTCAAGTGAAGATTAAATTTGACTCTATAAAAGGAACGTTCAAATTACAGCTCTGATTGGAGTCCAAAGAGAACAAAGGCTTTTGCTTTGCAATCAACCACTGGAGTCTGACAAAATAATTTCTTTTTTAAGAAACAATTCTTCTTAAAGCCACAACAGAAGGATCCGGCCCTAAAATATCCCGCTCTCCATATCCCGATGTGGAAATGAACCTGTGACCCGCAATAAGATCAAAGAAGCAATTACTGACTCATAAATTTACTTGTTTGCCGAGCCGAAAAGTCGAGTGGCATGCTAAGAGTCGAACCATGATCTAATCATATTGGAAAAGCAATCAAACGGAAGTTTAATTAATGAGCTTTTGAGTTATTGCTCAACTTGACACGAATCCTCACAGGAAAGGAGTTTAATCTAATGCTCAGATAAGTCATAAACATTCTTACAGACAGAAGATGCTCTCTGATCAGTCGGCACAGAGACGATTAAACGCATCGGGATATCAGAAGTCTTAGGAGTTGGAAATTAATGCTCTTAAATTCTTCTTAGTCAGAATGCACGAGGACCCAATAACTTTTCGTGACGACAACCAAGAAGTCACGATAGCTTTAGCTAAAACAGATGTCAAGATTTTCTATCAATAACGACTCAAAGTGGCAAAACTTTACATTAAGGTTCCATTTGGTATCATAAGTTAACTACACTGTCCAGCTAAATTAAAATGATGCAGTGATCATTATGTGTCTAGCATGTTATATGTTTGGCAACAGTTCTTCTAACCCTAATTGATGGAGTGTGTAGCTTTTCATCTCTTAACTCACAGTCATGTAGGAAGACACAACATGATATTCCAGAATAACAATGTCAAAATTCATCAGGCTCAGATTGGGAAAAGAATGGCTGTCAGGAGCTTGAAGAATCATTTTCACACATGAATCGCCTCTGAGTCAGATCTTAAAGGAGTAGTTCACTTTTAAAAAGAAACTTTTGCTGATAATTTTCTCACCCCCATGTCATCCAAGATGTTCACGTCTTTCTTTCTTCAGTCCAAAAGAAATTAAGGTTTTTGATGAAAACATTCCAGAATTTTCTCCATATAATGGACTTTACTGGGCACCAAACACTTCAAGGTCCAAATGAGAGTTTCAGTGCAGCTTCAAAGGGCTTTAAATGATTCCAGATGATGAATAAGGGTCTTAGGACCCTTCGAGTCATGACTCGAAAAAAGATTTGTTCATTTTGATGAACGAGTTTGAACAGGAGAGTCACGAACGCTCATCACAGAACAGAGCAAGGCGAGTATTTGTGCTTATAAAACTTAAAATTTTATTTATTTTTTAAATTGAGCGATCGTTTCGCTAGATAAGACACTTATTCGTCGTATGGTGTCGTTTAAAGCCCTTTGAAACTCTGAAACTCTCATTTGGACCTTGAACTGTTTGGTTCCCAATGAAGTCCATTATATGGAGAAAATCCAGCGTGTTTTCATCAAAAACCTTAATTTCTTTTTGACTGACGAAAGAAAGACATGGACATCTTGGATGACATGGGGGTGAGTAAATTACCAGCAAAGGTTTTTTTTTTTTTTTTTTTTTTTTTTTTTTTTTAAAGTGAACTACTCCTTTAATTCACTGGAAGTCTTTGGGATGTGCTGGAGGAGACTTTAAAGAGTGCTGGACTCTTGCATCGTCAATAAAAGATCTTGACCAAAAATGAATGCACCACTTAATGGAAATAAATGTTATTTCACAATAATCACAGCAATAATGATCCAATCATAGACTAAAAAGCATTTGCCTCTTTAAATTACTAAATTTAATTACTAAATTACTAAAATGCTAAAAAGCATTTGCCTCTTTAAATCCAGACCTTTTCTTTTTCATCTGGGCAGTGTATAGTAGTTAACATGAACTAACAATGTAAAGAGCAGTTATTCATTTACTAATGCATTGTTGTATTGTATCTGTTAATATTATCAAAGGGATAGTTCACCCAAAAATGAAAATTCAGTCAGTATTTACTCACCCTCATGTTGTTCCAAACCTCTATGTGTTTATTTGTTCTTCTGAACACAAAGGAAGATATTTGAAAGAATGTTTAATCAAACAGATCTCAATCCCCATTGACCACCATAGTACTGTATGTATTTTTTCCTACTATGATAGTCAATGGGGAATGAGATCTGTTTGATTAAAACATTCTTCCAAATATCATCCTTTGTGTTCAGCAGAACAAATAAACACATAGAGGTTTGGAACAACATGAGGGTGAGTAAATACTGACAGAATTTTCATTTTTGGGTGAACTCACCCTTTAAAGCTAACGTAAACTAACGTTGAACAGTTGTAATTTCATTTACTGAAGTAAACAAAGACGAATAAATATGGTTACAATTCTATTTCTCATTAGCTAATATTAGTTATAGCATAGACCAATGTTAACTAAAGGATACTTATGGTAAAGTGACTTCTGAAGACATTTGGTTCATATGAAAATGAGGGTGAGTCCATTAATTAATTAGAATATTAATTGCATGGTCACAAACAGACACCCACCCACTGTAAACCCAATACATCCTCATTGATCTATTTGACTGGATCTCTTTTAATTACTTAACAGCATTACAAGCATTTCTGATCTCCCAGCTGTCCCGTGTGTCACGCACGGGAGAGAGTGATTACCCCACACCGAGCGCCATTTAAAGGCTGCTGGAATCAAATGACACTCAATTGCCGCAATATTTTGGCTTTCCACTGCAAATGAGATCCTGTTAAAATACTGGGGAGAATTTAATTCCCCATCATTCCAGTCACTGGCCGCCGGCATTTTGTGGTAGGGCACATTTGAGAATTACTCCATTCTTCTTCCACAGTTATGGCCATCTATCAGTCCAAGCATAATTATTCCCTGGGCGCCAGAAAGCTGACAGGCCTATTGCCTGTTCACTCTCCATACAATGGGGTCTAATCTTGCTGGTGAGATGTGTGGCAAGGCGGACCTCAGATTCTGGCACACATGAATGGAATGGGGCGGGACGGGAGGCGGGGCTTACAGACAATCAGGGGATTGTTAATTGTACTGTTACGGCTCACTATTAAGAGTTCTCATTCATCTCAAAAAGTGCTCGGCTATCACCTGAGCTGTAAATGTGGCCCTGATATACTTCAAGAATAAACTGCTATGACCCAATTTCGAACAAAATCAGGCCAAAACGAAGTTTGTTTGGAGCTCGTTTATGTAGATAAAAACATGAACACACTGGAGAACTGCTTTGTGGTAG
Source organism: Cyprinella venusta (assembly GCA_038021265.1). Classification (NCBI taxonomy): domain Eukaryota; kingdom Metazoa; phylum Chordata; class Actinopteri; order Cypriniformes; family Leuciscidae; genus Cyprinella; species Cyprinella venusta. Next base: position 8,680,203 of record CM075886.1, read on the forward strand.
AAAATGAAGTTGTACGTTGAACCGCAAGAAACAACTAGCCATCCAAATAGAGGCAAAAGAATAACGTTACCAGTCACAGTCAAAAAATGAACCACCGCATATCCTACTAATCGAGACAGAGGCTGGGACTAACAATAATCAGAGAGCAACGCTGTTCATGCAAAGCTAGGTCTCAATTCACTTCTATAATCGTTATTACAAAGTATAATGTATTTATTAGCAGCGTGTGCTAGCGTATCAACAACCAGTATGAGAACCGAAATCATAACCTAAAACATTATAAAACGGTCTAACTAGTATAACTTCACATTAAGAATAGTTAGAAGCAAAACAGATGTGCTTGTTGATCTTTGAGGGGTTTAGCTGACTGAGGACGTCCATACAGTTTAATACAAACACAACACTTGTCAGGATTTGACTTCGGTTTTGGGAAGGGAAAAAACGGACACCCCCCTCCAACCTCTCTGGGAAACGCCTATCTGTGTTACAAATGCCCGAGGCACAACGTTTAACCATATTTTTGATAAAACTACGACGGTAATAGTCTGCCAAGACCAAAAATATGAGACACCTGTGTTGAAATTCAATGGAGTGCTGTGAAAATCGCTGTTGTCGGACCTCTGTGGGAGCTCGTTCTTGGCTGCGCTATGATTGGTCAATCTACATTCTAGGGCGTGGCTTAGCCAAAGGCGAATTGTTTCTCTCAGCAGTGTGGACAGGATCGGATGTTCCATAACATTGTATCGCTGGTCACGTATTTCGAACTTCGTTTTACCCCTAAACGAAGAACGAAAAAGTACTTTGCCGTGAGTATATCTGGGCCTTAATCAGTCTGGAGAAACAGGAAATGATGTCATGACAGCGCTGACTGGCGTGTAACACAATCCCAAGCACTTTATATCGACTATCCTGTGTTGTGACATCAAAAGCAGTAGACAAGGGAAAAGTCCATTTAATGTTTTTAACGGCCCTCAAAGATTTATCAAAACTATTAAAAACTTTTTTAAAAAATGTATGTTTCCAGTCCTTTAAACTGAAAAACTTCAAACTTCAAGCTTTTAAAACTATTTCAATCTTAAAGCTACATTGTGTGATTTTTACACCGATCTAGTGGTGTAAAGGTATATGACCATCCAGTGAATATTAGTTTCTGCTCCTCTCAATTCCGATTTCGTTTTAACTCCTACGGTGGCCAATGTAGTCCAAGATTAACATGGCTTCCAGTTCGACCTCATCCATGAGTGTTAACTCAAACGTAAATGCGAAAGGCAAAGCTTGAATTAACGGGTGTGTCCCTCTTTGGCTAATGTACTTTCAAGATGGAGGGGCAACATGGCGACCGACATTAGAACCCCTTACCCGTATGTGTTTTCACACTCACGCGAATACTTTACTTGAACAAAGTAAATATACATTAAAGAGCACATATATTTTTGAAAGAACGAAGTGTTTTTAGCTAAGAATAAACTAAAAGAGTTACACAGTGAAGCTTTAAATTTCCATTTCAAAATATTTTAATATTTCTGACTAGGCTCTCTCGAGCCAACATGAAAGATTGTCTACAAACTTTGCTATTTATTTGATTACATTATTTTATTTATTGCAAGCATTTTCAATGGTTTAAACAAGCAGAAGCAAGGTGCTGAAAACAGCCAGACAGGGATGAGATGATTAGGGCGGGGCTTAGCACTGATGCAGGGGCTGGTAGGCGGAGCTTAGCACTGAAGCAGGGGCTGGTGGGCGGGGCTAAGAGTCAAGGAAGTGTGAGTAACAACAGCAGCGTGTCTGAAGGCAGAACTCGCTGGCCTCTTGCCCTCCTCCTCCAGGCAGAAACATTTCTATTCACAGCTGACTTCAACTCCCTCTGAACACCTGCCTTAGCATGGCTGTGTTCAGGGGGAAAATGACATCCTCTACAGTTACGGAAAAACCCTGAAATCTTTCTCCTTGACAGGAGCCCTGCTGTGCTCTTTGCTCTCACGCTCGTCTGTTTGAAGGTCCACATTTTACATTCTCAAAGGGCATTTATTGTGTGTGACACCTTTCCAAAGATTCTGTCAAGATTCTCACTCAGGGTATTTTACATGAAATACGTTTCTATAAGACTTGATCAAACTCACCACTGCGATTGATGCTGACGACTCTATTAAAGAGGAGACTGATGATTCAGAAACATTAGTTTACTAAAGAAGGGTGCTTTCACATTAGACCTATATGTGTGGAAACCATTTCATCTTCAGAATTTGGTTTGTTTGAAAACTAGGGCTAGGAAACGATTAATCGCGAATAATCGCATCCAAAATAAAAGTTTGTGTTTACATAATAAATGTGTGTGTAGTGTGTATAATTATTGTGTATGTATAAATACACACACATGCATGTAAACATTGAAATATTTGCATGTATATATTTTATATATATTTATACAAAATTAATATTATAAATAAATATATATTTGATGTATTTGATGTAACACATTTTTCTTAAATATATACATACATATGTGTGTATTTACATGTACAAAATAAATATACACACCACACACACATACATTATGTAAACAGAAACTTTTATTTTGGATGCGATTAATTGCCCTATTGAAAACGTTTAAGTGAGTGCAGTTCGGTTTTAACCCTTAAAAGTAGTTGATGCCAAATCAGTGAATCAATGGTTCAATCTATAGATTCTGAATGCGAGATTAGTTTAAAAGGATTTTTGGAAATAGGCTCATTTTACAACTCCCCCAGAGTTAAACAGTCGGGTTTTACCGTTTTCGAATCCATTCAGCCGATTTTTCTGATATTTAGAAGAATATCTGTAACCAGACAGTTACTGGTCTCATTGACTTCCATAGTATATTTTTTTCCAACTATGGAAGTCAATGTGACCAGAAACAGTCTGGTTACTATTATTCTCCCAAATATCAGAAAAATCAGCTGAATGGATTCGAAAACGGTAAAACTCAACTGTTTAACTCTGGGGGAGTTGTAAAATGAGCCTATTTCCAAAAAAGTGGAGTATCCCTTTAAGTGAATCAGTTCGTTCAACTTAATTGAATTTGATTGTAGCATCCATTTAAGAAAATCGATTCATTCAGGAGCAATATCTAACATATCAATGTCTAATTTATTTTAGAGAATCAATTTGAATCACTGAATCTTCTCACAAAAAAAAAATCAGTGTGTGGTATTTTGCCTTTTATAAAAAGCAAAATGTCCAGTAAATACATTTTAATAAGTTAATCCTATTTATTACATATCTTGACATTTAACTACAAATTATTTTCAGGTTGGCAAACTACAGTTTCCTCAGCAGAGTCACAAATGCGTTGTGTTTAGATGAAAATACATAAAAAAGACTCTATCTGTCATCAACAAAACAACATTTTTTATATTCCAGTAATAACATTTCAGGTTTATTCCTGTACGGAAGGGGTTTCCGGTAATTTACTTGTTCCAAGACTCTGATTTTGACCATATTAACGAATATAAATGGAACATGGAGAGCTGAACACAATAGACACAGTTTTTCCTGACGCTGTGGCGCTAAAGCAGCGGTAATGACTTCCAAGGAGACATGAATCGAAAAACCTCACACTAGGCCAGCAAAACACAACCCCAACGCCATTACTCGTGATGATGTGTGATGATTGAATTTAGTTTGTTCTGGATGTTTTAATGTGTAAAGAATGTGATGTGTCACATTGGATTTTGTGTGGATGTTTCTATCAGTTATATAGAGGCCACCAAGAGCTCAATTTTATATGTGCAACTGTAATAAAGCACATTTATCTAAATGAAAACAGCGGCAAATGTAGGAGACAGAAATAGTATTTGAGTGGATGTGTATATATATATATATATATATATATATATATAGAGAGAGAGAGAGAGAGAGAGATAGAAAGATAGATAGAGAATATATATATATATATATATATATATATATATATATATATATATATATATGTATGTATATCCTATAAGAGAGACGCCAACTTTCTCTAAATACATATAAAGGTACATAAAGCGTAAAAGATGATACACGTACAAAGGTTTGCGAAAAACTTTTGCTCTTTCACTCTGAGAATACTGAGAATTTCAGACAGCCAGGTACAATCAATTGTGCTTTCGTAAATCCAATTCACTGAATTCATTGAGTTCAGCTCTTTCCACACCATTTAAGGCAAATCTTATGGCTTTCTATCCATCAAGTGCTCTAGCAAAGCTTTCTCTAGCATATAAACGGCCTCATTCAACCAACAGCAACTAATCAAAATACTCAGCTTGGCTTCCGCTTAAACTTGAGAAGTTTTATCAAATCTGTAGACGTGCATCAGCCACCGACTGTCTGGGTATCACGACACCCAATGACAGACACGAAGTATTGTACACAGAACCAACTTCCAACTTTCTAGTGGCATTGAAGATTAAAAGCACTTCAGTTTTTCAATGGCAACCGGCCTTGATGACTTATTCATTAAAGAAAACGACGGCGTGAGAGATGGAAGCGCCTGAATACCCCAAAAACTTTACAAAGTGCTTGTAATCTGATGACCTCAGACTCTGAATCTTCTCTACACTTCCACTGTGAATAAAAACCCCCTTCAGCAGACGTCTGGATAACAAGATCTTCGATTTAAAGTGTGCAATCAGGGTGTGAGAATTCTCTTCCTTCAAGCCGTGGGGGAAAAAACGGGAAACAAACAGCAGATCTGTGCACAGTGTGTAGGACTGGTTAGGGTGTTGATGGAGCAAGTTTTATTTAACTGGACCAGCATGACAAATCTGTCCCGGTTCAGTGTCCAGTCATACGGTTTTAATTCCTTTAGAGTGCGTGTGTTTAGGAGTGTGTATTGAGTCGTCATAAATCTGGTCGCGTAGACGACACAACCTTCACTGTTGACCGCAGATAAGCAAACATTTGAGCTGAGGGGGATGAAACCAAGGCCTTGTTTACGCTTGTGTTAAGATGTGTTTTGGTCGATTGGATCGTAAGTAGACGAGGTAGAAACAATCCCGTTTACACCTGGTGTGTTAACCCATCTCTTTTGCCCTATTTTGACCACTTCTGCCCTGATTTCTTTAAGGGGAGGGTCTATGGGCGTGTAAATGAAAGTTTTTATTTTTAGATTTTCCGATATAAGCTTGCACAATTGGCATATAAACGCACCAAAGACGACATAAAACTACTTTGACTACTTGTGCTGGTTTAGGACTGGATCGATTCCATTCCTAGAGCTTCCGAAGAAATCTTTGGGGTGCGGACTGATGGGGCAGTGAACCCGAGGATACCCCTTGAGTCAGTCCTAGAGCTTCCCTTGTCCGATTTTAGGGCAAAATCGGGCCTATTGGATGGAGACGTCCAATAGATTTCTCAGGCACGCTGAAAGAACACCACAAGACACAGTGTAATCACCATGGGAAAAACTGTAAAACTGAGAGCTGTGAAAAATATGATACACTAGCTGGTTATACAGTACATTTTCTCAAATATTTTGGATCATTTTTAATCCAAAAAAAAGCTACGGACTGCAGCTTTAAAGGGATACTCCACTTTTGTTTGGAAATAGGATCATTTTACCACTCCCCCAGAGTTAAACAGTTGAGTTTTACCGTTTTCGAATCCATTCAGGTGATTTTCTGATATTTAGAAGAATATCAGTAACCTGATAGTTTCTGGTCTCATTGACTACCATAGCAGGAAAAGTATATACTATGGAAGTCAATGAGACCAGAAACTGTCTGGTTACGGATAATCTTCTAAATATTAAAAAAAAATCATCTGAATACATTCGAAAACAGTAAAAACCCAACTGTTTAACTCTAGGGGAGTGGTAAAATGAGCCTATTACCAAAAAAAGTGGAGTATCCCTTTAAGATAGCGAAATTAAATACTGATTACCCCAAGCTAGTTGGTCAAATTAGTTCTTAAGACACAAATATCTTGCCACAATATATCGCAATACAAAAATGCAACAATAAGTATCGTGGATAGTGACGATATGTATCATGGATATCCATTTTTACAAACAAAAAATACTGTGTGAGAAAAAAAATCAAGTTTTCAGAGTTCTGGTGTACTAACTAACTGTTATTTAACTACTAACTATTTAACGACTAAATATAATGTCGATTATAATGTATAACAATGCAATGGGGGGATATTTGTGGGTCATGCCTGATAATGCCAAATGTTTGATGTTACCTGTAAAAAGTGTCCGACATTTATTTTAAATATATCTAGTCGTTGAAAGCGTCCAATCATTTTTATCAACAATAGCTCAGTAATTTCAGCTTCAGAATCATTAATGTTGTTATTCTGGTGTCACCATTGTCCTTGGGTTAGCACTGAGTCCAAGCCTATTCATTTAAACCCACAATGTAATATCAAATTTAGCATTTTATTTAACGGTACATTTTTTGTTAAAGGGACAGTTCACCCAAAAATGAAAATTCTGTCAGTATTTACTGTATTTACTGCAAGTTTCAATCCCTCAAGAAGCCTATGGACTAGTATGGAGGAGTGATCCAGCTCTCAGATTTCATCACAAATATCTTAATTTGTGTTCTGAAGATGAACGAAGGTCTTACGGGGTTGGAACAACATGAGGGTGAGTAAATACTGACAGAATTTTCACTTTTGGGTGAACTAACCCTTTAACCTTTTACCATATATCTTGGAGTATCTCAATAATATCGTATCGTTAGTTCAGTATCGTAATATGTATCGAATCGTAACATAAGGGTATCGTTACATCCCTTAATTCTTAACATAGCCAACATGTTTGTGCAACTGGCCCCTGTTCTCAATTCTAAAATTTGGAGACAACTAAGTACAGATTCTTTTGGAACTCTAGAATCCTCAAATGTTTCAATCTGGATTCATTCTAAAAACGACATTTTCGCCAATTGTTGATTCTACACCGGTTCTGAACCCTGAAATCTCTCCTGAATTCTAGATCTGTAAAACTCTCAGAAAAGCTGGTTCTAAAAAAGATTAAGCCTAGATCCATTCAGAACTCTAGCTTCATTCATTATCTCTAGATTCATTTTGAAGTCAAGGATTCTCAGAGTCAGTCCAATATAATCAAAACTGTAGAATTTCCAAAGGGATACTCCACTTTTTTTGGAAATAGGCTCATTATACAACTCCCCCAGAGTTAAACAGTTGAGTTTTACCGTTTTCAAATCCATTCAGCCGATTTTCTAATATTTAGAAGAATATCAGTAACCAGACAGTTTCTGGTCTCATTGACTTCAGTAGTAGGAAAAATATACTATGGAAGTCAATGAGAACAGAAACTGTTTGTTTACTGATATTCTTCTAAATATCAAAAAATCGTCTGAAAACCTTCGAAAACAGTAAAACCCAACTGTTTAACTCTGGGGGAGTGGTAAAATAAGCCTATTTCCCAAAAAGTTGATATAGAACAGAACTTATAGAGTCCCTAGACAGTGATGGAGTAAAGCACATTCAGATTCACACTCACAGCAATGGCTTTCCAGAGCCTCAGATTGCATGTGAACCAAAAACAAAATCCCCTCCCATCTCTGAATGATTAATAAGGCCAAAAGATATTTTATTTTAACAAATTTTAACAAATGCAGCGATTCTGAGGACTGGGTTGTGCTCAGCAGCAGATGGCGAGAGCTGCTGAAGGTTTTATCATGAATACGAACAATAAAAACGCTTAAAGAAGGACTTTAACTCCACTCGCCAGCAGAACGCGCTGAGAGTACAGCAAAGTGGCTTTTTCCTCTTTCCTCCAGACGAATGAGCAGTTAGAATGAAACGACTCATTGGGCTTATCAAGAGCGAGAGGAGAGTGGAAGCCCCAAGAACCTCCTTCATCAAAGTCCATTTTCCACAATGAGGCCATGGAAATCACGCTACTATTAGCCAAGCTCAATCTGACTTTCTAAACGGGAAAATAACAACAAACCATATCTAAAATACAATGTCTAATATATTTGTAAACTGTTATACGCTTTATGAAGTAGCTCTCCCAGTTGAAAATGAAATGGCGGTTGAGGTCAGACTAACATGAATCTCATATTTCATTTGATCATGATATGAGTTGAATCTGTGTTTGAACAGAAGCTCAGAAGTGAATCTCGGCGCTGTATGAATACCCTTATCGATGCCCTAGAAGTGAAGACTGAGGATTGTGAGCCGTAAAGGGCCGACAGTGCTGACAGCGGGCAAATAACGGCTCAGTCCAGCCATCACCCCCCGAGATAAGAGCTGCCATTCAGAGAGACTGACATACCAAAGAGTGCGAGTTCAGCCTTTCTAGTGCCCTCAATCGCACAAAAGACTTCATTTATCATTCTTAACGCTCTTAACAACCTTCAGACCGGTGGATCAGGACGCTTCAGGAGAACCACAGGCTAACGTCACGGAAGTAGTGCAGCTTAATTATTAAACATGCAAATGGCATTGAGGATCCAATTTAACATAAAATAATGCAATGTAAAATCCTAATATTAATATAATTACACTATAATTTTTAACTTAAAAATTTAAAATTGTAAGTTCATTGAAATGGAAAAAAATTGAGTTAATAGAATGAAGGAGATTGATTTAATCATCAGAAACTCAAAATATTATGTTATCTGAACTACATCAATTATTTAAGTTGATTTGGCAAAAGAAAAAAAATGTTGTGATTACAAATCATGAACATATTTTTTTACAATGAAGAACAATATTAATTAGTTATAAAATATATACATTTTTAGATTTTAATAACATTATCATTATTAAAATTCAATCTAAAAATGTTTATTTGATTTAAAGGGATAGTTCATTTTGAAATTAATTTTTGCTATGTTTTAGCTTACCTCAAGGGCATCCAAGATGTAGGTGTCTTTGTTTCCACAGTTTTTTCAATTTTGATATTTTTAGGTCAAACCGTTCTTGTCTGTCAGTCATATAATGGAGGTCTATGGTCACCACCTCAAAGAGCATGCACAGAGAAGTCCAAATTAAACATAATTTATTGACTCGTAAATGTAAGTACACATTGATGGCCTAAGACACAAAACGAGCGGTTTATGTGAGCGGTTTGTGTTCGTTTTCTCACACAAACCGCTCGTTTCGTGTCTTAGGCCATCAATGTGTACTTACCTTTACGAGTCATTAAATCATGTTTAATCTGGACTTCTCTGTGCATGCTCTTTGAGGTGGTGACCATAGACCTCCATTATATGAACGGTTTGACCTAAAAATATCAAAATTGAAAGTACTGTGGAAATAAAGACACCTACATCTTGGATGCCCTTGAGGTAAGCTAAAACATAGCAAAAATTAATTCCAAAGTGAACTATCCCTTTAAAATGTAATATAATATAATATAATATAATATAATATAATATAATATAATATAATATAATATAATATAATATAATATAATATAATATAATTATCATGAAAGAAGTAAGTTGTGATAACTAGAAAACAGCTTTTGTTGTGTCGAGATCATGAGAAAGACAAATAATAATCCATGGCCTCTTAGGGCTTCCGTAATAATATAATATAATTATTTTTATTTGTATTATATTATTAATATTATACATTTTAGACTAACAAGCCTTAAAATCTGAAACAGAATGTGAGTTCATGTTCGTAATAGTGTATATAAGAGTTTTAAACACCGTAATTCCGGTCGTTTTCTGCTGCATGGTTGTAAGCCACAAAATAGCTCTAAAACGCTTTTTAAATAGGCTACACTGTATGTGCCTGCCACACACCGTGTTTTTCAAGCACACAGACAAACGAAGGGCTGAAGAGCCGAGAGAACAGCTGGGAAATGTTCTTTTTTTTTCACCCAAATGTCCTTCAGCACACAGCGGCTTTCAACGCCACCGCAGCAGGAAAGCGATTGCGGAGTCTGCGTCAAATCAGAACATCCATTCATCACAAGCCGCGATGCTGAACACCCTGCTCTGCTCTTAACGTCCAGAGAGAGAGAGAAATACAACAGTCGTGGCCTAATGGTTAGAGACTCAGGCTGGTAACCTAAAGGTTTCGGGTTTGATTCTCAATACCATCAGGATGTGACTGACCCATTTGCTTCCCGGACACCACAGCAAAATGTCAGCGCTTTGTAGTATGCTACTCCTAATATGTGTGCACTTGCTTGGATGGGTTAAATGCAGAGGATAAATTGGTATGGGTTACCATCAGGGCTTGACATGAAAGGAGTAGTTCACTTTAAAAAAAAAAAACTTTGCTGATAATTTACACTGACAATTTTGCTGAAAATGTCCATGTCTTTCTTTCTTCAGCCGAAAAGAAATTAAGGTTTTTGATGAAAACATTCCAGGATTTTCTCCATATAATGGACTTCAATGGGAACCAATCAGTTCAAGGTCCAAATGAGAGTTTCAGTGCAAATTACAAACTGTTCAAAGGGCTTTAAATGATTCCAGACGATGAATAAGGGTCTTATCAAGCGAAAAGATCGCTCATTTAAAAAATAAATAAAAAAGTTTAAGTTTTATAAGCACAAATGCTCACATTGCTCTGTTCTCTGATGCACGTTCATGACTCTCCTGTTCAAACTCGTTCATCAAAATGAACAAATCTTTTTTTTCGGAGTCATTTGTTTCATTCAACGAACGAAATAAATAAATTGATTCTGAAAAAGATTTGTTCATTTTGATAAACGAGTTCGAACAGGAGAGTCACGAACGCACAACACAGACCAAGGCGACCATTTGAGCTTATAAAACTTAAACTTTGTTATTTATTTGTTAAATGAGCGATCGTTTCGCTTGATAAGACTCTTATTCATAGTCTGGAATCATTTAAATCCCTTTGAACAGTTTGCAATTTGCACTGAAACTGTCTTTTGGACATTGAACCGTTTGGTTCCCATTGAAGTCCATTATAAGGAGAAAAATCCTGGAATGTTTTCATCAAAAACCTTCATTTATTTTCGACTGAAGAAAGAATGACATGGACATCTTGGATGACATGGGGGTGAGTAAATGATCAGCAAAAGTTTTTTTAAGTGTAAGTGAACAGCTGAAAAAGAAAACCCATGTGTAACAGAGTAATGGATCAGTGCATCAGGTATTAAAGTGACAGCAGCCTAAAAAACCTGAGATAATATGAAAAATCCATACGGCAGTTTTTCCTCAAGGAAAACCACAAGCAACAGTGGCTGTCGAGCAAAAAAGTCAAATATCAAGCCTTTGTTACCATACTTTTCACTTCACTTTCACTTTTTAGATCTTCTGCCGTCTATTACAAACAAATACATGTGTAAAAAAGCATCGCCAAAATCATTTACTCGCCCTCATGTTGTTTCAAACCTGTATGATGGAACACAAAGGGTGCGTATTTGAAGATATCCTAGTCACTCTTTTAATATAATTAAAGTGAACCGAAGCTGTCGATAATCTACATAAAAGTATTCTATACAAATCGTACACAAGAATTCAGAAGTAATACACTGTAAAAAATTTCTTGTCGAATTAACAGTAACTTACTGGCAACAATTATCCAGTACTTGCTGTATTTCATTTAACAGTAAAATTACTGTAACACTAACTACAGTACTGTTAAGCATACTGTAAATTAAATAACATTATTTTACTGTAATTTCTTACCATATTAAAATACAGTATTACACTGGTAATTTTTAATAATACTGTATAGTACAAAATGTTATTGTATTTATTTTATAGTGCTACTGTGTAACCTGTAGAAAATCCGTAGAAATATTATTTTAACTGTTAATGGGAAATAGAAAAAAGAACAATTGAAGCTTTAACTGCACAAGGTTTATTGTGTATTTTCAAACACATTAGTACATTTACATAATATACATTTAAATACATTAATACAATTAAATACATTAATAATAAAAATGTAATATAATACATTAAAAATCATGCATGACAATCACGAACAATTATGCATAAATAAATGCAAAAAATTATCATGAACAGGTAAAATAGAAAAGATTAAAGAGGTGCTATCTGATCAATCTATTAGAAAGATAGTTCATAACAACTCATCCACCCACTCCTTGCTGGGGTAAAACAGCTTAAACTAGTCTAAGATGGTCTATTGGTTTGAGATAGACTGTCTAACTGGTCAGTTGTTGATTTTTAAGGGTTTTTGGCTGCTTTCTATCTAGAGGAACAGATTTGCAAGACTGGGAGACATATATAAACTAGCTTTGATGAGTAAACCACCAATCCAGATGACTATTACAAAATGACAAGTTATCCAGTGTCATTTAAAAAAAAACTAAACACAAAACAATTTTCTCATGCACATGTGCCATGAAAAACTTGCATTACGGTATTAATAATCATTTATATGCAGACTTATGTTCTTTTGCAATAGGAAGTTTTCTATCCAAGCTTTTATGCAATTGAACCTTAAACTGTACAACAACGTTTAGTGTGTGTTTTTTACACAACAATTCTTAACAACTTGATAGACAAAATTCACAGATGGATAATAATCTGTTTAAAATGTTCTCAGTGGGTCAGTACTGGACCAAGGTGTAGTGGTAGTAGATAAATAGAATAATTAAATTAGATTTACAATTCATCGGTCGTCAAGATGGATAGGGGTCTTCTTAACATGCACAGCTCACACCTGTGAAAAAGGAGAAAGACAAGACAGTTAAAATACAGTACGTTTAGGTATAGTGGTAGTAGTTAGATAGAATAATTAAATTAGATTTACAATTCATCGGTCGTCAAGATGGATAGGGGTCTTCTTAACATGCACAGCTCACACCTGTGGAAAAGGAGAAAGACAAGACAGTTAAAATACAGTACATTTTTGTTGTTGTTGTTTTGGCTAAACAGCAAAAACAGACTAAATGATGTCTAAAGTGTAATTCACTTAATACTAAAATCTTGTTTGGACTGTTGTTAAAATCAATTCATTTACGAACACGTGAAAACATAGGCTAGATTTTGCTTGTGTGGTACTAAGTTACATGAATTAAAAAAAGCTTGACAAGGCATCGTTCTCTTCAAATGAGTACATGTCAGTTAGTAAAAAAAATGATATTATAGCAGACAATACTGTAGGCTACATGTAACATGTCACACATAGCTTTGTATTTTGGACAAAAATGCACCCTGGGCGCTTTCCGCGGTCCATCAGTAAGTTAATCACTGAGGTAACGTTAACGTTAAATGGCAGAACGCCAGGTCAGGATTTACACGAAAATAAGCGTGAAAAAAACAATAAGAGAAATCGACACTTTAATTTTATAACAATAAATCCGAATCCTAACCTTTGATATCCGATTTCAGGATCGATTTTCAATTCCTAACCCTATAAGTTATAAAATAATGAACGTACAGGCGCTTCCGCCGACTTAACGTGATAAATAACAAAATGATTCGACCATTTTGACCTTATAAGAGGTTACATATGAAATGTATGTTAATAAAATCACATTAATCAAGTAAGTTAGCCAGGCTATCAACAATCCGCGTCTGATACAGACGTTATAGAACAATTCCGCGGTCAGTTCTTTCGTTAATCTGTTAACGCAAGTAACTGATATGGTTTGCATAAAAATATGAATTACTAACCAGATATGTATGGCGAAAACGTCGACAGCAACGCGATGCACTGCCTTCGCGTTCTTACAGAGGGAAGAGAACTGAAGACTTCTTCATAAAACGGCAGCTTGTTGTTATTTTCCGCGGTCATTTCGTACTAATGTATTTGAATTTACAGTAACATGTCCCAAATGGCTACATTGAAGAGTAGCCTATCATATACATATTATATTAAAATGTCTAGAATAGATAGAAATCGTGGTCAGCTATTCTAAATAACTTTAAAGTTATTTGCTAGAATCCGTATGCATACACATATAAGAATTATTAGCCTACTCACCAGATGAAGAAGTTCCAGGTCGGCAGACGTCGACAGCAGCACCACTGACACGACAGAAACTCTTCCAAAGTCAAATGCTCTCATGTCTACACCCCACTGACATAAATTATGTCATAAATTATGACTGTTAATGGTCAACCAGTGCTACATTTTTATTTTAAATGTAAGAATAACATTAGTAGGCCAGCAAATTTTCCCCTGGAACTGGGTGTGGTGATTTTCGCGGTCAATTTGCACTGCTGTATTTAGATTAACAGTAACTGATAATTTCCCAGAATGCATTGAAATTCAACAGTAACTGTCAACTGTGTGCACAGTACATAACTGTTGGAAAAACAATTTAATACTGTGAAAACAACTAAATCTACTGTAACTTACTGTGCATAGATTATACAGTAAGAAACTGTTGAGAAAAACAGTATAATCCTGTGAAAACAACAGAAATCGTTTACAGTGTACAGAGATTTAAGTCATGCAAAATCTTTGGCTCTCCTCGGCATGTTCATGAAAGGAGTAGCGGTGTCTGAATCGTTTGAGTCTGAATCTTTTAAATGAATCATTGAATCATGTTCACAAAACTCAAATTATTGAACTCACTCAATGATCCACTCATGGGTTGACGATTATCAGTGAATAACAACTTAAATATGGTCTGTCTTCACACAAACCTCAGAATATATAGCGAGAACACTGCTTTTATGGTGCTTTTTAATATTATTTTTGGTTGCTCCTAGACAGCCATGTACAGATTCTTCAAAATTCTCCTTTCATGTTGAATGGAAGAATAAAAATAGCCAATGTTTGTAACATGAGTGCAAGTAAATAATTAGAATTGCCTTTGTTTTAACTCATTCTGTCACCTCAGTCACTCAATAAACATGGAAATCAATGGGATTGTCAACCGCGGCACAAACTATTGAGCGGATTGAACAGATAACAACATCACCATCCGCCTCAGAACAACTAGACTTTCGTCTGTCACACTCGCTGACTAAACGACTACCTCTGACGACAAATATCATAATGCAACATAGCATTATGGAAATGTGGTGGCTTGCCATTTTTAAGCACTGTCGGGATAAACCGTAGAGTTTATTTGAGCCTTTCTGAGCATCAATAACACCGAACAAGATGTTATCTGTAATGAATTCCCCTGATGGAACATTATCTTGCTTAATTACAGCAAACAGAACCTGTTCGTCAACAGAGGAGCGTGTTTTCCTTCTCCTATACGACGGAAAGGAGCGGCGAATTTCCGACAGTAGTGCTCTATTTATGGACTGAACATCGTTTTTGTCCTCAAAAATAATTCGTCCCGGTTGAATCAGTGGAGGTCAAGTGTGTATCAAGTGCGTTTGTGTAAAATAATCACATCCATCATTCATTTTTCTGGCCTCTAAATGTGGTGGGTGGATCTAAATCAAGGCCCCCGGCCATGGAAAGCTCTCAGGACCGAACGCCACAGATCCTGGTCATTTCCATAAGCCTGATATCCAAAATTAGATTTCACGGGCCAAGGTCAGTTATGTTAATACATCAGCGACTGATGGAGGAACGCCGCTTTAAAAAGACCGTCAGCGTACGTGTCTTGGACACTTTTTCGAAATGAATGCGCAGGAGTTTTTGTTTATTCTGATCAGCAAATCCCAGTATATCAGACAGCGGAGTGTAATCTGCGCATCATGAAGTCAGCAGTCGTGTTTGACCTTCATACACACTCTGAGCATCAATTATCCAGGCTGCTATTGATTTTTCTGCAGCGCTGCTCTGCTCTCTAATGCTGTCAGGAGCGTCTGAAGAAATCATCTGCTCCACGCTCAGCAAACGGCCTCAGCTCCTCACCCAATTATCACTAGACCAACAGAATTAGACCCGTTCATACTCCATTGATCATATTCAATTAAAATTATTATGAACCATACCAGATTTCAACAGATTTAGTCACTAAATATAATCAATAAGTGCAATTTAAATTCTTAGAAATTAGAAGAACTCAACTTAAATGGGCCTACTCATACTTAATTGATCATATTCAATTAAAATGATAATATAAACCCTACACTCTAAAAAATCCTGGGTTGTTTTAACCCAAATTTGGGTAAAACATGGACAAACCCAAATGTTGGGTTAAAATGTACAGTTGAAAGAGAGAGTTGAAATTTTAAATTACATTTTTAACCCAACATTTGGGTTTGTCCATATTTGACCCAAATTTGGGTTAAAACAACCCAACATTGTTTAGAGTGTACAGTTTTCAATGGAATTACACTTACATAATTGAATTCCTTAGAAAGTATTTGATTAAAATTATTATCAAATCTACAGATTTTAACAGAATTAAACTTCAAAACAATTAAATATAGTTATAACTCTTGGAAAATAGTCAGTAATTCAAATTATTATATAATATTTCAGAAGATTTAGATGTTGAAAATAATTAATAAGTATGAATACATTTTGTTTTTAAAAATATAAGAACTCAACAAAAAAGGGCCTAAATATACTTAATAGATCATATTCAACACAAATTTGGGTCAAATATGGACAAACTCAAATGTTGGGTTAAACATGTAATGAAAAGATGTACAGTTGAAAGTGAGAGTTGAAGTTGGGTTAAAATGTTAAATTACATTTTAACCCAACATTTGGGTTTGTCCATATTTGACCCAAATTTGGGTTAAAACAACCCAGCATTATTTAGAGTGTACAGATTTCAATGGAATTACACTTACATATAATTGAATTCCGTAGAAAGTATACAGACTTCAACAGGAATTGAGTTAGTCATACTTAATTGATCCTGTTTAATTGAAATTATTATAAAATCTACAGATTTCAACAGAATTAGACTTGAAAAATCATTAATTATAACTCTTGGAAAATGGTTAGTAATTCAAATTATTATAAAATATTTCATAAGATTTAGACTTAAATAAATAATCGATAAGTATGAATACATTTTGTTTTTAAAAAAACTCAACAAAAAAGGGCCTAAATAAACTTAATTGATCATATTTAATTAAAATTACAGATTTTAACAGAATTAAAGTTCAAACGTAATCAATAAGTATAATTAACATTATTAGAAAATATATAGAATTCAACAGAAATGAACTTAACTGATCATGTATCATTTCAATTATTATAACATCTACAGGATTGAACAGAATTACTAAAGTATATATTTTTATTTTTCGTTTTAATTATTGTAAAATAGTCGGAATTCATACTTACATAGTTAAATCATTATAAAAACCTACATATTTCAAGATAGTTAGACTTTAAATATAAAAAGTCAAGTATGACTATTTCACATTCTTGGAAAATATACAGAGTTCAACAAAAATGTATTCCTATTTTTTATTTTAACAGTATAATTTCACTATATCATAATTGACCTTATAAATATTTTAACTGTAAATATAATTAATCAAGTATAGTTAAAATTCTTATATATACAAAATTCAAAAATTAGACTATCATACTTTACTGATTATGTTTGATTTTTTTGTAAAATCTTTGTGACATCATTCCGATAAGTTTCAGAGGATGAGCAAGTTATTATTTTGATGAAAAAAAAATGTCATAGATAAACATTCTTTCCTCTGAAAAAACACACCAGTGATGTATATTAAAGTAAATGGGGTCAGCTTTGATTTCACGTTGACGTTAACACACAACCTGTCTCCAACATACCTCTTTTACTCCATTACTGGATTTTGAGCGTGTTAAGGAGACAGAATGTTTACCCAGCAGGCAGTGCAGCCCATAAAAATCACTTTATATTCCTTAGAGCCCATTGTTTTGAAGGTAGACATGCTGTTGTGTGTTCACGCTCTAGAGGTTTATATTTATCTCAATATTTCATGTTTCTCACTGCATGGAAGCCACCATTTTAAACCAGAGTCTTCTATATGACTCTGCAGATGCATGTAAGCAAGAAATGCCTTCCTGCTGTCTAAAATGTCTTCTGTTTGTGGTGTAAACAGCTCTGCTGTCAGGTAAACATTTCAAGCTCTGTCATGAAGACAGCTGAAAAACATTTCCCACCATCAGAAGAGCCAAATCTCTTGTTGTTTCGTCTCATTTACTCTCACCTCGTCTCATTTCGGGACAGTTTTCTTCCATGTTACTGGCCTCGCAAAAAGCACAATGCAGTATGATAGTGCAGGGATGCTACTTTGATATATACTATAGATATTACTCATAGGTACTTTAAAGAAAACCATTGATTATATACATAATGGTACTTGTGAGAGCCATTTTTTTTCTTCCTAAAAAGCAATTTGTCAATGAGCATATGTGTGTGTACTTCCTGGAGCATTTTCATTAGTGCACTGTGAGATTTTACAGCCAATAGACTGCCCTCCGTCTCTCTGCTGTTGCCGTGGAAACCAGGGGAGAACATGAGGGGGGTACATGGGAAATGAATTTATATCTCTCAGCTCTAGGATCACTAACTGATCCGCTGCTCAGATCGGAATTAAACTCTCACTAGGCATAAAGAGTGGTGCGGCGGCTCAGGGAGAGAGATGAGATAGAAATGAGCCAATCCTATTGTGTATGTTGACCAAAAGCACTTAATTTGATGCATAATCCACTGTGATCGAATCTTGCTCATAGGCAAGACCAATCCCAAATGATACGTCTTTAATATCTCGATTGTTTCTCCTAGAGAGCGATGGCATTAAATGGAGTGCAAATGGAGGCTCAAGTCTCCTGATTATTCTTCTAGTGTTCTCGAATGTCTCCTTCAGCTTCGCCAAGATACTGATGTCTGCAATTGAAAGTCAATGATTTTAATGTGAACATTTCTCATCGAACTCTTCCAAGATCAAATTATTGGTAAATTATTCAAAAGTTTGCTCGCTGGCTGTTTGTGCTTCAGACATGAATGATTTCTCTATTTGTTTGGCTTGTAGTGCGCTATGACTTTCCTAAGCGAATAAACTTACAATTTTTGTCTGACCGAGAATTAAAAAAAGTTTAGTCTGTGATAGACAAGGCCAGTAACACTCCAGCAACCACAGCAGCAAACAATGACACAGCACACTTTAGTGACAGAATTGTAGCACCCTAGCAACCACACAAAGCACCTTAACAATGGAATTGTAGCACCCTAGCAACCACTTAGATAACCTTAACAACTGTAGAGAGAAGCACACCAACAACCCCTCAGAACACTTTAGCAATAGAATTGTAGCACCCTAGCAACCACTTAGGTTATCTTAACAACTGTAGAGAGAAGCACACCAACAACCCCTCAGAACACTTTAGCAATAGAATTGTAGAACCCTAGCAACCACTTGGAGTACCTTGTCAACTGTAGAGAAGCACACTAATAACCCCTCAGAACACTTCAGCAATAGAATTTTAGCACCCTAGCAACCACTTAGAGTACCTTATCAACAGTAGAGAAGCACACTGATAACCCCTAAGAACACTTTAGCAATAGAAATGTAGAACCCTAGCAACCACTTGGAGTACTTTATCAACTGTAGAGAAGCACACTAATAACCCATCAGACCACCTTAATGGAATTGTAGCACCCTAGCAACCACTTAGAGTACCATAGCAACTGTAGAGAAGCACACTAACAACCCCTCAGAACACTTCAGCAATAGAATTGTAGCACCCTAGCAACCACAAGAGTACCTTAACAACTGTAGAGAAGCACACTAATAACCTATCAGAACACCTTAACAATAGAATTGTAGCACCCTAGCAACCACTAATAGTACCGTAGTGTAGAGAGAAGCACACCAACAACCCCTAAGAACAATTTAGCAAAAGAATCGTAGTACCCTAGCAACCAATCAGACGACCTTAGCAACTGTAGACAAGCATGCTAGCAACCACTCTGAACACATTGGAATAGCAACATCCAAGCAACCACTCAGAGCACCTTAGCAACTGTAGATAAACATACGTACAACCCCTCAGAGCACCTTAGCAACCACATATCAAAGATTCAGAACACTTTATCAATGGAATAGTAACACCATGGGAACCAACCTAAGCAACTGTAAAGCAGTTCAAAAAAACATTTACAGCATTTTAGCAACAGAATAGCAATGCCATAGCAACGCCTTGGTAACCACCCCGAACACATTAGCAACTTTATAGCACCTTTCAACAGAATAGCAATATCTTAGGCAGAACACATTTGAATAGTTCACACACAACACACACACACACAACACAGTATATAGGCCTATATATATATATATATATATATATATATATATTCACACATGCATACATATATACATACTTAGATACACTATATACTATATATATATATATATATATATATATATATATTACACAAACACACACACACTTACAAACTTTTAGTATAGATGTGATTCATCGATTCGACAGCACTAGTAAAATTTTAATTGAATTCAATTCAAATTTTGCAAACAAACACAGAAGACCTAAAATTTTAAAGGATAAACATCTGACAGCTTCTGAAATATAATGTAACTGCACATTTGAGGATCTTGTGAAGCTGCAGAGAACATCAGGGTGTTTCAGAAAGGATTGATCAACTCAACTGGGCTTGCAGGAACCAGCACAAACCACTCTGCCTCATGATCCGAGGATGCACTTTACCAGATACATCCGCTCTAATTCTATTGATATTCATGTGCTGGACACACAGGATGAAGAAAACCATATAAACTCAGGGATGATTGCAGTGGATCAATGTAGAACAAGATCATTATCGCTGTATTCAACAACCTTGAGAGCCACAACACCGTGGCGCACTAAAGCAATCCTCGTAAATTGTTAATGCTTCCAACCTTTATAATACACAAACAGCTGAATGACATCAGAGATGAAGGAAAGGAAATACAGAAGATCATTCCGGTGGAAGCATGAGGATGCGTGTGCGCGCAAGAAGACTTAAGGCTGGCACTTTCCTGTGAGGTCGTGCCTCATACACACCAATTACACGTGGAGCCCACACTCTGAGCTTTCTATTCAGATGGGCTTGGTATTAATCACCAAACTAACAAATCTACTCCCACCCTTTCAGCTCCGACGCCCCCTCTTAAAGGCACAGTGCATCAACGGCAACAGCTCCACATCTGTGCTTAAAGGAGAACTCCAGCCCAAAATTTGGTCTACTTACACATTGATACATAGTCAATCGTTCACTGAGATTTGTTTTCATGATAATCGAATGTAAAGAGTTTTATCTCTAAAAACCGTTTAGCGTATAATGCTAGTAATGGGGGCATTGACTAAGTAAAAAGAAATCGCTAGTTTATACCAATAACAAGGCTCAAAATAGCCCCACAGTAACACAGTAACATGCAAAACGAAGCATTGAGAACTTTGTAAGTGTACAGATCGTTTAATCAGATCTAAACATATTTAGATATACAGGAAATTGCAATTGATTTCGATATATCAACAGAAAACGTTGACTTTTTTCCGCAACCGCGCGAAAGATCACTTCCGGCGCTTTCCGGCACTTGCGCAGATCGAAGCGCCCATGGCCTTAGATCACTTGGACGTGGCTGTGGTAAAAATTAAAATTAATATTGTTAGTTTTCTCACACAAATAGCTCGTTTCCTGTCTAAATAGTATGCTATACAGTTTTTAAAGATAAAATTCGATTATCATGACAACAATTCTCAGAGAACGTTCGACTAGATACGCAATGTTTTATTAGACCAAAGGTTCATTATGCACCGGAATTGTCCTTTAACTGAGCTCATTTAATTCCACCAATCACGGCACAAATGGTAATAGTTGCTGACAGTGCTTCCGGCAGCTTAAGTTTACTTTTAATGTGTCATAATTAATAGAAACCCCACCGTTCCTGACAGCAAGAAAATCTGTGAATTCCTCTCAGAGATGATATACATGTGTGAAGTAATGAAGTAATTGTTTGCCATGAAACTATAGTGTTAATCTTAGCAAAAATTGTCAATTACAACAAAGGCAAGATGAAAAATTTGCATCATTGTTAAAAATAAATGATTTTAATTAAAAATGTCATTGTTGAAAATATGAGACAAGAAAATAAACCACAATATATATAAGTTTTAAACGCCATAAGAATTAAACCTACATCATATACCTGTACAACACTTTAGGCGTACAGCCTTAATCCTGAAGACAAAATCTAATCCTAAACCCATAGCTACTTAAAGGGATACTCCACTTTTTTTGGAAATAGGCTCATTTTAAAAATTCATAGTCGGGTTTTACTGTTTTCGAATCCATTCAGCCGATTTTCTGATATTTATAAGAATATCAGTAACCAGACAGTTTCTGGTCTCATTGACTTCCATAGTAGGAAAAAAAAATAAAAATACTATGGAAGTCAATGAGACCAGAAACTGTCTGGTTACTGATATTCTTATAAATATCAGAAAATCGGCTGAATGGATTCGAAAACGGTAAAACACAACTGTTTAACTCTGAAGGACTTGTAAAATGAGCCTATTTCCAAAAAATGGAGTATCCCTTTAATTTTAAACCCTTATTTCTTAACTCTAAACGTCAGCATCCTAACTCCAAAGCCTTCAACATAAACCCTTAAAACTAAAGCTAATTCTAAAACTTAACATCTTAAATCTAAACCGCAATCCCTTTACTCTAAAGCCTACAAATGAATACTAAATCCATAAAGCCATAATCTTTAACCAAATCCTAAAATGGTGGTACTGTTGGCTCTTCTTGCAATGTTCTTCATTTGTAAGTCACATTGGATAAAGGCGTATACTAAATAACAATGTAAATCCTAAACTATAAATCATACAACACAAACCCTGATGACTAAACCCTTAATATTAAACTCGAAACCAGAAAATCCAAAGCCTTATAGACCCTTCAAACTGGTTGAATCTCTTAACTCTAAGCCTTTAACTCCAAAGTCTACAATCGTTGAGATTTAGTTCAAATTAAATAATTTTTGCTTTTTTGTTGTTGTTGTTGTTTAATCTAACCGCTAAAACGAATCCTAAACTTGTGGTATTGTTGGCTCACTCTCCATAAAAGACTTTCGATACCAAAAGGCAAAATGTTATAAAGTCTACAACCTAAACCTTAAAGGGATTCTCCACTTTTTTTGGAAATAGGCTCATTTTACGACTCCCCAGACCAACTGTCTGGTTACTGATATTCTTCTGAATATCAGAAAATCGGCTGAATGGATTCGAAAACGGTAAAACTCAACTGTTTATCTCTGGGGGAATTGTAAAATGAGCCTATTTCCAAAAAAAAAGTGGAGTATCCCTTTAAAGACTACATCTAATCCTAAACTCTTAGCTCCTTAAAGAGAGACTCCACATTTTTGGAAATAGGCTCATTTTACCACTCCCCCAGAGTTAAACAGTTGAGTTTTACCGTTTTCGAATCGATTCATTTTCGATTCATACCGTTTTCGAATCGAGCCGATTTTCTGATATATTTAGAAGAATGTCAGACAGTTTCAGGTCTTATTTACTTCCATAGTATATATTTTTTCATACTATGGAAGTCAATAAGACCAGAAACTGTCTGGTTACTGATATCTTCTGAATATCAGAAAATCAGCTGAATGGATTCGAAAACGGTAAAACTCAACTGTTTAACTCTGGGGGAGTGGTAAAATGAGCCTATTCCCAAAAAAAGTGGAGTATCCCTTTAACCCTAAAGTCTAAAGCCTATGATATAAACTTAAAATGTCAACCCTAAATCCACATTGTCGTTCTGAAGAGTCCACTAGATTAGATGCGCTAGAGACAGGCACGGAGCCAATGACACCGAGACCTCAGTCAGACGTGGACCCGATCCCTCAGAATGAAACATAGACTCATTACGGGCCCGAAGAAAGACATTCACAGGCCTTCATCCGGACGTTTCACTGGCGTCTCGCGCTCCCTTCAGTTCCATTGCATCATTTGATCTGTCATGACACTCAGCGATCCCTCGGGAGCGAGTGCGACGGCACATCACGGTGAAACACACCCGCTGGAACCCCCCGAGTGGAGGGCCGGCCTGCCGCCGGGACCGTCTACATTAATATTTGATGGCCTTCTCTGTCCCCTGGCAGCTTTCTGACTTTAATTAAGAGCCAGTATGGTCACTAATCTCTGTTTACGCAACACAGAGTCAACCTGAAGAGAGCTGTCAACATCCCAGCAGACCTTCAGAAACAAACACACACGCCCCGACGAGACCAGAAGAGCGGAGCTATACGACGACACACACAGAGAAGAGAAAGACAAAGATTGGAGGCACATTTTTCCTTGATTCAGTCAAGTTTCTGTCAACTCCTGCTTCTTTTCCAGTAAGAGCCGTTTTTTTTTTTCTGAGAAAACTGAGGAAATGAAATCTCAGTGGAAGATCTGACTTACTGACTCTCCTTTTGATAATAAACGAATAGTGATTAGCTTTGGAATTACTTTCTTTAAAAGACAACATGATGTTATTATCATATAATACGATGACTATGGTATTATTAGCCAAAGTCATTTCAGAGGTGGAGAAAGTTATTACATTTTGATTATTTTTTCTTGAGTATAAAGTACTAATGGATCATGCACAAAAGACCAGGGACATTTATTAACACAATAATGTGGCTGATTTTTATGTTTCTTTTATTAGAAATCTTTGTTTATTCCACTCATATACACGCCGTTCCAGTTTATTAATGGAGGAAAACAAAACATGACTACGTTTCTAATTAATCAACTTCTTTAGTAATGAACTGTTGGATAAAAAAAGAAACACTGATGTTCAGAACAGCACTCTCTGATACTGAATGAAATGAAATTAAAGGTTCTCAAAGCGATCCTGGGAGTGTTGACGTTCGCAATATTTTCAAACAAATCGGAGGCTAGCTAGACCCTACCTCCTCCGCATCTCATCTCCTCCCCCTCCCTTCTGTGCTTCCTGAAATAATTGTAACCGTCGGACTGGAAGCCCTTCTGCCGCCGGAGTTCTAGCCATCGTTCAAAAGCTTTGCTACCGATGTAAATTCGGAACTTCGCACGTTCTTTATCCGACTCCTTCTTCTTTTTAATTTGTTCTTCAGAACGACGTCTCTTTGGTCGTGTCTCGGGCATTTTTCAAACTTCCCTCTGACGCTCGTCTCTCCTTCACACACACACACACACACACACACCCCTTCATGTGCACGCGCACTAACCCCCAGACCCACCCTCAAATACTTCTTGCCAGTGATTGGCTGGAACACTGTTTGTTAGGTTTCGTGGTCCGGGTAAGACATGATTGTTTTTGTTGCCGTTTGTGGAGCCTGTGGTGTCTACAGAGACCGCGTTTTTTTACAGTGTGTTTAGGGGACAGGCAGCTAGCCGATAGTGAGGAGACGTTTGCTGTACGTGACAAAAAATGTTTTGCCTCGACATCACTTATAGAACCTTTAAGTTAGAAAATATATTTGAAACCAGAGCCAAAAATCACATCCAACTAAAGATTCAAACACACATTAAAATGTGACTAATTGCCCAAGAATCAAACAAGCCTTGACATGTTTTACCTACCCTATCTCACGACCAATTCGTACGAATTCGACGAATGATTAAAAAGTGTCTAATTCGTACGACCTCACTCGTACAAATTCTTACAATTTGTCTAAACCCACGTGATTTGTAGGTTTAGGGGCGGGGTAAGGGGTAGGTCATTCGTACGAATTCATACGAATGGGCTCTATGCACGGCGGTATTTCCAACACTATCTCACGCCCAATTCGTACGAATTTGAAGAATGATTAAAAAGTGTTTAATTTGTACTAATTCGTACGACCTCACTCGCACGAATTTGTACGATTTGTCTAAACCCATGTGATGGTTAGGTTTAGGGACAGGGTAAGGGTAGGTCATTCGTACGAATTCAAACGAATTGGCCAATTCGTAAAATATGTACGATATTGTGAGGTCGTATGAATTGTTACGAATTGGCCACTTTTTAATCATTCGTCGAATTCGTACGACTTGGTCGTGAGATCGGGTTGGTATTTCCGGTGAAGGTGTAAGGATGCTCGATAACTTCCGCCGATTGTAGAGTCCAATGCAATACCGAGAATTTATATTGAATTTTTTAAATGATATTAAATAAACATAACTATATATAAAATTACATCTTAACATATGTACGTTTCGTTTCAAAGACGGGAAACGAAACGGGATCTGCCATAATCCCGTTTTCCTCGGTTTTCCTCTGCTTTAATCTCCACAACCGGAAATGGACGAGCATCCTTGCGTCAAATGCGGAACTTATGCGTACATATAGCCCATTGGCCAATTCATAAAATATGTACGATTTAGTAAAATCGTACTAATTCGTACGAGTGAGGTCGTATGAATTCGTATGAATTAGCCCCTTTTTAATCATTAATTCACTGGTTCACTCAGCCACAGACCCCAGATGTGGTTTGATATAGGGGTCGGTCTCACTATAACCCCGCCTTTCTGAGAGCTTACTCTGCTCTGATTGGTCAGATGGCCAAAAACAAGTATTTGGGCCCTCATAAAGCCCAGTTTATACCCATATGGGCCTCACATACATGTTGGCTGGGAATCATGCCATTGGTTTTATCATATTAATTCGAGCTCAAGTCCTCATGCAAAGTTGATTTGCTTTTTGCAGTGCAGAGAACAGCGTCTTCTTGACATGTCAACAACATGAAACACTAAACACGAAAACTCTCAACTACAGTGTTTGAGGGTCAAAGCAGACGTTGTTCGCGGACAACTAATGAGGACCAGACTGGAATCATGCAAATTTGTTCCAGATCTACATGGGTATGTGCAGGAAGTAAGACTGGAATCACAAAAGACTTGTTTCAGACAGTTCTGAATCAGTTCTTTCTTTTGAGAGACATTAACTTCATAAATCATGAACTTTGATCTTTGACACTTATGCAGGCCTTTTATATTGCAGGCAATTTCCCCCCCCAAAAAGCATAATGGGGCACTTTAATACATTTTTTTATTAAAACCAAATCCTTAAAGCTACACTGTGTAACTCTTTTAGTTTATTCTTGGCTAAAACACTTAGTTCTTTCAAAAATATATGTGCTCTTTAATGTATATTTACTTCGTTCAAGTAATAAAGTATTCTCGTGAGTGTATATGCCATTGAAAATACATACGGGTAAGGGGTTCTAATGTCGGTCGCTATGTTGCCCCTTCATCTTGAAAGTACATTAGCCAAAGAGGGGCATACCCGTTAATTCAAGCTTCACCTTTCGCGTTTACGTTTGAGTTAACACTCATGGATGAGGTCGAACTGGAAGCCATGTTAATCTTGGACTACATTGGCCACCGTAGGAGTTAAAACAAAATCGGAATTGAGAGGAACAGAAACTAATATACACTGGATGGTCATATACCTTTTTACCACTAGATGGAGTAAAAATCACACAGTGTAGCTTTAACATGATCCAATAACCCCTAAAATGTTATATTGAAGCACCTGACAGAATCCGTAGGGGCCCTTCACACAGAAAACACTTTTGCTTTGAAAAACGCAAGACGCGGGGAGATTTGAGAATGCAGTGTCGTGTCAAACATGTCCGTCTAACGCGTGTTTACGTAGAAAAACAATGGAAAAGTAATGCAGTGGTGTTCTGTGTGAACCAGCCCTTAAGGTTCAACATGGAACAATTTCCTCCAAACGTGTATAACATGAGAAGATCAGAAAAACAGAAATCCCATAGTGTGCACCCGGCTTAAGGGTTTTCTTCTGTCATCCCCGTCGGGCTTCAGATATCCCATAATGTGCTACAGCTGTTTGGTGAAACAGCCTGTAATGACATGCGGTGGCCGCTCTCGTTTCTGGAGTGTTAATGACGCACTTTCTGCTGTTTACACGGTTCTGGCCCATTACCTCAAGAGATTTCTCCGATCGCCTTTATTATTGTGCAGAAAAGCAACAATGACCTTTGGTTTTTTTATTTCTTCCGGAGAAGCCACCGCCAAAGGTTTACGTGACCGAATAAACAGAGAAACCTCAATGTAATTATTACAATCACCTTCAGTCAGACTCATAATGAAGTGTGACTAATTAGCTCTCAGACAGAGTTTGAACTGGTGTCTGTATTTGACACGCTGACTCCGTCGAGCATCACCACCACCGCTACGGATTATTCTTATATAATCACTGAGGAAACAACTGGGCAAATTACAACCGAATATATAAAAAGGGGTGTTTTCTACACTCTTGTTGGACTTTGGTTTTAAATTAAGTCTCTTTAAATTTCTTATACCAAACAACCCTCAAAAATTTTCCACCCTTTCTTTGACTAAAGTCCCGTTCAGGCAAGTCATCTCATTCTCGGGCCGCTATTCCACTCATGCAAGTACAGCCCCCATCTCTTTTAATAGGGAAACATCAAATTATCCAAAGCTGTTCACCAAGCGTACGATTAAATTTCATATTTGAAGTCACTAAGGAAAAGATTTGTATCTAAATGCTCAAATAATGACAAAAACAAAACAAACAAAAAACAGCCAATGCGTGTCTCAGAACACAGATTGTTTCTATTGCCTCTAAAGGCAGCTACAATGATGCAAGGACTTCACCAATTGGAGATTGTCTTTTTTATCTATAAGGGTGTAACGTTTTTGATTTTAAATCGAAATCGATTGATCGAATGAACAATCTTGAACTTTGAATTAAAAAATGGAATTGTCGATGCTGCCACGCCCCCATGTCATGTCCGTTCGGCTTGCCAAGAGGACAAAACGCACATGTTAAAGTGCTGCGAGGCTATAGTCTATAGTATGATTTCCGCGATCACGGAATTGGCAAATTAACGCGGAATCTAGTGTTAACGCGGAATTTCGTCGAATTTTACATATTTGGTTTGAAATTTTGTTTTTGTGTGGGAGAAGAACGCATGTCTGGTGGAAATGCAGACCGGGGGAAGCAAATCAGGGCGACACAACCCCCCACCCCGTCATTTCAGCTACAATGACGAAATCAAAATAACGAAATTATGACGAAGCGGCTCTCCACGGCTCTGCTTTCATTGGCAAAAAGTTAAACTCAACGATATAAGCCGTCAGTGCCGAGTTGAGCAGTTTACACGTGACTTATATACTTTGTTTCCCACACATAGACTAATGGCGGTAACAAAATCCACTCCGGCCGCCACATATTGCGTTTAGTTCGTATATTTTAAACACTATTTAAAACATGCAACGTATTCTTTCAGATGTTCGCGCTTCAAAAAAGCCACAGTTTGCAGACATCCCAAGTCTCGCGGAAGTTCCAGGAGTCTCCCGCATATTGATAGCAGCTCCCTGATGCAAATTAGTTCAAATCTCTTGGAATCTAGAGTTAGCGAGCAAGAGCATGCCGAGACAGAAAAAACTGTGCTCCAAACCATATTGCGCGTACGGCAGAGAGGGATAGAGCGAGAGACCTTGTGTGGCTCATGAAGCGCGTGTGAGAGCATCCTGATTGGCCGATTGATAAAAATCGAGAATCGAATCGAACCGTGTCCTTAGAATCGAAAATGTAATCGAATCAAGGATTTGGATAATCATGACACCCCTAAGGCCGTGTGTCCACCAAAGCGTTTTTTCCACGCACCTGGCGTATGTTTTCAATTGTATTCAATGGGAGCGCCACGCTTTTTAAACGCCATGAGCGTAACAATGCGCTGAATGTTTTTTTTTTTTTTTCAAACTGAAGTGTCGAACGCCATTTTCAAAGGCCTTTTTCAAAGCTGAAACAAATTTCAACTTTGGGTAAAACGCAGCGCAGCCAACTGACCAATCACAGTGGAGGAGGGGCGGGACTAATACCACACCGACCAACTGTCACAACATTCTTTCTGTACAATGACATCAACCAGCAGAGCTAACCCAACAAAATGAATGAACAATATTTTTTTTAGTATGAAACAAATTATTTGCGAAATAAGTTACAAGTAAACTGTGGTGCGGCTATTCCGTATCACAGCAACAAAACGTCTCAACGGAAAAAACGCTGCGCTGCCAGAACGCTCTCAAGCGCTCAAAGCACGGCGTTTTCAGCAGAGCGTCTGATGTTTTGAGCTGGCTAGACACTTTGGTGGACACACGGCCTAAAGCTTATTTATAAGGCTTATTATTTAATAAAACGTACATTGCGAGTTGCACTTTCTCCTATTCAAAGTAATATGTGCACCGTCTTGTGTATCTAAAGTCTTTGCTATCCATGTAGTTAAACTGTCTGCTACTGTACCTTTAAGAAATGTAACTGAAATCCGATGCAATTTCCACTTATTGTATAGATGTTCATCGGGACTGGCAAAATCCCTGAAAACTGTTGTAAATCAGTCACTATAACAAAAGATACTACAGTTTCTTCTAAAATACTCCAAATTTCTATTAGAGTCTTTCTACTTGAACATTTCATGTTATTTGCTGTTTCTTTTAATTATTTGTGAAATCTTTGTGTCAATGTAAATCCTACACCCTCACTGGAATCTCATTGGATATTGCAAAAAAGTAAAAAAAAAAAAAAGGTGTACAAAAATGGCAGTATTTATAGTGTATTCTTTAGCAAATACAGTCAGAAGTGGCCTAAAGGCAACAGAAGGGTTGTGTCAGTACATCTATGTTTAAAATGCTTTTAAATAAAATACGTGTGATTATTTCACGCTCATAGCTTGTGCATATTTAAGCAGATTTTGCTCTGGGGGTGTGTAACGTGTGAGGTCACACTGAGGTCGTTAAGGATTATGTCACAGACGGTTTACGGGGCTTTTTGGCCTTTTAGGTTACTATTAATTTTCGAAAGGTCATTTTAAAAAAAATATTAATTTATGAAATTACTGTCGTGAACAGATGTCGGGGGTTTAACCTGCGCCGAGTTACTCTATTTAATTAACATTGAGTTGGTAAACTGCTCTTGAACCGTGAGCTCAGCGCTGATTAATGGATGGTGATTTTTTCCAGATGGGAGGTTTAGTTGAGACATATATCACACTGAGAGGTGATTTCTAATGTAACCCGGAATAGTTGATACTCAGCAGATACTCCCACTGTAATGTTGGTAGAGTTTGACGCAAGTTAATAGAGCGTTACAGGAGGCTGGTTGAGCTCATTGCTCCTGGATGACGCCCAGTGCTCCTCCGAGGCAAATCAATGCTGAACCAAATACAAAGCGGAAACGTTCATAAAATAAATATTGATAATACGCTCAGTTCGGAATATAATTGTCTTTAAGGTACATATAAAATATGATTATATTTGTAAGCAACATCTCACTCATCTGATTGATCGTCGTTGCAATGCATTCTGGGAATGATGTGAGTTTTGCAGCATGAAACTTATGTATATTATGTATTTTACAAAAAAAATACTTAAAAATCATGTGATAAACAATGTTATTTATTTAATTCAATTAAAATTAGTAAGTTTATTACTTTAGTTATTATTAGTTTAATATTGGCTAATTTATTATTTTTCTATTTATATTTAAATTTTAGTAACATTTGTAGTAATTTTGCCATTATAAAAAGCCTATATATGCATATACTGTATAAATGTGTATTTTTTTTAGTTAAATTTTAGGTACCGAAAACTTTTTTTTTTTAAATTATTGTTTTAGTTTTAGTTTTAGTTAACTATAATAACCCTAATAATAATATAAAGAGTATGAAACTTTTATGTATATTATAAAAAAAATACTTGAAATCATGTGATAAACAAATGTTATTTATTTAATTCAATTAAAATTAGTAAGTTTATTACTTTAGTTATTATTAGTTTAATATAGGCTAATCATTTAAATTATTATTTTTATATTTTCTATTTTTATTTACATTTTAGTTACATTTGTAGTAATTTTGCCATTATAAATGTATATACATATACAAATATCTATTTTTTGTCCAGTTAAAATTTTAAGTACCGAAAACTTTATTATTTTTTTTTATTATTGCTTTAGTTTTGGTTTTACTTAACTATAATAACCCTGGTGAAAACACAATGTTTATCCATATACATTAATACGATCAGTTTGATATATAATTGTCTTTAAGGTACATATAAAATATGATTATATTTGTAAGAAACATCTCACTCATCTGATTGTTGTTGCAATGCATTCTGGGATTGATCTGAGTTTTGCAACATACTCTATAATGGTGATAACAATCTAAAGAGCATGAAACTTTTATGTATATTATGTGTTTTATGATTTTTTTTTAAATTTTAATTTTAAAAAATGTAAAAATCATGTCATAAACAATGTTATTTATTTAATTAAATTAGTAAGTAAGTTACTAAGTTTATTACTTTAGTTATTATTAGTTTAATATTTTATTTTTATTTTTATTTAAATTTCAGTTACATTTGTAGTATTTTTGCCATTATAAAACTATATATAAATATATATATAAATGTGTGTATATATATATATATATATATATTTTTTTTTTCTCAGTTAAAGTTTTAAGTACTGAAAACTAACCGAACGTAACTTTTTTTAATTTATTTTTTTATTATTATTGTTTTAGTTTTGGTTTTAGTTAACTAAGTATGTTTTTATTTATAATCAATAATCAAATACTGTCCAATCATATATATATATATATATATATATATATATATATATATATATATATATATATATATATATATATATATATATATATATTTATATATATTATACCAAGAGCAGGGCATAAAGGTTCAAGATGCCAATAATCTCAAAACGTATAAAAAATTCATCAACATGGCCGATATATCAGTGTACCACAAGCATTACTTGTGCAAAGTCCATGCAACTCACTCAAGGCGTTTCATAAAACAGGATAGCAGCCTTTGTGTCGGGAATGAGCCTGTATTGTCTAAAAAACTCATCTAGATAGGCAGCTCACTAGGATTTGGAGCAGCGTTGGTCTTTGCTCAGGCTGTTAATGAGCAGAATTCAATCACCTCTCTCTGATTGCAGGGGGCTGGAGGTGAGACAGGGAGACGTGCGACAGCATCTCTTACTCGTACGAGAATCTCCACAACCATTTCATTACCAAAGCACTTCAAAAGCAATCAGCTCTGACGGCAGAGATTTCAAAGGTGCGTTCACCCAAGGATGCGCTCGCTTCTGTAGAGCTTCATGCAAAGCGCCATCAAAACACCAGCTGAAAAACAAAAGGAGAGCTGAAAAACCTGCTCATTGATTTTCTCAATACGGCTTACAAAACAACATCCAAATAAACATTGTATACTTTCACAATGAGTTTATGAATGGATCAGGATCTTCAATGGGAAAGTCGAAAATTTGGGTCAGAACTTGGTGACGTGAAGTCTCCAAAAGTAAAGTAATTTCCGAGGAAAGCAATTTTTCAAGCAAAGATTATGAAGACAAAATGTATTTAAGAAAGTAAATAGGGTCAATTTTGATTTCATGTTGAATTAAACCATTCCCTTAGCTTTGATAATCAGGCACTCTTTTATATGTTTACTCATTTGTTTCTTTCAGTCATTAAATGACTGATTATGTTGAATTTGTCTGTCTCTTTCTATCTTACATTAGATTGAAATCCCATATTAATTCTGACAGAGAAAATGGAGCGGGGAAATTTTAATGACAAGATGTGTTTACAGATTGTCTTGTTTGTATGATTTCATGAGTGCATTAGTATTAATATTGTGCATTAGTAGTGAAATGTAATTGTGAGTTAACGCAAGGCAATCACAATGAATCAAATTACTTTAGTTTCAGAAAGTAAGTTGTTGAGGTAGTGGAAGTGAGTGTTTGCGTCACAATGCCAAAAATTATTTTCCTAATGGGTAATTTTGTCTTGTTTTCTAATAGAGCTGCACAAATAATGATACAAGATTGCCCTCAACCACACAATCTTACTCCTAAATGACAACGAAATTCGCCTGTGATTCGCCTGACCCAGAGAGGAAAGTTGTCATGTAACAGCTTCACAAACTGATCACAGAAGTATATATATATATATATATATATATATATATATATGTAAATACAGTCTGGTCTCATCGTTAATACGT
This sequence comes from Cyprinella venusta, assembly GCA_038021265.1. Lineage (NCBI taxonomy): Eukaryota > Metazoa > Chordata > Actinopteri > Cypriniformes > Leuciscidae > Cyprinella > Cyprinella venusta. Next base: position 8,714,082 of record CM075886.1, read on the forward strand.
AGATATTTTATGTTTTTGCAAAGATACGAACGTACGTTTGGATAGATGCTGAAACGTATGACATCGACGTATCTGCAACATTTAAACGTAACATTATTACGTTTTTACAGCTAAAAAACGTAAACTATTTACGTATATTCCATATCATACAGATATCTGTATAATTTCCCTTTTAACCATTTTATAGATAAATGTAAGATCCCGTAACCCTAATCCCAAACCTAAACATACCCATTTTATACTTAATATAAAATAGAATAAAAGGTAATGCGGACGGCAGTATTGTAATAGTTTTGTGAGCAGATATTAAATTACTAATCAATGAAAATGTTAATCCGGCTTCGGTTCGCGCTTCTCCATTTCAAATGAACTAAACTATCCAACCGTCACAGTCCTTCATGTCGCAATCTGTGACGAAGCAGGGAAGAGCCAATGAACATTTGATATCACTGCCGTAAAACATGACGTATCAACGTATTTTGAATTTGAATTCATCACCAGCGCGAGGTTTAACATGTACGGTCGCTGCTGAGAATGGAGACGAAGATCACGACTGGATAAGAGCCTGAATTAGGTGTTGTTTCTTGCAAACAACTATGGATTCTAAAGATTTGGATTATGTCAAACTAATAAAATTGATGTCTTTTGTGAATTTTGTTGTGTTTTATAGGAGAAAACGCTTTATGTGTGTCAAGGTAAATAAACTATTACAAAACGGTTAAACGAGTAACGTTAAAGAATGTATTTTTAAGGTTTTATATTGTATTGTTTAACACCATGCAGGCGAAATGAGCAAAATGTTAAGTATTATATCAATAAATGCGACTGAAAACTTCAATAATAAGACAGTGGAATGCAATAGAGAGCCTAAGTCCCGCCCCTTCGCTTCCGGCTCATGGGACCTTATTTCGGAAAAAATATGAATGGTAGTCAATGGGGAGAGACAACTTATCTTTTTATTCCGTCTGAACTGTGCCCTCAATTACACATATGATGTTTGTCAATTTAAAAGATGATTCTCAAAGTCAAAAACGTCGCAGTTTGTCATACAACAGAAGAGTAACATTTAGTTTTATGTGAAAATCGCTCTGTGAACTACATCTCCCGGGAAGAGAAACGAGATCCGCTGCTCGTGTGTGTGCAGTCTGGTACAAAACACTCAGGTAGGACGGCGTAACGCTACGATTATAACGTAAGGCTGTAGAAACAATGACAGACAGCCTCAGTAAAGTTTCAGTCATTGAGAGAAAATGTGCGCCTTTGGGGTTTGTAGTCTTTGTAATTACGTATTTTCACAGTCTTATACCTCAACGGTTTTACATCAAACTGCGACTTTCTTTACTTTAAAATGTATCTTTTAAATTGACAAACATCATATGTGTAATTCAGGGCACAATTCAAAGCAGATCAAAATATTTGTTGTCTCTCGCCATTGACTACCATTCAATTTTCCGAAGTAAGGTCCCATGGTGGTCGACCGGAAGGGGAGGGACTTAGGCTCTCTATAGAGTCGAAACATAATGCTAAGATATTATTATGCATAAATTGTGATTCGTACAAATGTGTACGTCGATGGATTTGTTCATACGTAAATAAATTACGTTTTTGTGCTCTCAATACATAAATATTTTACGTTTTAGGACTGTAAATACGTCAGTATTATACGTTTCTGCAAATATATAACGTAAATTATACATACGTATGATAGAACGACACTTTACGTACAAATACAAACGTATTCTCATGAGATCACGTTGGTATATAATGATTAACTAATTTACCAAGATATATTGGCTACAAACCAAACAAGTCTTAAAGAAACAGTTCACCTAAATTGAATTATTTTATACTGCACAAGTCATATCACCTTTTACAGTATTTTCTTTCGAAGTTTTTTGTCCACATTTATTGGACAGCATGTAAGAAAAATGATATATCAAAATTGGTTCACATTTTATATTATACTAACTATAAGGAACTTTGCAACTACATGTCAACTAACTGTCATTAGAGTATTAGTAGACTCTGTTTAATATCTGCTCACACTTTATTCTGATGCTCCCTTAACAGACATGCTACTGACTGTAAGTAACTTTGCACCAACAACTCCACTTATTCTCCTAACCATAACCGTAACTCTAAAGAGATTTAGATGACATGTAGTTGCAAAGTTACCAGAACGTTTAAAGTGGACTATATATAAAATAAAGTGGAACCCAACATTTCTGACATAATAATAAAATAATATATGTTTCATTTAAACATTCCCTTCAACATTTGATCCAATTTTGCTCTTTAAATAAATGTCTTTATTCAAGAATATTTCACTAGAAAGCAAAATCCTGATAAAGAAAATGCTTTTTTCCGCGCATCATTTAATGACTCATCCATGTTGAACTCTATAAAACCCCTTCCTGACTACGCACAATGTCCTCTGTCTCCTTTAAAAGCTTTTATTGTGACTGCTGTCATTGTCCTCTCTGACATGAATAACAGCAGCCTCTGTTCGCACGCCTCTGGATCAGAGAACCGGCCGCTCATTCACACACCGTTCTCACCCCAATTTAGCAGCAAATTAAATGTCAGAGTCTGGCACGGAATTCTGATCAGGAAACGCTCAAGATGAGAGCAATTTGTCTTTGATAAAAGCCGGCGAACAGACTTTTCCGTTTTCATTAAACGCGTTAAAAAGAACAGATGTACGAGAGATGGATTCTATCTGTCAGGGGTTTGACGGTTATCAACCCAAAGCAACACCATCCAGAACAATCAGATCTGCTCCGAGGAGAGCACGGAACATCCAACATGACGGATCTGGGAATATAAGGTCACGCTCTCTCTCCGTCTTTCTCATCCTGATCTTTATGTTGGCTTGGAGTGAGAGCTGAGAGTGATGGCGTACGTCAAACATCACTGGCACGTTTCACTTTCTGTGTGTACCTGAGAACGCACGTTCTCCGTTACAGATGTTTGATGGATCCCTGTGTGGACCAGTGTGCTACAGGCAGACATTGTTGTCTGGAAATGTGCTTTAACAATCTACAACAATGAGTTCCTGTAAAAATCCACTTGGAGTTCCCCCGGGAGGTCGCTTTTCTTTGCCAATTGAGAGATTAGTCTTCCACTATGAATGCCAGAGGCTGCAAGGCATGCTTTCTGTGGAGAGCCGATGTCCACCTGGAGCTTCTTCGGTTCATCAAGAGCAAGGCCTCCTGAACGAACGGATCCTCAGGGTACATCAAAACCTCATCCATCTTTACTGAAAGTGCATAAAACTGACAATTACCCCTTTTCCACCAAAGCATTTTTGAGATGCCTGCCACGAACCAGTTCTTTGTGTTTCGACAGCCAGGAAAACTGGTTCCAGAGCGGCACAAAATCTTTGCTGGACTAGAACCGCTCTTTTAACAAGTCATGCTTTGGTCCCGGGCAGGGGGCGGTTTTAGATTTGTTCTGAACATCTTTTCTGACCATAATATAGGATCGCAAAGCCAGGGGAAACATTTAAAAAAACCTCACTTTTCAAAAAAACTTTTGCGGATAATTTACTCACCCCCATGTCATTCAAGATATCCATGTCTTTCTTTCTTCAGTCGAAAAGAAATTAAGGTTTTTGATGAAAAGATTCCAGGATTTTTCTCCATATAATGGACTTCATTGGGAACCAAACGGTTCATGGTCCAAATGAGAGTTTCAGTGCAAACTGCTCAAAGGGCTTTAAACAATTCCAGATGATGAGTAAGGGTCTTATCAAGCGAAACGATCGCTCATTTAATAAATAAATAACAAAGTTTAAGTTTTATAAGCTCAAATGCTCGCCTTGCTCTGTACTGCGACGTACGTTTGTGACTCTCCTGTTCGAACTCGTTCATCAGAATGAACGAATCTCTTTCTGAGTCAATTCATTTGTTTCTTTCGTTGAATCAAATGACTCGGAAAAAGATTTGTTCGTTTTGATGAACGAGTTCGAACAGGAGAGTCACGATTGCGCATCACAGAACAGAGCAAGGCGAGCATTTGAGCTTATAAAACTTAAACTTTATTATTTATTTAATAAATGAGCGATCGTTTCGCTTGATAAGAGCCTTATTCATCGTCTGGAATCGTTTAAAGTGCTTAGAAGAAGCAGTTTGCACTGAAACCGTCTTTTGGACCTTGAACCGTTTGGTTCCCAATGAAGTCCATTATATGGAGAAAATCCTGGAATGTTTTCATCAAAAACTTAATTTCTTTTCGACTGAAGAAAGGAAGACATGGACATCTTGGTGAACTACTCATTTAACCTTGAAGTTGGCGCAAGCGTTTCTATTTTTTTATTGAAAGAATTATAAGCAAAGAGGAAAACAGTCACAATATAGAACAAATAAATTGAAAGAATAAAAAAATACACGAGACAGGGGTACATAACTAATCAGAAAAGAAATAAAGCCTTTTGGTACATGAGTTAGAGATAATCCCAAAGTAATGTTGTACTTGCAAGCGTTTCTAGCTAAGACGTATGGCGACGTACACAGTGACGTAACAACGTTGTTCTCCAGTGGAAAAACAAACTAAGGAAAAGCAAATTGAACCAACTCCGAACCAACTTTGAACCAGCACCAGTTCCAAACCAGTTCTTTTTTAGTGGAAAAGGGCTAGCATTCATTTTCACAGCTACTGTAGCAAGTTCATTTACACAATACATGATGCTTTACACCCCAAAAAAGGGAAATGGGACTCACAAGCGAAGGGAAATGGGATTGCACCAAGACTGAAAACCAACCGCTAATCGCACCCCTGATTTGAAATGATTAATGCGTCATTGAGAGAGTATGGTGGCTATATGGTCCTGCACACAGAAAAGGCTTTTAACCAAAGAAATAGGCAAAAATAGTCAAGGGAAATTATGCAAATCACAAAATTGCCACTGAATCCATTTTGCATGCAAGAATTCACAGACTATTGGGAAATTTCGCACCACCACTATAATCCAAGTACTTGATACGGCACTTTAAAATTGTGAACGCGCGCTCCACTGCTCATGCGACTCCATATACGCCTGTGTTCAACATCATTACTGATGCCATGACAAAAACCAAAATGCTTTCAATTATTCTAATAAGAATTTATTCTAAACTAAACTGTTTTAATTATTTACTGTATTTTATTTGATTTTTTCACTCTAAACTGTTTTAATTATTCTGATTTCTTTTGATTATTTTAATTTCTTCTATGTAAAGCACTTTAAATTACCATTGTGCTATATAAATAAACTTGTCTTGCCTAATAAATATAAACAAATAATAAAAATAAAGAAAAATATAAAATCAATAGAATTAAAATGAAACAAAATTAAACATCAAATTACAAAAACAATATGTTACTTAAACATGTATTAAAAATAAAAATGTATATTTGCTTATTTTATTAATAATTATATATATATATAATTTAAATAAATAAATTAAATTAATATATATATAAAAAATTAAATAATAAATTTTATATATATATATATATATATATAATAAGTTTAAAAGTAAATAAAATAAAAAGGTAAACAAAATTATTCAAATTACAAAATAAATTAATTTGAAAAATATATTAAATCATTAGCATAGAAATAAAAAACATAACCATAAAAATATACTGTAAATTTAAAATATTATACATGTAAATGATTAAAAGCTGTGTGAATGAAAAAATATTACAAATATAACATTGGAAATAAATGAGTGTCTGGTTAACTACAATGTGGGAGATTAGTGAATAATATTTGACTTCAATTAATGAGTGAATCAGTATTCAATGGGAATGTAGGTTGGGGCTTGATTTTATCCATTGGGAATTGATTGGATCATGAAAAGTAACAAGGAATAGGTCAAAAATAATCAAATTTTTTTTTTGACCCCAAGTCTAACTATTTCCATTGCTTTGTAATCAGCCACTCAATAATTTATTTCAGGTCATGAAATGACAGATTATGTTGAATTTGTTGTCTCTTTCTCTCTTACATTAGACTGAGTGAAATCCCATATTAATTCTGACAGAGAAAATGGAAAATAATCCTCAGACTCATATTAGGATGGTGCATACAGCACCTGATAAATGAATCAATGAACAATGTCCTAAAAGTGCATAATGAGCCTTTAATGAGTTTAGCACCGTCTATTAGCACTAGGTAGCACAGCTTCCACCAAAGTCATCAAACTCCCCACACAACAACAGCAAGAACCTCGGTCTTACCTCCAGACTCATCCGTCTCTAATACAGTCTGTGAGAACGCTGGGAATCCGGACGTATCGTGATTTCACTCAACTAACTCTGACCGCCAGGTAATATTTCATAAATGAATTAACTTCACAGTGGCAGATGTGATTAGATAGAGTATCTAAGAGAACAGAAGGCAGGGAACGCTCCTGCAATGCAACAAAATCTGAAAATCAAGATACATTTACTTCAGATGCTAAATGACATGAGATATTAAGTTTTCCCTTTGAATTAAGTTTAATTTGTCTTACCTCGCTATGAGATTCTTAACCCTTTACCTGTCACCCCCCTTTTTGATAATTGACATTAAAATGCACTATACAAACTTAAAATGGTTGTGATTCAAGAATGCTTTGGAATACATTACTGATTATTACTAAAGTGAAAGCACTTCAAAAAATTAAAGTATGAAAAAGTTATGGAAGTTAAAAGTTATCAAAGTTATCAAAACCATATATCTAACCAAGTTGTGTTCCAAATTTAAAGTTGATATCACAAAAATTGAAGTTCCCATGAGATTTTGTTCAGGCGTTGTACCAAAAATAGCCACCGGGTGCCATTGAATTCCATTTGAATTTAATTGTATGCATTTTGCCATAGCAAATTAATAAATTTCTATCAAAATATCACTTCTGTCACTAAATATGGAACCTTGAGACTCAGACCTTTCCGACAATACTGTATGTGTCAAGATTAGAAAAGGTTTTGATAATAAATTATGAAAGATGATGCCCAAAAGGGGAGGGGCCTAATAAAAAAATACCATTTCTATGGTAACGCAACATCAAATTTCAAAACGGTTTTCACAGGATGAATTCTGAGTTCATAAGCTTTCAAATGATACCTAATTTATGATTGCTAAAATATGTGATAAAATAATAATAAAAAAATATATTTATATATAAATAAAATATATTATACTTTTTAGAGGACTTCTTACCTTACTTTTTAAAATAAAATTTTATCTTTTTTATTGACAAATAATAATTATGTTTTATTATGAACTTTTAGCACTAAAAACCAAAGTTTCAAATATTAAAAGTGTGTGCGTCGACTTTTTGTGACAAAACTCCTGTAATGAAGTCGATTGTTTTGAGGCACACTCTTGTCATTAATTCATATATTACTGTTCATTCATAATTTGTAAGAAAAAAAAAACAGTGCTAAAATATCTATTTAGGAGTCTTAGACCTTTCCAACGATATTTAGTTTGTCATGACTAGATTAGGATTTAATAGAAATATAGTGAAGTAAATTTAGGTTGCCCGTATACAGGCAAGTGACAGTTAAAGGGTTAGTTCACCCAAAAATGAAAATTCTGTCAGTATTTCTGCAACCTCATGTTGTTCCAAACCTCTATGTGTTTATTTGTTCTGCTGAACACAAAGGAAGATATTTGGACGAATGTTTTAATCAAACAGATCTCAATCCCCATTGACTAGTAGGAAAACATTTACAATGGAAGTCAATGGGGAATGACATCTGTTTGATTAAAACATTCTTCCAAATATCTTCCTTTGTGTTCAGCAGAACAAATAAACACATAGAAGTTTGGAACAACATGAAAGTGAGTAAATAGTAACAAAATTTTCATTTTTGGGTGAACTAACTCTTTAAGGGGACTCATTTTTATTTTTTAGGATAGAAATAATTTGATAGTTTTTTTTAGAAATAGAAGTATTTTGCTTCTCAAGTAAATGTATCTTGATTCAAGAATGTCCAAGACATATAATGGGGTGGAACATCATTTTTTTTTTGCAATGTGTTTGTAATCATGTGACACAACAACCGGGCATTTGGTGCATTCAAGTCATCGCTTGTATATCGTACTTATGAGTTGAACGCACTTGAATCCCTGATCTTTACGAGTTGGGGGTGCGTCACTGAGAAATATGGCGGAATACCACAATACTTAAAAGTATTTAGTAGTGCTAATGTCAAGCTTTTCCATTTACAGCGCAGTAAGCTAATTACCAACACGGAATATGATGATATTATTACATAACAATGCAACATGTAATAACATTGGCAGTGGCTTCATAAATTTATCAAAAACAAAGTACACCTGAGACACAGAGTTTAAGAACCGTATAGTATTTTTGTGTAATTAGTTAAGAGAAAGTTCTCCGCCATCTTACTCCGACGAAACACGACTTTCCACCTCGTATGAACGCACTAATTGTTCAGTCGGAAGAAGATATTCCTCATGACGTCCTGAGAGCTACCGATCACTATACACAGATCTGAAATAGCCTACTCTATGTGATGAAATTGCCATGTTTTGTTCTTAACCATTCTTTAGAAGCATATGAATAACTTATAGCTATTGATCGAGGCGTGAACAAGAGTGAAAACCTCCATGCAGGCAACCTAAAATATCCGAGAAGCGTTTCTGTCACGTGTGAACGTTTCCTAAATTCCCTGTGGATGTTTTTTTTTTTGCTTTTTAACTGGAGGGGAGAGAAGTGGAAAGTGCTATTCTACCCGTGACGCCTAATCACATTTCTCTCTTATTAGTTTCCGAGCGCACAGAGTGAAATTAAGGTTGAAGTGGCCAAATCTAATAAATATTGATGCTCATTACAGAGCCTTCTCTACCTGTCTCTCTCTCCTTCCTTCTCTGTCGCCTGTTCGCTTTTCTAGATGTGTCAGCTGTACCCAGAATGCCTCAGCCCCTCCCTTCCCACTCTTTAAATGATCCGCCTGGCAGAGAAACTGGCTGGTATCTGAACGTACATACCAAATAAAGCATTACTCCGGACTAAATATAGACGTTGCACACTTTGACGTCTGAAATATTAATGGATATCTCTAGCAAACACGCTCCCAAATAAATCTGAGCTGCTTTATTTGGTGATAAACCAGTTGCGAAGAGCTTTACAAACAAAAACCTCAGTTGGGACCTGAACGTGTCCCTCGGTCACTGAGAGTAATAAAACCCCTCTTACCGGATGTTTAACGGCAGCGGGATGTGCCCGTGTTAGTGTGTGTCCGTATCCACAGGAGCGGGATTATATCCAGAATGGTGATGCGGTCCGGACTCCTCACAAAACACAACCTTGATGAAGAGATCGCAGACGCATCCGTGATCCACCTGCTTCCAACACGCATGAACACACACGCACGCTCCGACACACACTCGAGCAGAGGGCGTACCTACAGTCAGCCAACGGAGAGGTGGAGTGAGAGATGGAGAGAGGGAGAGAGAAGGGAGCAGCGTTAGGACGGCACAAGGTGGAGGGAGGAAGTGGTGGAGTGTGGGAAACCGAGAGAGAGAGAGAGAGACAAAGATGCACCAATCACATTTGTTCTCTTCATTGCCATCACAGTAGCTGTTTTCTGATGGAACAAACTGTCCCACGGGAGAGAGAAATTACAAATGAGATCTCTGGAATTTCTCAGTGATTTCTTCTATTTAGATGTAATACGATAGATGATTAGAGTACGCTTTCTGAGAAAATACAATTTCAGTTTTTCAAAATGTCATGTTTAATTTAATTTGTTGTTTGCGATTTGCTATATTATTTGTGAAATTTACTATAAAATTTTTAAGTGATTTTTTTTAAGTGTAGACGGGAAACAGATTGAATCTAGGGTTTTTTTTATCAATATTTTTTTCTTGCTTCCCAATAAAAGTGTCCTTAAAACAAGATTAATGTGTTATTTTGTCAGTACATTTGTTAGATTATGCTTAAAAGAACAACAACAACAACAAAAAAAATTATATAATGATGGGGTATGAAAAGTGAAGTTCTTTTGAGGTCTTTTTTTCAAATTAATGAAAACAGCTTAAAAATAAAAAATCATCAAAGTAAAAAAATTTGGGAAAAAAATCAGAAAAAAGCATAAAAAAGTCATCGAAGTAAAAAGAAAATAAATATTTTTTGGGAGAAAAATTGGTTTATTTCAAAGAATATATCAGTTTTTTTCCTTGTGTAAAGCATACTCACAAAAGAGCAACAAAAACAAAAAAATAATTAGAGGACATTAAAAAAAGTCCATAGTTTTACCTCTTTGTCTCCATCTCTGCTCGAAATCTGCAATTGCAGTTATTCATGAAATTATCAATTTTACATGAGTTGTGCCTCGGCATGGCACAGCATGGATGAACACAATGTTTGAGGAGAGTGTGCAACTGTCAGTCATCGCGTCTGTGTCGATACTGGCATTATTCGTCTTTTTGTAAGTATGATCAATGTAAGGATTTTCACTGGAAAAGGTCATCTAAACTAGTAACACCTCCACTTTTGTTCTTAGCAACTCAGGAAAAAAAAGCATTCCAGTAAATCACGCTAATTTAATCAAACGATCGCTGATCATATCATGTCAAATCGTGCAAATTATACTTTGTTCTCAAATTGTTAATATTAACAACATCAGCATTGCGTGACTACATGTAATGTCCTTTCGATAGGTATTATTGTTTTCGCATGGGTCCGGTTGCAGTCTCTTTTTTTCCTGTAGCCGCTCCGAACTCTGAACAAAGTCTTTTGCATTTTAAAGCGGGTGAGTCTCTAGATGTCACTGTCGTTTGAACCTTTTTGGATCCGCCATCAAATTGATAAGTTTAATTTTATTAAAGGAATACTCCACCAGTTTTCATATTAAACTATGTTATTCCCTTAACTAAGACGAGTTGATGCATACCTCTCCCGTCTCAGTGCGTGCTCTCTATCGCTCTGTATTGCCGCAAAACTGTGTTAGCACTTAGCTTAGCCCAGTGCATTAAATATGGGCCCAAAAGAGAAGCGATCAAACACTTCCTCGTTTTCCCTATTTAAACACAGTTACTCAATTAGTGTAACTCGACCTGGGCTGGTGACACAAAATAAAGCGTTGTGTTTTTCTAAGCGTTTAAAATTGATGACTATATTGTATGGCGGAATACCATGAAAATTGCTTTAGAGCACTTCAACTTGGCGCAATAATACCTTTACTCGTGAAAAGTCCTCTTACCGGCTCGCGCTTCCTCTCCCCCTCCCTCTTATTTCCGTCAATACCATAGGTCAATACAACCAACGTGACATGCGAAAAGCGCGAGCCGGTAAAGGGACTTTTCACGAGTGAAGGTATTATTGCGCCAAGTCGAAGTGCTCTAAAGCAATTTTCATGGTATTCCGCCATACAATATAGTCATTAATTTTAAACGCTTAGAAAAACACAACGCTTTATTTTGTGTCACCAGCCCAGGGCGAGTTACACTAATTGAGTAACTGTGTTTAAATAGGGAAAACGAGGAAGTGTTTGGTCGCTTCTCTTTTGGGCCCATATTTAATGCACTGGGCTAAGCTAAGTGCTAACACAGTTTTGCGGCAATACAGAGCGATAGAGCACGCACTGAGACGGGAGAGGTATGCATCAACTCGTCTTAAATAAGGGAATAACATAGTTTAATATGAAAACTGGTGGAGTATTCCTTTAAGCGCAGTGAGAAAAGGCTATAAATCTCCACGTCCAACAGCCGAGACTCTCTCTTTATGTGTACAGATGTGATGTAATGACTCAATATAGTCTACTAGCTGAGACTCTTCTTTATGAGTACAGATGTGATGTAATTACTCAATATTGTCTACTAGCCGAGACTCTTCTTTATGTGTACAGATGTGGCGTAATGACTCAATATAGTCTACTAGCCGAGACTCTTCTTTATGTGTACAGATGTGGCGTAATGACCCAATATAGCCTACTAGCCGAGACTCTTCTTTATGTGTACAGATGTGACGTAATGACTCAATATAGTCTACTAGCCGAGACTCTTCTTTATGTGTACAGATGTGACGTAACGACTCAATATAGTCTACTAGCTGAGACTCTTCTTTATGAGTACAGATGTTATGTAATTACTCAATATTGTCTACTAGCCGAGACTCTTCTTTATGTGTACAGATGTGGCGTAATGACTCAATATAGTCTACTAGCCGAGACTCTTCTTTATGTGTACAGATGTGACGTAATGACTCAATATAGTCTACTAGCCGAGACTCTTCTTTATGTGTACAGATGTGACGTAATGACTCAATATAGTCTACTAGCCGAGACTCTTCTTTATGTACAGATGTGACGTAATGACTCAATATAGTCTACTAGCTGAGACTCTTCTTTATGTGTACACATGTGACGCAATGACTCAATATAGTCTACTAGCCGAGACTCTTCTTTATGTGTACAGATGTGGCGTAATGACTCAATATAGTCTACTAGCCCAGACTCTTCTTTATGTGTACAGATGTGACGTGATGACTCAATATAGTCCACTAGCCGAGACTCTTCTTTATGTGTACAGATGTGACATAATGACTCAATATAGCCTACTAGCCGAGACTCTTCTTTATGTGTACAGATGTGACGTAATGACTCAATATAGTCTACTAGCCGAGACTCTTCTTTATGTGTACAGATGTGACATAATGACTCAATATAGCCTACTAGCCGAGACTCTTCTTTATGTGTACAGATGTGACGTAATGACTCAATAGTCTACTAGCCGAGACTCTTCTTTATGTGTACAGATGTGACGTAATGACTCAATAGAGTCTACTAGCCGAGACTCTTTTTTATGTACAGATGTGATGTAATGACTCAATATAGTCTACTAGCCGATACTCTTCTTTATGTGTACAGATGTGACGTAATGATTTAATAAAGTCTACTAGCCGAGACTCTTCTTTATGTGTACAGATGTGGCGTTATGACTCAATATAGTCTACTAGCCGAGACTCTTCTTTATGTGTACAGATGTGGCGTAATGACCCAATATAGTCTACTAGCCGAGACTCTTCTTTATGTGTACAGATGTGACGTAATGACTCAATATAGTCTACTAGCCGAGACTCTTCTTTATGTCTACAGATGTGGCGTAATGACCCAATATAGTCTACTAGCCGAGACTCTTCTTTATGTGTACAGATGTGACGTAATGACTCAATATAGTCTACTAGCCGAGACTCTTCTTTATGTGTACAGATGTGACGTAATGACTCAATATAGTCTACTAGCCGAGACTCTTCTTTATGTGTACAGATGTGACGTTATGACTCAATATAGTCTACTAGCTGAGACTCTTCTTTATGTGTACAGATGTGACGTAATGACTCAATATAGTCTACTAGCGAGACTCTTCTTTATGTGTAGAGATGTGGCGTAATGACCCAATATAGCCTACTAGCCGAGACTCTTCTTTATGTGTAGAGATGTGGCGTAATGAGCCAATATAGCCTACTAGCCGAGACTCTTCTTTATGTGTACAGATGTGGCGTAATGACTCAATATAGTCTACTAGCCGAGACTCTTCTTTATGTGTACAGATGTGGCGTAATGACCCAATATAGCCTACTAGCCGAGACTCTTCTTTATGTGTACAGATGTGACGTAATGACTCAATATAGTCTACTAGCCAAGACTCTTCTTTATGTGTACAGATGTGGCATAATGACCCAATATAGCCTACTAGCCGAGACTCTTCTTTATGTGTACAGATGTGACGTAATGACCCAATATAGCCTACTAGCCGAGACTCTTCTTTATGTGTACAGATGTGGCGTAATGAGCAAATATAGTCTACTAGCCGAGACTCTTCTTTATGTGTACAGATGTGGCGTAATGAGCCAATATAGTCTACTAGCCGAGACTCTTTTTTTATGTACAGATGTGACGTAATGACTCAATATAGCCTACTAGCCGAGACTCTTCTTTATGTGTAGAGATGTGGCATAATGACCCAATATAGCCTACTAGCCGAGACTCTTCTTTATGTGTAGAGATGTGGCGTAATGAGCCAATATAGCCTACTAGCCGAGACTCTTCTTTATGTGTACAGATGTGGCGTAATGACTCAATATAGTCTACTAGCCGAGACTCTTCTTTATGTGTACAGATGTGGCGTAATGACTCAATATAGTCTACTAGCCGAGACTCTTCTTTATGTGTACAGATGTGACGTAATGACTCAATATAGTCTACCACCAGTACCACTAGAATTAAATACATTATTACTAGCTTACACGCTTTGAATCGAGCCAAGACAAGCAGAGAGTTTTGAACACTGGCTGGTCTATCTCTAACTCTAGCTCAATTTTATTTTGGATAATTTGTAACCCAAAAAGGTTACGGACAGCAGCTTTAAGTCAAGATACACAAATGTTCAAAAGTTTGGGGTCAAGGGCTGGGTAATATGGCCCCTTTATTTGGGGTTCAAGCACGAAGTGCTGAAACCCTATTGTAATTGTAAAGATTTTTGTGATAATTATCGATATCGATAATTATCACAATACATAAAACATTTTCAAGTCTCTTCTCTTTCAAGTTTAAAGGCAGATTTTTGCTCTTAAGTAAAAGTTGTAGAAACCAGACTGTTAATTGTGGTTTTAAACTCATTATTGTCAGAACATGACAAACACTTTTTTGATTGCGTTTTGAATGCTTCTCACTGGATCTCACAGCTATTTAGTGGTCAAATGATCGAACGATCAGTGAATAAATTGTATTTGCTCTCGCTGCACTGTAGTTTGAGCCAAGCGGTGTGCCGCAGTTTAAAGGGGTGGTAAAGTATGATTTCACTTTTCTAACTTTAGTTTGTATGTAATGTTGCTGTTTGAGCATAAACAACATCTCCAAAGTTACAAAGTTCAAAGCCAAGGACGATATTTGATTTCAAAGACAACAAACAAATGGCTGGTAGGGACTACTCGATAACCCTAAAATGTACATATACCTGCCCCAAGGGAAACCCAGTCCATGTTGAGAAGAGTAAAAGTTGTTGTTTAAGAGTACATTTGTGAGTCAGCTCAAACTTTAGGATCCTTCTTTTCAAATGCAATTGCATGTCACTCATGGTCAACAGTTCCTGTACAAGCAATTTTTAGATTACATGACAGAATATCCTAATTGAAGACAGTTAACTCCACATAAGTAACATAAACTCATCAACTAACCATTCAGAGATGTCCTGTTGTCATTTCTTCTTGAGTGTCTCCATCTTTGTCTGACTCCTTTAACATCAAAGGGAGAACAGTTTCTGTCATTTTAGAGAGTTTGCGTGAGGTAATCGCAGCTGCTAACACACATGAAATCTTGAAACCCCGCCCTCTGCAGCAGCTCATTTGCATTAAAGGGCCAGGCACCAAACAAACAAGGTTTTTGCAAACCCTTAAAAAGTCACAATTTTAGCATGCTATATAAAAATATCAACATTTTGTGCTAAAACTTCACAAACACTCTGGGGATATCAGAGATTTATTTTACATCTTGTGAAAATGGCATTTTACCACTGCTTTAAGTTGGTAACACTGTTTTGTTGCGTTTTTGGCGCATTAACATAATTCGAACTTCTATCAAACTCTTGTTATCATTTTATCAAGGAAAATTATATTGTGATAATTATCGTTATCGTTTTATCATCCTGCAAGGGTCGGTAAGATTTTTTTGTGCATTTTTGAAATCACTTATGCTAATCAAGTCTGCATTTATTTGATCAAAAATAAAGTAATAAAACATATTTTTTTAATTTTATGAGAATTTAAAATTACCAGTTACTGTTTTGTATTTGAATATATTTAATATAATTTATTTCTGTGATGCAAAGCATCCTTACTCCAGTCTTCAAAGTGAAATCACTCTAATACGATAATTGGCTGTTCAAGAAACATTAATTATCAATGTTGAAAACTGTTGTTCTGCTTAATATTCTTGTGGAAACAGCCATTATACAGATTTACAGATGAAATAGATTTTTTGTAACATTATAAATGTCTTTACTGTCACTTTTGATTAATTTAATGAGTACTCACTGAATAAAAATAAATATATTTTTCCCCATGTAAATTTATATTGTTTCAAGGTTGATTAGATATTTTCACAGTAAAACAAGACAAATAATGATTACACAATGATTTGACAAGCGCTATCTTACTCTCACCCGTCTTTGTGTTTGTCTCTCAATCATTGTACTATGCGCGTATATGACAGTGATGGATCCTCTATGTTCCTGTGCAATATGTTAGCCGAGGACACGAGTCTGATAGACCGAGAATGAGAGGACAATGTCTATGATGCTGTGGAGTCGAAAGACCAGAGAACAGGGACAGAAAGAAAGAGAGATTGGATTCTGGAGTGGAAGAGGATACTGTAGAACAGAAAGCTCAGGATCAAAGCCCAGGATCAGTGTGACTTCAGAAAGTTTCTCCACAGGAGATAAAAGAATCGTCAGATATCCTCGCTCAGCACAGGCAACAAAGGGTCTTGTTTGTTTTCTCAGATTCTTTGTGTTGGGCCGAAACTGATCACGGATTGAACCGGATTGACCTTTTATGTAAATTGACCCTTCGTTAAGCCACACTTTAAAAACATCACTGACCAATCAGGAGCAACTGTTCTCACACAAGCTTTTGATGATCGCAAGTCTGTGGAGGATCTGAGTGTTTGTGTGTGCTTATTTCTAACACAATCGTACAAATTGAATCATGTTAATCAGTTTTTTGAAGCAGATAAGAGAATAAACTAAATCTGTTTCATTATCGTTGAAATTGTTTTTTTTTTTAAGAAAATGCCGTTCTTTTGAACGGATCAAAGAACCCTGAAAAAATGTATCATGGTTTCCATATTGATATTAAGCAAAACAGCTGATTTCTGAAGGATCATGTGACACTAAAGGCCATTGCACACTGAGTCCGAAATTCGCATCCGAAATTTTCGCACGCAAAAAAAACAACAATTCGACCTCACGTTATGTCTTTTAGACATACTGCCAGTCTCTGTTCATGATTGGTTCGCAATCGCAAGCAAAGCATCAAACTGTCCCACTGACATTCTGAGGTAAATTTTGAATATCTCGGGATAAATTCGCGACTCCTTGATAGAGAGGTGGAACTCTCCTTCCTCGGCGCAATTTCAGGATTGGATGGACCCATTTTCTCTTTCTTTTCTTTTCAATAAGAGAGAGGGCTACAAAATCATCCTCACTGCTTGACAAATCCATTTTGTATTTTTGCGTTTTTTTTCCGCAAAGGTTTAATAAATACACATCGGACTCAGTGTGCAAGGTTTCTGTGCGTGACGAATTTTTAGGCTGACGAACACGAAAAAACCAACCCGATCTCACGACCAAATTGTATGAATCCGACGCATGATTAAAAAGTGTCTAATTCGTACAAATTCATACGACCTCACTCATATTTTACGAATATATTTTACGAATATTTTACGAATTGGCCATTTCGTATGAATTCGTACGAATGACCTACCCCTTTCCCCGCCCCTAAACCTACCCATCACGTTGGTTTAAACAAATCGTACAAATTCGTACGAGTGAGGTCGTACGAATTAGACACTTTTTAATCTTGCGTCGAATTCGTACGAATTGGTCGTGAGATAGCGTAGGAAAAAAACGCATAACGAAAATTTCATACTCAGTGTGCAATGGCCTTAAGACTGGAATAATGATGCTGTAAATTCAGCTTTTCATCACAGTAATAAATTACATTTGAAATTTATTTTATAAATGTATAAATTACATTTGATATTTCACCATATTTCTGGTTTTACTGTATTTTTGATCAAACAAATGCAGTCCTGGGAAGCATAAGCTACAGTACTTCTTTGAAAAAGCGTCAAAATTGACTTGCTTTACGTTGTATTCGAGTGCTGATTGAAAGTAGTAAATATATTTTTTTCATTTTCCAAACTGAAACTGCAGTGCAAAGTGAAAACAAATGACAGCCAATCAAAACATATTGATGTTATACATCAGTAGTGAGCGATTTTGGACCAATGAGATTTTGGCATGGGCGGAGCTATAGAGTGACTCGGGGGAAAAATACAAGTACAAACAATTTCATAACAAAAAAGCTTTACCTTTTGAAAATGTCTTGGTATCTGGTCTTCGGATTGGTCCAAACATTCAGATACAATATTCAGATCCTGTCAAACACATGACGGGAAACGGGATGCCTTGACTGGCAGGCGGAGGAAAAGTTTCTAGAGAAGCAAGAGGAGAGAATGACTAGAGGAGTGTAACGGAGAGAGGGAGAGAATCGCTCCCAGCAAATCGTATAAAGCCATGAATAATTTACCACCTCCTCCAGCAAACCCTGATCTTTTTGTCCGTTGACTCAGGAGACCGAGGCTTTATTGGAATGAAGGCATTCTGTGTCCTAATTTAGCATTTGCTGGCGTATCCCAGAGTGAGAGAGACGCTGCCGTGTTGCCTGACCTTAGAGAGTCCCGTGAAACGCGGCTCCCGGGAGGAACCTGTGTGTGCCTGTTAGGAACAAGTGGGAGAATTGATGTGAACCGAGCGCTGGAATGCTTTAACCCCTCTGAAGATGGCTGCTTCAGAGCGATATCATTTTCTTTGAACCCCTGATGGTCCCACGATGGCTAAATAACTCACTTCACCGGACAGCAGATCGCCGAGAACTCAAGCGGGAATAGGAGTTCATTTAACATGAACAGCCCTTCCTCATTTTCTTGCATCCCACCATCAATCTTTGCCATTTCGTTCCAATACCGTTCCACAAAATGCCTAGTAATGCGATTAAAAAGGAATGCTGCTCTGCCCATTCAGTTTATGATGGATAAATGTCTTGGCAGGCCATATTCCATGCATGCTTTAATTTTTTTCTGGGAGTGTTGATATATATAGAGGAAGGAACATGACTAAAGAAGGAAAATGGGGTTGGAAATAAAACTCTGGGGTGGATGAAATTGAACTGGGATCGTCCACATGAGCACCAAGATGTCTTCCATAAATCGGAATGAATGATTAATGTGTATTTATTTAATATAAATATTTAATATTGTAACATACATATTTAATATTAATATAATTATAACATCAATATTTTATATTCTATATCAATATTTATTCATTTATTTCGTATATATTAATGTTTCATATAAATATGTGCATGGATAAATATAAATAAATAAAATTCTGAATAAATGTGTATATAATCAACAAATAGTTAATATTTTAATATGAATATTAATTTAATAGTTGTATATAAATTAGGGCTGTCAAAACGATTAATCGCGATTAATCGCATCCAAAATAAAAGTTTGTGTTTACATAATATATGTGGGGGCACTGTGTATAATTATTTTATATATATTAATACACACACATGCTTGTATATATTTAAGAAATATTTTCATGTATATTCTGTATATGGATTTATATCTAATTTATATTATATATAAATATAAATATTTTATATATATATATAAATAATATATTTTTTTCTTAAATATACATGCATATGTGTTTTTATATATATACAAAATAATTATACACAGTGCACCCACATATATTATGTAAGCACAAACTTTTATTGTGGATGCGATTAATCGCGATTAATCGTTTTGACAGCCCTAATATAAATTAAAAAATGAATGAATCAATAAATATAAATATTTAATGTTGTAAATAAATATATTTATATATTTAATATAATATTTATATTTATATATTCTATATATTTATATATATTTAATTATTTATATATTTAAAATATATTTAATAAATATATTTAATTATTTGTTTCTATGGATATTCATTCAATTATTTGAATATGAATGAATATAAATATATAACATTCTGAATAAAAATTTTTTATATATTTAATATTTTTGAAAATATTTTAATCTAATATTTCATGTTGTAAATAAATATAAAATATTTTATAAATATGTATTATATTTTATATATCATTTTAAATATGTATTCAATTTTGAATCAAAAAGACATTTTCAATAAATATCAATGTTGATATATTTATAAAAAAAATGAATTTTTATAGAAAAAATATTTAAGATTCGATATAATTATTTATTTCTATGAATATTTATTCCATTATTTGAATATGAATTAATATAAATATATAACATTCTGAACAAAAAAATGTTTATATATTTAATATATTTTAAATATTTTAATCTAAATATTTATTATAAAAATAAATAATAGATAAATCTATAATCTATATAAAAATAAACAATAAATAAATCTAAAAATAAAAATAGGAAGTGCAACAAACTGCGAGCTGGATTCAAACTCTGAACCCCCACATGAGCATTTCAGAAATACCGACTTTCTGTTAAAGTGCAACAGAGAGCCAATCGATGTCAACCACTAAAAAAAATGCAATTTATTTAAAGGGTAAGTTTAAAAGAGACATCTCAACGTGTAGTGAGCAGCGATCCCTGCGTAGGAGCTGTGAATAGGAGAGCAGATTGTGACAGCTGACCATTGAGTTCCTCCAACCGGACCTCAGAACACTCCTCGACACTCGTCGTCCTGAACTTTGACCCATGTGGTTTAATAATGCCTTTAATAAAGGCTTTCCTCTCTGACCTCTGCATATTTTCCAGGCTCATTATATAGTCATTGAGGCTAATGATCATCAGGGGGCTCGTTATCTCGCAGTTTTGGCACAGAGCTCAACACACACAGCACTAGAGCAGGATCTGTCAGAGGCCTGCTTTTCTGATGAAGCGTTTTAAAGCCAAATCATTCACAGAAGAGGCTGACTTTATTACATGATGAATAAATGAATAGTTCTGTGGAGCAGAACCCTGTTTTAAAAGGAATGAGCAGTTTGGCGCTTCCTTAATGCTTGTGCGACTCCATAATGCAACAATCACATCTCCGCAAATGCATTTTCTGCTCTACAATCACTTCTTATTTTAATAGAATGGAGAATGAACTTGAGCAGCTGCCACAACCTGAACTTTCACTGTACATTCACAGCATTTACAGTAGAACATGCAAATAGATAGAATAATACCTGAACATGCTGAAGACAAAGCACTTAGCCTGGAGTCGGGTAGAGGATGATGGGTAAATATGGGTCTTGGGTTATGCAACAAAACTGAATGTTGAATGCCTTGTGGATTCCAATTTAAATTTCTCTATTTGACTTCGTTTGAATTGAAGTAGCAAACAGGATAAGAATTGCTATCTGATTTTGATATATATATATATACCCAGAAAAAAAAAATATTTTAAAATGGTTTATGTAGATAGATAGAATGGCAGACAGACAGACAGATAATATAGATCACTAGCAAGCTACAGTAGAAAGAAAGAAAGAAAGAAAGAAAGAAAGAAAGAAAGAAAGAAAGAAAGAAAGAAAGAAAGAAAGAAAGAAAGAAAGAAAGAAAGAAAGAAAGAAAGAAAGAAAGAAAGAAAGACAGACAGACAGACAGACAGACAGACAGACAGACAGACAGACATACAGACAGACAGACAGACAGACAGACAGACAGACAGACAGATAGATAGATAGATAGATAGATAGAAATAAAATGGCAGACAGACATGCAGACATAGACAGAAATGGAATGGCAGACAGACAGACAGACAGACATAGAGACAGACAGACAGATAAACAGACAGACAGAGACAGACATGCAGACAGACAGACAGACGGACAGACAGAAAGACAGACAGAGAGATAGATAGACAGGCAGTCAGACAGACAGACAGACAGACAGACAGACAGATATATAATAGTAGACAGACATGCAGATAAACAGACAGATAGATAGACAGTCAGACAGACAGAATGATATATAATGATAGACAGATATGCAATGATATATAATGACAGACAGACAGACAGACAGACAGAGATAGATAGATAGATAGATAGATAGACAGACAGACAGACAGACAGACAGACAGACAGACAGACAGACAGACAGACAGACAGACAGACAGACAGACAGACAGACAGACAGACAGACAGACAGACAGACAGACAGACAGACAGACAGACAGACAGACAGATAGATAGATAGATAGATAGATAGATAGATAGATAGATAGATAGATAGATAGATAGATAGATAGATAGATAGATAGATAGATAGATAGATAGAAAATGACATACAGACAAACAGATAGATAGATAGTGTGGCCAATTAAATTCAAATTCACAGTAATGGATTGAAAGAGAGCCAATTCCTCAATTCAACATTCAGTTCAGTCTATATTTGGTATCTTTTAAAGACTGGGATCTTACTGGGGTAAGAAAGTCAGGGCTGTAATATACTGGGTCCATGTGCCAGATCCTCATCACTATAATGCCAAGGTCCTTGGCATTCTGAGGGACAGATGATTGAGCCGTCTAGAGATGGCCGGATCTTGGCAAGGATCGCTTTTGGATTGAAGAACAGCTCGGGTTTCAGCTTCAAATGATGGGTGGTCATCCAAGATGAAATGGCTGCCAAATCACTAGTGATCTGAGATATACCTGTGGCTAAGAAGATTGAAACGAAGAATTAACCACATGTTATGTGCATAAGGGACATATTATACAGTTCAAGCTCGAAAACGTCTGTATCTAATGCTGCTTTCGTTTAAAAATTTCAACTATGAATTGAAGATATTTTTTAGATTCACTGTGCTCAGGAAAATTGAGAAGTATCATATTCTCCTCCATCTATTCTTGGAACACATACAAACTAAGGCAATGTTTACACGTTGCGTCATCACTTTTTATTCTGCGTTTAGACGAGCGTTTTGTGTGAGAAATCCGCGTGCAAATGGTGACACAAAAGTGTGTGAAATTCAATGTAGTATACACTTCAGGCGGCTAGGAGTGCATACTACAACAACACCAAGTCCACGCGCCTGCGTACAAACTTCACAGTCAAGCAGACTTTTGCGTTTTTACCCTTTACACGGGAACGCGGCAGTGGAGCGTTTTTAAGATTTCCACTCTGGAGGATGGTTTCACTTTTTTGCGTTTTTAAGCCTCAAAAACGCCGTCGCCGTGTAAACGAAAGGCACATCCGATAAAATATTTTTACGTTTTCACCCGCGAGCGTTCTCATGTAAACAGGGCCTAAATGTCATCTGATTGGTTGTGAATCGTCTGATCGGCTAATAACACGAAAGGATATATTTAGTTATCCTGCATGGTTTGAATTCACTGTAAAAAATGACTATGAAATCTACAGTTATTTACTGTATTTCACAGTAACATTACTGTGTAAGACTCTTACAGTAGAATACTGTAAACTTTACAGTAAGTCCTTAAAAATCACAGTAGTCTAAGCATTACAGTTACTGTAAATACAACTAAAATCACAGTAATTGTTTTTGATTTCACAGTGTACACATAAAATACTGTAAATGGAATTACAGTAACCTTACTGTAAAAATGATTCCCAGTAACTTACTGGCTAATTGTTGCCAGTAAGTTACTGTAATTTTTTTTTTACAGTGTGGTTTTTAGTCAAGGCACACTTGACAAACAAATGAAATGGTTTCAAAACATCTGTCTGAAATGCCACCTGGATATACCAGGATGGAAGTGCACTTTATTTTAGAGTTCCTCTGAGTAAATATCCCGTGGGGCGTGGCCAATTTAATTCAAACACCAACTCATGAAGTGAATACCAATTCTGAATATAATTGCTGTTGCTTTGACACAATGTATCATGAGAGGCTAGCTCAAAGAGGTTATGAGAGGCTTGAGCAAAAAGTGATTCAACCCTCAAGGCCTCATATATATTTTTAAGAGCCTAACCTCATTTAAAATACACATAATCCAGGTATTACTTCAGCTCCTGAACAATAGGTAGCTGACGAATCAGCTAATTAACTGTTCAAGTACAACCGAATGTTAAAGACTTACACTGCCAGAATCTGGGTTAACAGAAACTTCATTAAAAGAACTGACATGAAAATCAACATGAAATGTGTCATTCCATTTACAATTGAAACAGGATATTCAATGACAGAGATAAAATATATAGGTTAGGACATTTATTCATAGTTTGATTTCTAACTAAAATAAAATAAATTGTACTTCCACTGTGGGATTTCCTTTATGATTAGGTTGTGATAATTGGGCGTTTACCATTATTTTGTGAAGAGCCACTTCTTCTGAAACATCATGGACATTGATGGGTTGACATCCTGAAAGGAAAATTATTTATACTGTATAAGCCATTTTTCCTTGAAAATACCATGTTGAATCATTCATAATCCAACCAGTTTGCATTAAAGTCCCCCTGTAGAGAAAATCAATCTTTTAATGTTGTTTATATGTCTATGTGGTGTTTTTAATATGTGCAAATTCATGAGTCGACACCATTGCTGAGTATTTTCTCTTTAAAACTGCAAATTTGAAATCGGTGGTGTTTCTGATGTCACAAACTACCTTGTAACCAATCAGGTCAACGTGTGATCGTGGATCTCTGCACTGAGTGAGTGAGTGGAGGCGGGGCTCATTTGCATATTCATAGAACGGCATATACTAAATGAGGCAAGGGTTACAAGTTACATTAAAGCTATTTTAAGGCATGAAGTTTTTTTTTATTTCAAGGAAAAAACAGTTATAAGGCAGACTTATAAGGCATAGAATAAGGGGAAAATAAAAAAAAAAAAAGGAAAAGTCATTCATTTTGATTATATGTTATCTACGTGAGCATTGACGGTTCACAGGCCTGGTGAGAACACAGGTGATTCAAGCTGGGCAACAGCATCCGAAACACAACATCTGCTGGTGTAGTGTGACCAGCACTGCTGCATCCTTTGATAGCCGTACACACACACACCACCTCACGGGATGGCGGGCTGACGCTGTCGGCCTTCACTGGGGAAATCATAATAACATACGACAAAGATGCTGCTTTTGAAAGCCGCTTTGAAATAAGGGGGCGTTTAGACAGAGAGAGATTCACGCACCTTCAGAAGCCAGCGCTGCACACTGCAGCTAAAGCCAGAGCAGCACACCATCCATCAACAGCAGACACTGCAGCACAACACACACAGGCTCTGGGTCTCAAACCGGCACCAAACACTGCAGCGCGTTATCAGTAACATTAGGCAAAAAAAAAAAAAAAAACTAGCATCGAAAAAAAAAGCGTCTTTAAATAATCAAAAATGGCGATATGCAGTAGAATGAGAGCTAAAATGAAACTATACATTTATACTCGCACAAATAAAAAAATAAATGTTAAAGTCCCCTGGCCGTAGTCAATCATTTTATCGCTTAAAACTCTTTGATCACCAAAATGACATCGTTTTTACTTGAAATCTTTTTTAAGCTAATTTTCAAGCTTAAATTAGCTTGAATGTAAGTCTACACTCTTGCCTCATACGCGGTTCTATGAATATGCAAATGAGCCCCGCCTCCACTCACTCATTCAGTTCAAAGATCTGATTGGTTACAAGGTAGTGTGATTTTAAACCATGTCTGTCTTTGGTTCACTGCAGCTTTAAAGAGAAAACACTATATATATATATATATATATATATATCATTAATTGAAATAAAGCTGAAAAAAATAAAACAAATATTAAATGATACACTAAAAAATGAAAATTATAAATGTTACCCTTGTCAATTAACTGAAATAAAATGAGAATAAATATACAACTTAAAAAACAGACAAAAATAACGACTTTATTCGACTATTCCTTTTCCTCCTTGTAGGACTGAGACGAGAGTTCAAGAGATTTTCACGACGCATGCGCGAGAATTGCGACCTTCTTCAACGACTTCAGTTCAGTTCTCGCGCATACGTTGTGGAAATCTCTTGAACTCTCGTCTCAGTCCTACAAGGAGGAAACAAAATAGTCGAATAAAGTCGTTATTTTTGTTTGTTTTTTTTCGCACAAAAAGTATTCTCGTTACTTGATAAACTTATAGTTGAGCCACTGTTATCACATGGAATATTTAAACATTTTCTTCATTGACTTTCTGGACCGTCAAGATTCGTTCTCGTAAAGGCGGGTGTACACGGTACGAATTCTGAGGATTGGAAGATCGTATGTCCAGACACACATTACGAGTGAGTTTACCCAAAAATCGTCCGGAGGCAGTGATATGACACGATTTTACAACCTGCTGAATTCCGAAGAAATCGCACAAAGTTCCGCGCTAAAAACTCTCATAACTGCATATAAAATATTGATACAAGCCGTGATTATTTTGCAATAAGCTCGTTTTCAGCACCGGGAAACGGACGTCCGGTAACCCTTGTGTGTGAGTGTGTGAATGAGTTAAAAAAACTTAGTTACGGTAGGCTACACAATCAAAAATAAAATTTCAAGCTCTCTGAATGATTAATTAGCCTCAGCTCCTGATTGGTCAAGTTCAGTTTGACAAATCGGCTCATTCAACCGCACACACCTCACGAATGCAAGCCAACAGCGCTCAACACCTGTGAAGAGAAGAGTCAACGCCTGTGAATAGACGACTCAACACCTGTGAAGAGACGACTCAACGCCAGCGATATGTGAAGAGTTCAGATGCAAAAGCCTCTTAGTGCCATTTGAAATTTTCTTCTAAAATTATCATTTTTATCAAGCTTGTATATTTAAGTTCAGTAATTTCACTTAAATGGCAATGAAGATTACCTATTAATTGTCATTTAAGTGAAATTACTGAACTTAAATATACAAGCTTGACAAAAATGGTCATTTTAGAAGAAAATTTCAAATGGCATTTAGAGGCTTTTGCATCTGAACTCTTCATGTTATGCCCTTAAATATTACATGATTAACTAAATGTATTTTTCCATGTACATTTCTGAAATGCACTTTCTGTAAAGCTGCTTTGAAACAACATGTATGGTGAAAAGCGCTATACAAATAAATTTGAATTGAATCGAACATATTTCAAAGATTCTATGACATAATAAAAATATAAACAATAAACATATTTCTTTTACAATAACCCTGTGTTTTTGTGGAGGGCTGTGGTATTTGGGTTGGAGAACATTTGATTAAGCTTTTGTTGGTCTCTGTTTGAGGAGCCTCTCAACACCCAGAGGGGTTTGGTCCACTCATGCTCTCCCATCGAGAGCCTCTATTCATCCACACAGACCTTGGAAAAACCCAACAAGGCTGTTTCAGAATGAATAAACAAGAAATAATGATTAACCCACCCCTGGTCAGAGCTGAGAGTCCCTGTGCAGCCTTTTCAAAATTAAATGGTCAGTTCAAACTAAACAATTCATGTTGTTCTTAATCCGAATGACAAAGAGAGATATTTTGAGAGCTGTCCTAGCCAATGGTTTTCATACAACTACAATTCAAAGCTTCCATAAAACTAGTCCATATGCTCTATATTTCAAGTCTTCTGAGAAATACGATTAAAATTGAAGACATTATTCCCTTAAACATCCAGTCTCGCACGTTAACAAAAGAACTGGCGGCATTTGATTGATGAGCGAAGCACTTTCCAATGAATCCATTGATTTGAATCGCGAAACCGATCAGAATGATATTTGGACTCAGTGATTTAGTGGGTCCGAGAACTAAATGAATTAAAATTTTGATGTGAATAACAAAACCAGTCTGATTGATTATTTCACCAATCTGACTGATTCGGACTCAATGATCTGGTGACAGTGGTTGACAGTCGAGTCTGAGTCTGAGAAACGAATCAGTCCGATTTGCGAATATTCTGTTGATTCGATTCACAAAACCAGTTTGGGGTGTGTTTCCCAAAAGCATCGTTAGCCAACTATGGTCGCAAGTTGGTCGCAATTTCCATTGATCTCTATTGGCAACGACGGAACCTGCGACCATAGTTGGCTAACGATGCTTTCGGGAAACGCACCCCTGAATGATTCGTTCATGATTTGGTTCTCAAACTAAATGACTCAATGATCTGCTCACAGAACGAAACTAACCAGATTCTTGAACAAAGCATTAATTTCAGTCAATCTTTTAAATGAATCTTTTGATTTAATTCACAAAACCGGTCTGAATGATTATTTCACCAATCTGACTGATTCGGACTCAATGATCTGGTGACAGTGGTTGACAGTCGAGTCTGATTTTGAGAAACGAATCGGTCCGATTTGTGAATATTCTGTTGATTCGATTCACAAAACCAGTTTGAATGATTTGTTCATGATTTGGTTCTCAAACTAACTGACTCAATGATCTGCTCACAGAACCAAACTAACCAGATTCTTGAACAAATCATTCATTTCAGTCAATCTTTTTAATCAATCTTTTGATTTAATTCACAAACCCGGTCTGAATGATTATTTCACCAATCTGACTGATTCGGACTCAATGATCTGGTGGCAATGGTTGACAGTCGAGCCTGAGTTTGAGAAACGAATCGGTCCGATTTGCAAATATTCTGTTGATTCGATTCACAAAACCAGTCTGGGGTGCGTTTCCCGAAAGCATCGTTAGCCAACTATAGTCGCAATTTGGTCGCAATTTCCATTTAACTCTATTGGCAACGACGGAACTTGCGACCATAGTTGGCTAAAGATGCTTTCGGTAAACGCACCCCTGAATGATTCGTTCATGATTTGGTTCTCAAACTAACTGACTCAATGATCTGCTCACAGAACCAAACTAACCAGATTCTTGAACAAATCATTCATTTGAGTCAGTCTTTTTAACGAATACCAGTCTGAATGATTAATTCATGAATCTTTGTTCACGAATCAGTACGATTGAATCCTTCTGATTGAAGACTTCATATAGAAAACATTGATGATGCTTTTGAGTTCTTTTTGAACATGAGAGTGCATTAATGATGACAGAATTAGCATTTTTTGGGTGAGCTCCCCCCTTTAAAAGTGAACTGCCATGTCTGTTTACCCTTACAAGAGATTTGAAACTTTACAATTGCTCCGTTTTCTCATTTAGACAGCAAAATGGTGTGCGTACTGACAGCGAAAGCATCTTTATTCAATTCTACAATGGTCTTTTGTTTTGTAGTTCCTTGTGAAGGACAGTAAACAGGCCGCACTTGTGTAAATGAATATCAGATGTCACATTAACTTGAGATTACCTGTAAATGTTTGTTCATGTTCGGGGTAATGATGTGGGTCAGCCACGCTTGCGTTCGGGACTGTTTTCCTCAGATAATACACAAAAGCAGGTTAATGCCACAATGGGAATGAGCCGGGTATTAATCCATATAAACTCCACATCAGTGTCAGTGCTTAAAATGTCAAGCGAAGAGACAAATGAATGGAATTGAAATTAATTACCGCTCAGGCAGAGCGCAATACAATCCCTCTCTCCTCAAACGACTCCTCACTGGAAAAGTCTCAGCTCCACATGAGTGGGATTATTATGCCGTGTGAATCAGAAATAGACTTTTATTTGTTTTAGAAACAGCGCCAGGAATAAGCCGCGTAGGTGGACGATTTCCAGCTGAACTACGCCTTCTTTACCAACTCTCCCATGATATTGATTCCCATACATAAAAAAACCCTGGTTTGTTGAATAAATAAATAAACACTGCATCAAGTGCAGTTGAATTTATGGAATCTGATAGTGAAAGATGTACCTTTATGTCAGTTCAGCAGTGATGTAGTTCTTCTTGTGTCATTTCCTGTTCCTTTTCCCATATCATTTCCTTTTCATTCTCTGCTGTAGAGGTCACAAAATTCTAAAAAAAAACAAACAAAATGGACACAAAATGTCAGATCTTGCGCACTATCTTGCACCCAAAGGCAGGGCGGGGATATGCAGCTCATTCGCATTTAAGGTGGTATTCACCAAAACAGCTCATTTTAAAACAGGCCCCAAAAATGACATTTTAAAATGGTTTTATAATAAATTAACTGCGGACTATTTTGAGCTGAAACTTCACAAATACATTCTGGGGACACCCGAGACAAATAATACATCTTGTAAAAAAGGGGCATAATAGGTGCCCTTTAAACTTGCGTCGGGCATCATTTATCCCGCCGGTAAAATAGCAACAGCGCCCAAGACCTGCCCACAAAGATACTTGCGCTTCATGCTTGATACTTTCAGATCGTTAAAATAGGGCCCATAATGCTAAATGATTACCATACACAACAAATCTTCCATAATGGGAAGCCTTTTAACGTGATTACGTAATGTGTTTCACATCGCAGAGCAAGACGAGCATTACTGGTTAAAAGTATATAAATGTCTATTTTTTTTTTTTTTTTTTTTTTTTAGAAAATGTCTGATAGTTCCGCTTGATAAGTCCCTTATTCCTCCGCTTGGATTGTGTACACTCTCAGAAAAAAGGTACGAAAGTTGTCATTGGGGCTGTACCTTTGCAAAAGGTAAACTTTTGTCCATTTTAGGTGCTAATATGGACATTTAGGTGCTGATATGTGCATTTTAGCTTTTAATATATACATTTTAGGTGATGTGGACATTTAGGTGCTTATAGACCATTACAAAAGATGTAAACAACACTGGCCCAGAAGCACTTCCTGTTTCAGTTTTTTTAACACTACATAAAAGCTGGGATAAAATACAACCAATAGAACATTTAAAACTGAATCAAAAAGTTAAACAAACATCTTTAAGAAGTTTTATTTACATGTGAAATAAAGAAAACAGTTACAAACTGAAACAGGAAGTGCTTCTGGGCCAGTGTTGTTTACATCTTTTGAAATGGTCTATATGCACATTTTAGGTGCTAATATGCATTTTTGGTGCTAATATGTGCATTTTTGGTGCTAATATGGACATTTAGGTGCTATTATGTACATTTTAGGCACTAATATGTACATTTTAGGTGCTAATGTGTACATTTTAGGTGCTAATATGTAAATTATAGGTGTTATTATGTACATTTTAGGTGCTAATATGTACATTTTAGGTGCTAATGTGTACATTTTAGGTGCTAATATGTAAATTATAGGTGTAATTATGTACATTTTAGGTGCTAATATGTACATTAAGGTACCAATATGCACCCTTTAGGTACAAAAGTGTACCTTTTGAAAAGGTACCACCACAGTGACAGCTTTTGTACCTTTTTTTCTGAGAGTGTAAAGCCCATTGAAACTTCAATTTGGACCCCATTGAAGTATATGGAGAAAATCCTGGAATGTTTTGCTCAAAAACCTCCATTATTTTTCGACTGAAGAAAGTAAGACACAAACATCTTGGATGACGTGAAAGTAAATTAGCAGGAAATTTTAATTCAGAATTCAACTCATCCTTTAACAGCAGAGTTGAATTCAGTTTGCGTCACTTATCATTTATTTTCACTGAGAAGCAGTTTGGAAACCTTGTATTGCATAAAGCGGTATAAAAATAAAGAAGACTTTGACTTGACAAGTGGTGTTTTATGTTATATTTTAAAGTTTGACAGGCCCATTTCTCATTTAATTTCATTGAATTGAAAAGAACAGTGAGGATGTCCTTCTAATACTCATCTTTTGTTGTCCACAGATAATATCAAATTTAATTTAGGACGACATAAAGGTGAGTAAATGAACTTTCATTTTGAGCTGAACCCAACCTTTCAACTATCCCACGAACTCACGCTGCCACAGTCCAGCAGTGAAAAGATAAAGAGAGCTCATGCTCAGAAGTGAAGGTTAGCTGACGAATAGGAGCGCAATGATAATTGACATTTAGCGTTGAAATGGCCGTAAATGCAGACACGCAGAGACTAATAACCGGCTTCAGTCCCATCTGTGTCGTCATCCGCTGGAAATGTCAGTGGCACTCAAGAGCGAGCCGGAGCGTTGGGCGCTATCGGCCGTACATCCCGCTGCCATTCTCATTTCATTTAGTGTAACAAAACGTCACTTTGTTCTCCTGTTTGCTCTCTCAAAGACATCTGACAGGAGAGAGTGGCTCCGCTCCAAACCCAATGCCTACACAGCATTTCTAAGCACCACAGGCGAGCTCCAGACGTGAGCCCCTTCCGAATAGTTGGCACTGGCAGCGAAATTATGCTGCCTTATGAGATCAATCGGTTTGGCCGATATAAGACAGTGCTGGATGTGTGCGTTTCTATTTTTAACTGCCACTTTATACTTCCTGTCTGCCTGAAATGATACCAGTTCATTTAGAAATGTCAAAATTTGTCTTCCAAAATGCCTGACTGAGTATTAGAACAGAAACCATATGTTTTTATAAATACATTTCATTCAGTAATGAAAATAACATCAGCCTTTAATAAAATAATAATAGAAAATGTGTGTGCGCTATTGATTTTTTAAAAAATTTATTAGATCGTGGATGTCAAAAATGTCAGTACAGAATCCTACAAATCCTCTAATCTTAATTGTACCAATAAAAATTTCATGACTTCTGTATTAAATTAAATTCTATTCAAATCTTTTCATATTCAACTATTTATAACTACAAAGATTAGATGTATTCATTGTTGTATTATTTGTATTTTTATATTTTGTATATTTTATTATTGAATATATAAAAACATTAATAAATCTAAATATATCTAAAAAAACTTAAATGGTAGTATATATATATATATATATATATATATATATATATACACACACCCCTAAATTATTATATATAATTAGTATTTTTAGTAATTAGTACTCTTACGCTCATCAAAGTATTGGATCAAAAATACAGTAAAACACTAATCTTTTGAAATATTGTTACAATATAAAATAATGCTTTTCTATTTTAATATACTTTGAAATATTTTTTTTATTTCTGTGATGGAAAGTTGAAATGTCATTGGCCATCACTCCAGTCTTCAGTGTCACATGATCCTTCAGAAATCATTCAAATATGCTGAATTTAATGTTACAAAAAATTTCTATTTTTAATTAAATGGTGTTCTTTTTAACTTTTTGTTCAATGAATCCTGAAAAAAGCAACATAAATAATGATAAAATAATTAATATAATTAAATAATAATTATTTATTTCTTTTACTTATCTATGATACACTTCATTCTCATGCTAAAACAGTAAAATCAAAAGTCAAAATTCTCATTTTTTAAATTCAGTCAGTCTCGTTTTTGTTAGACTGCATACAGAGAGGCAGAGCACCAGGTTTTATCTGCAGGACTAGAAACTGTGTTGTCGACCAGTGTCAGAGTCGTCTCACAGGACAAGGGACCATGGATAGAAATATTCAGGGCGTAACAAAAACGGCGTCCCCACAGCGTTATTAAAAAAAACCTGAACCACAGAGCTGTAACAGAAAATGACCAACAGCAATGACCCTCAACAGTCACCTGATCTCTGTGTCATATTCTCTCAGTATTCAGAAAACACACACACACACACACGTCTGTGGACTCTCTAATGTACAGAAGGGTTTTATGCATGAACGCATTCAGACACTTTGCTTAGTCCAGCATCATGACACACTGCACGAGAGCTGCAGACAAACGTTCAAGAACTGAGCAGAACACAAAAACTAACTGTAACGCTTCAGCAAACGTCTCCAAAGACAGCGTATCTTATTAAAAAATAGCACATCACCAGCACACTGCACACAAACTTATAAAAAAGGTCAAAAAGCAACACCTGATTGGCACACCTGGCATTAAGATGTGTTTTGTGTCTATATCAAGTATTATGCAGCCGCCGGCGTTCCAGAGTCTCGTCCCATCATGTCAAGTCTCGTCCCATCGTGACCGCCGGCGTTCCAGAGTCTCGTCCCGTCATGGCCGCCGGCGTTCCAGAGTCTCGTCCCATCATGTCCGCCGGCTTTCCAGAGTCTCGTCCCATCATGGCCGCCGGCGTTCCAGAGTCTCGTCCCATCATGTCCGCCGGCTTTCCAGAGTCTCGTCCCATCATGGCCGCCGGCGTTCCAGAGTCTCGTCCCGTCATGTCTGCCGCTGTTCAGGAGTTTAGTCCCGTCATGGCCGCCGATGTTCAAGAGTCTTCTCCCGTCATGGCCACTGGTGTTCCAGAGGCTCGTCCCGTCATGTCCGCCACCGTTCCAGAGTCTCATCCCGTCATGTACGCCTGCGTTCCAGAGTCTCGTCCCGTCACGCCCGCCGGCGTTCCAGAGTTTCATCCCGTCACGTCCGCCTGTGTTCCAGAGTCTCGTCCCGTCATGGCCGCCGCCGTTCCAGAGTCTCGTCCTGTCATGACCGCCAGCATTCCAAAGGCTCGTCCCATCAGGTCCGCCTGCATTCTAGAGGTCTCGTCCTGTCATGGCCGCTGGCGTTTCACAGTCTCATCCCGTCATACCCGCCGGCGTTCCAGAGTCTCGTCCAGTCATTTCCGCCTGTGTTCCAGAGTCTCATCACGTCCTGGCCGCCGCCGTTCCAGAGTCTCGTCCTGTCATGTCCGCCAGCGTTCCAGAGTCTCATCCCGTCATGCCCGCCAGTGTTCCAGAGTTTCGTTCCGTCACGCCCGCCAGCGTTCTAGAGTTTCGTCCCGTCATGTCCGCCTGTGTTCCAGAGTCTCGTCTTGTCATGGCTGCCTCCGTTCCAGAGTCTCGTCCCATCATGCCCGCCGGCATTCCAGAGTCTCGTCCCGTCATGTCCGCCTGTGTTCCAGAGTCTCGTCCCGTTATGGCCGCCGCCGTTCCAGAGTCTCGTCCCGTCATGTCCGCCTGTGTTCCAGAGTCTCGTTCCGTCATGTCCGCCGGCATTCCAGAGTCTCGTCCCGTCATGTCCGCCTGTGTTCCAGAGTCTCGTCCCGTTATGGCCGCCGCCGTTCCAGAGTCTCGTCCCGTCATGTCCGCCTGTGTTCCAGAGTCTCGTTCCGTCATGTCCGCCGGCATTCCAGAGTCTCGTCCCGTCATGTCCGCCTGTGTTCCAGAGTCTCGTTCCGTCATGTCCGCCGCCGTTCCAGAGTCTCGTCCTGTCATGGCCGCCGGCGTTCCAAAGGCTCGTCCCGTCATGGCCGACTCTATGCTTGTGTCTTCTTACAAGATGGCCACTATTTATCACATTCACCTGTGAGTCATTATCTTGTTTAGCTCACCCCATATAAGCTGGCTTTTCTCATTCATTATTAGCATTATTATTATTAACTCTTGTATGTGTCTCACTGCATTTCTGAGCATGTTTCTTTCCTGTTTCTCCTGTCTCCTGGTTTTCTTGAATGAATGAATGAACAAAGCAGTTATATAGTACTTTCATATGTACTACTGTACACTGCTTTACAATCATATCGGGGGGGTCTCTCCTCAACCACCACCAGTGTGAGCATCCACTTGGATGATGCGACGATAGCCACAGTATAATGGCGCCAGTGCACTCACCACAGGTGGAGGAGAGAGAGAGTGATAGAGCCAATTCAGTGGATGGGGATTATTAGAAGGCCATGATTGGCAAGGGCCAATGGCTGGAATGTGGCCAGGGCACCGGGGTTTACACCCCTACTCTTTTACAAGAAGTGCCATGGGATTTTTTTAATGACCACAGAGAGTCAGGACCTCGGTTTAAGTTCTCATATGAAGGACAGGTTCTTGATTCACTGCGTGTCCCCTCAGATTTCTCTCTTTGCCTCAGCCCTTATGTGTTATTGTTTGTTTGTGTATGACCCTTGCCTGGATTTGGATTACAGTTGTGGATATCCCTTTGAATAAATACTGCATTTGGATCCTCAAACTTTGTGTCTCAGCAGTTCGTGACACTTTGACAACCAGCTGAAATAAAAATAAGTTTCTTTTCTATACTTTTATGTTTTTTTTTTATGATTTTGGTTTTAGTAAACCTGATTCAGTAAACCTGATTCTTTTTTTGATTCAGATGATCAGAGAGGGATCTGATCGAACCTAAACATAAATCATTTGCATCATTTAACCTTTTTTAAAAAATATTTACGAGTTATTCTAAATGCTTTGTCAATGTTTATGCTTCCTCATATTTACAAACCCCTCAGTAAAATAAGTTAATATGGATTTAAATTGTGAAAAGTGCTCTTGTGAAGCATAATCGAGCAAAATAATTCAATGATAAGCAAATGCTGTTGATTAAATCAGTAATAAAAAAGAGCACCACAGATAAAACCCGGCTCATGTATTTTACAACAGTTTGGAGGCCAAATGCTTGTCGTCACATATCTAATTTATTACTCTGACTTCCACAGGCTGGACACAGGGCATTCTTTCATCTCTAATGCAAAAAGCATTTTGGTACAACAATGGACTAGCTGAGGAACACAACATCAGCAGTGGCGTATTGCCACCACTTGCAAGGCAGA
Source organism: Cyprinella venusta (assembly GCA_038021265.1). Classification (NCBI taxonomy): domain Eukaryota; kingdom Metazoa; phylum Chordata; class Actinopteri; order Cypriniformes; family Leuciscidae; genus Cyprinella; species Cyprinella venusta. The sequence continues at coordinate 8,750,198 of CM075886.1, forward strand.
TGGAGCCTATTTCTTCTCCAGTTGTAAGTGAAAGTAGCAGACAACTATTTACAAGTTCATTGCATCTGACAACAAATATATGGACCAAAATCTAGACTTTTATCAATGACCAGAGTGTCCTTTCTGCATGCATGAAACTTGATTCTTGATAAACGTTGAGGAAATTCTGTTGAGAAAATTGTCCCTATATTCTTTTTTAGAGCTTTTTAGAGCCCTAGAGCCGGAGCTGAAATTCAGATATGCAATGGCCATTTCATTTCCGACCAATCACAACAGACTGGGTCATCTGACCCATCAAATAGATTTAAAACATTATATGGTATGCACAAATAAAAGCCAAAAGTTAAATATAACAAATATAGTTAAATAAATACATACTTTTGCCAATATTTGTCCGTAATGTTTGTGTTTTTTTTTTAATTATTTTAACATATTAATATTCAACACTTATAGGTCCCTGGTGTCCTTTCTTTAAGACACTTAAGTTCAGGTCACAAACCTGAAGAAGAATAGAATATTCTCTTAAGGGTCGGTTACATTTATTTCCATGACTTACACTTGTTCTGACAGTAGAATGGTGCCATGAACTTATTACAAGGACAATCCCTTGGAGTAACCTGGGGTTAAGAGCCTCGCTCAACGGCACAATAGTAATGGCTAATGGTTTGCTTTTTGTGGAGAAAAATCTAGCAACCCAAGTCACCAGCACTGAGTCTAAAACATGGTCACAGTTGGTCTGGTTGACCCCTACAAAAAAGTAATTATTAATCTAAATCATTAAAGAACATTTGTCCTCTATTGTTCTGTTCTCCAATGTTAAAACCCTGCAAAGTAAAATAAATGACCTACCAATAACATACAGTAAATATACACACAGTAAAAAGTAAATCTATTAACTAAATGGGTGAAAATACAAAAATTGATGGGCAAGCGTATAACGTAACATAACGTAACAACATATATCATCATAAATCAATACATATGACATAACGTATCATATCATAAATCATAACGTATGGCATAACATAACATAAAAATATAACTTTAACCCTAAGGTGCTCTTCGGTCATTTCTGACCAAAAAATTTTCTGTTTTGAATTTCTAAAAATCACAGCTTCATCGGAATGTTATGAAACTTGGTGACTTTTATGGCGTTATGTATGTGAACACACAAAAAAAAAATTGAGGTCATGATCTGAGCATGCTAAGTTGTCTTAAAAAAAATAGTCACAGCACCCCCATAGGAAATGAATGGGAATTTGACAAAAACACAAAAATTCACAAATTTTTATTTATTTTCTTTACATTTTTTAATAAGAAATAGTTTTGAGATAGTTTCAACTATATATATTCAAATCCACAAAAAAAGCGTTAATAGCATAAACAGCTGGGGAATTCACATGCCTCTCCATAGAGAGCTGTACATGCCATCTCGTGGTTACACCATGATTCTACGCTTTTCCTCTATACTGTAACCAGATGGTGCTAATTTTCTTCATTTTTTTTCTGAAGGCCTAGACTCTATACTAAACTAAAATACTGAATTAATAATTTTTAGAAAAAAAAATATATATAGAAAAATATATATATTTTTCCATGGCAAAATAGACCATAAATATTGCATAAATATTAATAAAGTCAATCAAATTGTCTCAAAATACTAAAATTACAAAGAATAAATATTATAGAACAAAAATAAATTGCATTGGTTTTACTGGGATGGAGGAAATTTAATTTTTAGGTGTCCGGTCACTTTTGACCGGGAGGATAGCAAGTGTGACTCCGAAACGAAGAGCACCTGAGGGTTAAAGATATTTTTTTTTTCAATTTGGTTTGGTAGTCTACTATTTTCATAAGGTGTACATTTTCAAAACTCCAAACTGATCACACTTGTAACACAGCTAGTCTTTTTTTAAAATCTGATCTCGGGCTTTTATAGTTGCATATTTTCATTCTATAATCATTGTTTCAAAACTCTAGATCATTGTGATATGTAATGAGGACATTTGGTTTAATCACTAAAACCCAACAGTATGGTCTTCTTTCAATTCACTACTAACAATCAGTTCATTCAAAAACGAACATTGCAAGATATGTTTCAAATCATCTTGCCATTAGAAATACATGTACATTACCTAAACTAGAGAATGACGCGAGTGCCCAATATCAGATTCTCAGATAGCTTTCTCCAGGTATTTCAGAACTCATCTATTTGCACACCCCATTTAAAAGCAGAATTGTGTTTCCATTACACTAGTGCATGCAGTGTAAACTGCTACTCTCGCTATCAAATGCTCTTACATATTAAATTCGCCGCTCCCTTCATTTAGCATTGGGTAATTGAGAAAATGTATTCAACAGCACAAAACCAGGGTTCCCGAGCCCCACTCCAGAAGCGGAGACGTGAGCGTCGAGCCACAGTGTCAAACTACATTACACCACTTGATACGCATAACAGTCGCTGTAGAGCGGATAAATATCACTGATCAGCCCACAGATGTGCAAATGTGTCAGAGGGATTAAAAACACCATTGTTTTGGAAGGAATCCAAATCTCAGCTGTCTAAACAATGCACAGTCACAGGAAAAATATACTGACTCAATTCACAGTTTTTTATAAATTCAGTCTTATATCATGCCTTCTGCAGCCCTGCCCACAGTGAAACCTCATTGGTCCAAAATCCAAATGATTTACTCTGATTAAAAACACATTGAGGCATAAGGCAAAACATTTACTTTGTTCATGGATTATTATTTTTTTTGATGTTTTATTTTTAAGATATTTTATCATATTATTTTATATAATTAAATTAACTGTTTTCTGTTGTCCCAATTTTTTAATAGTAGAAATATATATATATATATATATATATCGCATCCAAAATAAGTTTTTGCTTTCACAATATATGTATGTGTAGTGTGCATAATTATTTTCTATGTATAAATACACACATATGCATGTATATATTTGAAAAAAAATGTGTTGTTAATATATAAAATATTTATATTTATGTATAATATTAATTTTGTATAAATATATAAAGTATATACATGCAAATATTTCTTAAATGTATACATGCATGTGTGTGTATTCATATATACAAAGAAATTCACATTACACACACATATATTATGTAAACACAAACTTTTCTTTGGATTTTTTTCACGGCCCTAATATATATATATTTTTAATTTAAATCATATTCAAATTAAGAATATATATACAGAGCCGGGCTGAAGATGGTACCCGGGCGTGGCAGGGCGGCTCGTCAGCGCCCCTGGAACGGGGTCCGAACACTTGGTCCATAAATCAAACACGCTTGCATGTAATAATATGAAACTCGGTACACATTAAGATCTCATCGTTTCATAGATACCTCACACTCTTACTTTTTACCCCAGCCCAAAAGAAAGTCAGATATTTACGGTCGTTTTACGGTCGTTTTGTATATTGTACTCCTCGAGTCGGACAACGTTCTAATTCACACTCATTAACTCAGACCAACAGAAGGCCAGATATTTTAGTTTGAATGCGGTCATCCTTTCTCTGAGCCTACGTCTCTGTATGGCAAGCCCTTTTAACATTTAAAAGCTAAGTCTGACTATCCGGAATTAACATTGTAGATATCAACAACGTCTTTCTGATTAGTCGTAATTATAGTTTGTATTATCGTTTAAGATATCTATAATGTAATTGTGACTGGTCGAAACGACAGATGGAGTATGGCAAGCCGTTTTAACATTTAATCATTTAATCATGAAAGTGTCAAAGCCTGCGGCACCGCCACCCCGGTGCCTTTAGGTAACTAAAGGAGCCGGGGTTGCGGTGCCACTGGCTTGAGCCCAACATCGCTGCTCACAGCTATATTTATAATTTATATTATTATTATAAAATATATATTATAAAGTATATTATAAATTTTAAATGACAAATTTCACAATATATCAGTTTTTACTGCATTTGTAGCAAACAAAGGCAGCCTTGGTGAGCATAAAGAGAAATCTTACCGACCCCAGACTTTTGAAAGGCGGTGCATTTAATCAAATATTATATAAAAGTATGGACTGCAGTATTTTAGATTTTACATTTTATAATATCAAATACTTTTCAAAGCTTTGAGAACTATTGGCATTAGGCAAATATTACGCATGCAATGTGTCAAAAAATATTTTCATGTTGTATATTTATTTGTGCTGAATAGTTGATGTTAATGTTGTACAACTCAAAAAAAAAAAAAACAGCTACAACAACAACCTAAATATAGGTATCAGATGCTTGTGATGTTATATATCAGACCTTTGTTACTCCGGCTGTGAAACCTAATGAAAAAACCCTTGAGTTTGTTATTCAGATGTTTTGACATGTTCACAGCGACACAGAACGACTGATTCACCGCAGCCGCTGGCTTTATGAACACCAGCACAAACACAGACCCGCACAGCAGAGGAGGCTTTCCACCGTATTATTGTTCAGTCTGTATCTAAGCATTCAAAAGCAGCAGTCTAGTCCTTCAGAACATACACATGTGTGCGTCTGCATCCACCCACACTTCTTTGTCTAGAATACAACGGGACCTCTCGAAGCAGTGTGAAAACATGATCAGATGAATACAGAGGCACTTATCAGTCAACAGAGAGAAAACACGTCGGCTTATTCGTCGCTCGAACGGAAACGGACGTCTTTTTAACCCCGGGTTTTTTTTCCTCCTCTCCTGAATGATGACAGACCTCAAGAAGTGAGCCGAACGCTGACAATGTTCTGTGTTCAGCATTTGCATAACAATTCCTGACCTTTCGCTGACATTTAATCGTGACCACAAATTTCTAATCAGCCCTTAATAATGAGAGCGGGGATGAGGCACTCTGACAGACCTGGCGCACCACAGCAATCTGTGTGGATTTCAGGGATATGAGCACAAAGGTTATCCTGCGAAAATACCAGTGCAAAGTTCCCCTGCAGAGACGCCATTATGATCCACACGCTTGCCGCTAAAATTAAAAAGCTGCCAGAGACTCATTAAAGAGGGAGGATATCACACTTAAACAGTGTTTGTGCTGACTCTTTTCTGCCGAAAGGAAGTGTACAGTATGTGTGCCAACAAAGAAAAACACGGTCCTTTTCTTGGGGCAAAAGTCTCTTCCTGTAAACATTTAAGCCGAGGATCACGGCATGGCCTATTCTGGACTTAGTTGAGCAACTACAATTAAAGGTGCAGTAAGCAATTTCTGAGAAACACTGTTGATATTTGATACTTTTGTTGCTACGCCCCCAAAATGAATAAAAAAATAAAGCTTTGTGAAAAAATAAAATACAGTACAGTATGTTTTTTGTAAGTATGTATGTACAGTATGTAAAATATAGTATGTTTTTTATCTCCCTAAAATTAATTTATAATGTTAGTCAAGTGTTTTTGTACCAAAAATGATCAAAGTATAGTTTAGCATGAACATTAGCATGCCTAGCCAATTTATATATTCAAGTGCAAGAAAGACGCAAAAAGGAACTCGATCCGTTACTCACACGCTACTCAAACTCAATTCGTTAGACACATCTGAAGCGCGCGCCTAGAAAGTTCCGTCTCCGACCGCGTGCGAATATACTGAAATAAGCTCTGTTTAACATCTTGAAACATACATTCACACAAAATTGTTTCAAAAATGCCTATATCGGCAAGTATCACAAGCGTTTATGACTTGAGTAAACGTAAACACTGGAGAAAGACAGAGCTTGTGTACAGTATCAGTAAATTAGATTCTTAGTATTTTTAGGTATTTTTCCAATTGTTTTCAATCGGAGTGCTGCAATTTTAAAACGGCAGCGGGGTGATGAGGCGCTGGGCATCTGTTTCACTAACACAGTCTCATCCCAAAAAGTCATATAACTGACGTCTTGGGACGTCTTTTGACCATACGTCAATATCCGCCTTTTTAGGGCCCCCTTAAACGTCGGTAGATTGCGATCCCGGGCCGTCATACAACTGACGCTTTACCTTTAGGTGACGGGGTAGGTTTAGGGTTAGGTTTAGGTCTGGGGTAGAGTTAGGATCCCATAACCTCATCTACCGACGTTTAAGGGGGCCCTAAAAAGGCGAATATTGACGTATGGTCAGTTATATGACGTCTTGGGATGAGATTGCGCTGGTTTCACGCTACGCCGCGCTTTCAAACCAGTCGCAGAGAGTTGAAGAATGTTCAACTTTGGAAAAAGCAACGCTCAACCCTGTTACTTTTAAACCCAGCCGTCCAATCACAGTGGAGGAGGGGGCGGGACAAATACAACACTGACCAACCGCCACATTTTTGCTTGTACAAGTCAACAGATGAAAACAACAAGCACGATAACACAAAATCATTTAAAACAAGAGCCAGAGCCATTAATCACTTTTTTTTCACATTTCCCGTTCATTTCAATGTGGGGTCATTTTGACCCCGAAGACCAGAAGTGTAAACATTTTTTATTTACATACCTTCAGAACAACCAAATCAAGCCCGTTTTTTGTGTGTGTTTATAGATAGATAATGTATGAAAAGTCACAAAATCATATTCCACTGAGATGAAGGGAACATTTTTTTTTTATTAAAGCTACACTGTGTGAATTTTACCCCCATCTAGTGGTAAAAAGGTATATCTAGTGGTAAAGGAATATATATATATATATATATCAATTCCGATTTCATTTTAACTCCTACGGTGGCAAATATAGTCCAAGATTAACATGGCTTCCAGTTCGACCTCGTCCATGAGTGTTAACTCAAACGTAAACGTGAAAGGCGAAGCTTGAATTAACGGGTATGTCCCTCTTTGGCTAATATAATTTCAAGATGGAGGGGCAACATGGCGACCGACATTAGAACCCCTTACCCGTATGGATTTTCAATGGCATATTATACACTCACGAGAATACTTTATTACTTGAACGAACTAAATATACATTAATGAGCACATATATTTTTGAAAGAACTAAGTGTTTTTAGCTAAGAATAAACTAAAAGAGTTACACAGAGTAGCTTTAAATAAAAGTCGACTGGGGTCGTATACATTGAGGGCTACTAAAAGGACAAAGAACAAATCTCTTACTGTTCTTGACTGAATAACTGAAAAGGCAGTGGTATCACAATTGGAATCGAGAAGAATTTTTAAATTGGTGCATAATTAAGGACTTGCTAGTTAAGCAAATTCAATTAACTCTAAATGAACAGGCCCCGAGTAATAGTGTTATCGACACCCTTGAAGTAAATCTGGCTTGTTTTCGGCGTGGGAGCTGAATACAAACATCTCCCGCAGCCAAACTAGCAGAGACAATACTCTGGGATTTAGGACACACGTGGCTTCCAAATCCCGTCCGTACACACTTCTTTAGCCGCGCTGCAGTAGACAGTTTACGCATGCAGGTCTTGCGATGTGTAACGAAAGGCCAGTTTGATTAGGGGTTTACAGATGGCGCTTTTATCCTCTCCGGACCCGGACGGTCCAATAGTGTCGTGGCAGTTCTGAATAACATCTTACTAATAAACCCGTCTGCTTTTTTCCCCCCCACACACGTGCTCTTTACCAGCGAGATGAGGAGAAAACATGAAAAAGAATATTTTCTCCTGTGACACTTGAAGGAAGAGAAGCGTTTGAAGAATTGGACCGGTGCGTTGGAACAGGTTTGATGAAAGAGACTTGGACGTGTTTAGAGCACACCTACACTCAATCATGTGCATATTTTAGTCACATGTTGTCCTTGCTTGAACTATGTTTTCTGACATATTGTGCACTGCATAGGCTATTACATCAAGAGCATGTAATATGTACTAGGCCATGCATGACCACACATTATAGTGGTCGACTAGTCATGCAGAAAATAGAGGACTAGCAGGCGAGTCAAAGTTTTCCTTATGTAAATGAGACTACGTGCAGCATCAGCAGCTTTACGGCCCTGAAAGACAAGCTTTATGAATGCAAAACTCTAATATGACCTTTTTCAATATTTGTGTAATTCCAACTGAACAAATTACCATAAATCTAAACGCATTCTCATCCCAAGGCATCATATACTGATGCTTTTGCCAATGCGTATACATCCACGCCATGGCACCCTTTAGCGTCAATATAACACGCTTCAGTTATAGGTAGGTTTAGGTCTGGGGTAGGGTTAGGGTTAGACCACTAGGAGGCACCTTCTGGCTCATATATATCTGAGTCTCCAGCCTGGTCTCATTGTTAATACGTAGGTATTTTACGTTTTTGCAAAGATAGAAAATGTACTTTTTAGTACGTTTGGATACATGCTGAAACTGCCCTTTCCCAACACATCTGTCCATTACGTTTTATCCTTTTCAGACTGATCTCATAAAGTAGCGTGTGTATGACACGCCAATTCGTATTTCAATTTTTTGCATGCTATCAAGACGCATAATCGCTTTTCAGCGTGTTTATGTACAGCGTTGACTTAACGTTATATAAATATATGACTTACCTCAACCCCGTCCCTAAACCTAACCGTCAGTGTGGTTAATGGCATTTATGACTGTTCCCTTACCATCCTAGGAAAAAAAAAGATATGACTTACCTCAACCCCATCCCTAAACTTAACCGTCACTGGGGTTAATGGCATTTATGACTGGACATTTGACGGCGTGCACAGACACGCGGAATGACGCAGACGTTAATGGCGTAGACATACACGCGGATAGCTCAAAATGCGTAGAGATAACACTTTCGAGTCAAGTGGCGTGTATGTTTACGCAAAAGTCATGATGTCATGTTGAAAATGGGTATGTTTAGGTTTGGTATTAGGGTTACGGGATCTTACATTTATCTATAAAATGGTAAAAAGGGAAATTATATAGATATCCTTATGATATAGAATATACGTAAATAGTTTTGTAGCTGTAAGAACATAATATTGTCACGCTTAAATGTTGCAGATACGTCTATATAATACGTTTTATTAACAAAATAGCATTAAAATATATTTTGAGCCACCAATCCTTCTCCTACCCCTAAACCTACCCATAACAATTCCTTAAAACTATGTAACAAACTACAATTATGAAGAAAAACATAACTAACAGACAAGTATTATCATTTCAGCAAATATTAAATTACTAATGAAAATGTTAATCCGGCTTCGGTTCGCGCTTCACCATTTCAAATGAACTAAACTAACCAACCGTCACAGTCCTTCATGTCGCAATCTGTGACGAAGCAGGGAAGAGCCAATGAACGTTTGATTTCACTGCCGTAAAACATGACGTATCGCTTCTCAAGGGCGCAATTTTTAAATTTGAATTCATCACCAGCGCGAGGTTTAACATGTACGGTCGCTGCTGAGAATGGAGACGAAGATCACGACTGGATAAGAGCCTGAATTAGGAGTTGTTTCTTGCCAACAACTATCGATTCTAAAGATTTGGATTAGGTCAAACTAATAAAATTGACGTCTTTTGTGAATTTTTCTTGTGTTTTATAGGAGAAAACGCTTTATGTGTCTCAAGGTAAATAAACTATTAAAAAATGGTTAAACGAGTAACGTTAAAGCATGTATTTTTAAGGTTTTATAGTGTATTGTTTAACACCATGCAGGCGAAACGAGCAAAATGTTAATATTTATGAGTATTATATCATTAAATGCGACTGAAAACTTCATTAATAAGACAGTGGAATGCAATAGAGTCAAAACATAATGCTACGATATTATTATGCATAAATTGTGATTCGTACAAATGTGTACGTCGGTGGATTTGTTCATACGTAAATAAATTATGTTTTTGTGCCGTCAATACGTAAATGTTTTACGTTTTAATACTGTAAATACGTCAGTATTATATGTTTCTGCTGTGCAGTCTCATCCCAAAAAAGTCTATAACTGACGTCTTGGGACGTCTTTTGACCATTCGTCAATATCCGCCTTTTTAGGGCCCCCTTAAACGTCGGTAGATGAGGTTGTGGGATCCTAACTCTACCCCAGACCTAAACCTAACCCTAAACCTACCCCGTCACCTAACTGACGTTAAAGGTAAAGCGTCAGTTGTATGACGGCCCGGGATCGCAATCTACTGACGTTTAAGGGGGCCCTAAAAAGGCGGATATTGACTTTTTGGGATGAGACTGTGTTAGTTTCTGCGCATATAAAACGTAATTATATATACGTATGATAGAACGACACTTTACGTACAAATACATACGTATTCTCATGAGATCACGCTGGAGTCTCATATTGACTCATATTGTGCGTTGGATGTCTACGCATTGGCAAAAGCGTCAGTATATGACGCCTTGGGATGACAATGGGCTGTAAATTTACATAAAGTGAGAGAAAAATTCAATAAAAGCCTTCTAAACTACAATACGTAAATTACCTTTTTAAAGGGATACTCCACTTTTTTTGGAAATAGGCTCCTTTTTCCACTCCCCCAGAGTTAAACAGTTGAGTTTTACCGTTTTCGAATCCATTCAGACGATTTTCTGATATTTAGAAGAATACCAGTAACCAAACCGTTTCTGGTCTCATTGACTTCTATAGTAGGAAAAAAATATACTATGGAAGTCAATGAGACCAGAAACTGTCTGTATACTGATATTCTTCTAAATATCAGAAAATCAGCTGAATGGATTTGAAAACGGTAAAACTCAACTGTTTAACTCTGGGGGAGTGGTAAAATGAGCCAATTTCCCAAAAAAGTGGAGTATCCCTTTAAAGGATATTACATTTTATTGAAAGGTACATTTCGCTTTCACTTGAAACCATCAGCTTTCTGAAATGCAAGTTCTTGAAATAAATATTCCATCATTAAGGTCGGAGATGCACACGATTGCACCCCGAGAAGCAAAACAGCCTTACAATGTTTGAGGCTCATTTTTATTCATGAGCCGTGAAATTTGTCACATAAGAGTTTTAGCTTCACCTTCACCCCTGAACCTTAAAAATAACTTATTTAATTATCAGCATCGCTGGTTGGTCCAGTTCGCTGATCTCCGAGAAGGCGGATTAGTGGAAAATGCGCGTATGATATCAGCAAGACAGTTCGAGCATATCTGCAGGGAGAATATTCACATATATAGGCTATATAAATATAGCCCGTTTTACAGAAGATTGGGAAAGTGACTCAAGGGGCAGGGAATCCTATTAAATGTGTGTTGGAAGACAAAGCTTAACTCACAGGAAGTGTGAAGAGTGTGAGACAGGAAGTAGTCTGCGCTGCTCCTTTGTGTGGTGATTCATAACTGGTCTCACACCTGGTGTGCGTCTGAGCCAGAGAAAACACTCTCAGAGGTTTTACACGTAATGATGGAAATAAAATTGTAAATTGATTTTCGAAATTAAATATTAAATGCACTTTGCAAAGTGATACAGCACCTAAATACAGTTTCAGCACCAATGTAAGCAAGTATAGATATACAGTAATATTGTGAAATATTTTTACTGTTTAAAACATCTGTTCTGTAGATGAATATGTAATAAAGTGTATTTTTTTCTTGTGATCAAAGCTGAATTTTCAGCATCATTACTCCAGTCTTCAGTGTCACATGATCTCATAGAAATCATTCTAATATGATTTGATGGTTTTATTATCCATGCTGAAAACATTTTTATTTCAGAGTTTTTTTAAGAATAGAAAGTTCAAAAGAACAGCATTAATCTGAAATACAAAGCTTTTGTGCCATTAAACACTAAAGTTAGGGGTCAGTAAGAATTTTTATTTTATTTCTTGAGGGAAAGAAATCAATACTTTTATTCATCAAGGATGAATTACATTGATCTAAAGTTACAGTAAAGACATTTATTATGTTTCAGAAGACTCTATTTCAAATAAATGCTGTTCTTTTGAACTTTCTATTTATCAAATAATCCTGAAAAAAAAAAATACACTAGAGCCAGACCGATATATCAGCCGGCCGATATTTGGCATTTTCCAAACTATCGGTATCGGCAGTTATAATGGCCGATAAATTAATATTTCAAAAATAAACTAAAAACGGACGAAATACGCTTCAATTATCTCTCCTTGGCCTGTTAAATTGAAAATGTTTGTTTTACAATTTGCAGTATGACGTTATCTTTTGCTAAATTATGGCTCATCATAGACTAGCTAACCTGACATTGTAATTATAAGGTAGCTTATAGGGCAATGTTGGGACTAATTATTATTTTATTTATCAGAACTTTAATATATTTTGATGTTCCTCTGTTCTGTTGTGACAATAAAAGAAATTAGTTTCTTTTTAAAATGCATTATCATATTATTTAGTTAAAACTCATAAATACAAATAACTTAGGGAAATCTGTTAATGTTTAGTTGCGCGTTTCTGAAAAAAAAAAAATATCGGCCGATATATCGGATTTTAAAACCAAAAAATATTTGTATCGGTATCGGCCTTCAAAATCTTTTATCGGTCAGGCTCTAGATTACATCGTTTTCAACATTGATAATAATAATGAATGTTTTTTGAGCAATGGAGTAATGGAGAAATGATGCTCTGATCACAGAAATAAATTATAATTGAAAATATATTAAAATAGTCATAATATTTAACAATATTACAGTTTTTTGTGTTTTAATCAATTAAATTTAGCCTTGGTAGACTTTTAAAAACATAAAAGATCGCGCATAAAGCTTAAATTGTTATCGTTAAAGCAAGAGGGTCTTTTTAATTGGTGCATCCCTCAAAGCTCTCAGTATTGAACATCTTTGTGGGTCTAAACATGCAGACGATGATCCAGGGCTCCGGTGATGAGCAGATGTGAGCGGATGTGAGTGTGGAGTGACTGCGCTGTCGCGTTTGTAGGCAGCTGTGTGTTGTACAGCCGGATCTGGAAAGATACCTGTCCTCTCCGAGCACGCGGCTCCAGCGGCCGGCCCGATGCGATCTGAACCCCTGTCTGAATCTCAGGACCCACGACTGCTGCGTGAAGAGCTTCAGGACACCTGTCCGCTCTCATCTGCACTCCATCTCTGACTGGGTTCGGGGAGGAAACACTGCAGCTTTCACATCCTCTACAAATCTCGAGAAAATTCATCACAAATCTGTACGCGAGATCGTGTACAAAAAAAGAAAGAACTGTGTTTGACAGTGTTTTTAGTGTTGCAGTACAAATGTAGTCATTTGGTATAAGTGCAAATTTTGTTACTGCAATTATTTAAACTGCTAATTTGTAATTTAACCAGCAACAAATTATCACTAATTTTATATAATTATCACTTTTATAGTTTAAAGGGATAGTTCACTTTGAAATTATTTTTTGGGATGTTTTATCTTACCTCAAGGGCATCTAAGATGTAGGTGTCTTTGTTTGCACAATATTTTCAATTTTTATATTTTTAGGTCAAACCGTTCTTGTCTGTCAGTCATATAATGGAGGTCTATGGTCACCACCTCAAAGAGCATGCAAAGAGAAGTCCAAATTAAACATGATTTAATGACTCGTAAATGTAAGTACACATTGATGGCCTAAGACACGAAACGAGCGGTTTGTGTGAGAAAACGAACAGTATTTATATCGTTTTTACCTCTTGTAACCACAGCTCCGGAAGTGATCTCTCGCACGTGTACATCACTAATTGTTTACACGGAGATTTCGGAAGTGTTACTCTTCATTTTGAAGATCTAAACATATTTAGATATGCAGGAAATTGCAATCGAAGATGATTTATATATATTAACAGACAGACACTTTTGTTTCGCAACCGCTTGAGAGATCGCTTGCGCAGACTGAAGCGCCCACGCCCTCAGATCACTTGGATGTGGCTGTGGTTCAAAGAGGTAAAAACGGTATAAATACTGTTCGTTTTTTCACACAAACCGCTCATTTCGTGTCTTAGGCCATCAATGTGTACTTACATTTACGAGTCATTAAATCATGTTTAATTTGGACTTCTCTGTGCATGCTCTTTGAGGTGGTGACCATAGACCTCCATTATATGACTGACAAGAACGGTTTGACCTAAAAATATCAAAATTGAAAATATTGCGCAAACAAAGACACCTACATCTTGGATGCCCTTGAGGTAAGCTAAAACATACCAAAAATTAATTTCAAAGTGAACTATCCCTTTAAGCTATTTACACATTGGCAAAACAAAAATATATTTATACATGACAATTTTACATCATTGTGAAGTTGTTTTTGGTTAATCAAATATTTGAAACTATGACTGCAGGTCTGTGTAAATCATCATCCACTCTATAATTAAGCATTAAATTGAATTCAGCAGCAAACAAGCGCTTCTGCCGAGGGCTATTCTAGACTGACCAACTCGACTGAATGAGGAAATTGCGTTTATTTCATTTAATCTGGACAATGCAACTCTGAATTGGGTCAAGGGAATGTTGAGAGGAATTTCTCCAGCACTCTTCACCGTCACATTTCTCATTTCCGCACCACCTTGAACTTGACTTTGCGACACACGCATCCTTGTTCACACAAACATCAGCAGTTTAGTCCAAACATAATTGCCGGTCAAATGTTAACATTACCTAGCAAACGCACATACAGTACATAACCCGTTTGACTATAGCCGTGTTTTGGAACATGTTTTTAGCTGGTCCACGCTTAAAGACTTTAAAATATGCTATTTTGATAGTAGTAGGCTACTTTTTGTTATATTTAACCATAACCTTGAAGTGAACTGAAGACATTTAAAATATAACAATACTTAGCAAGCAGCAAGCACCACTTGTTATACATCTACATTTTCCGATCCTCATCTGTGATCATTCTATGGCACAAATGCTAATGCTCATCTACACATTTTCTCAAGATATATCTCGTGTTTTTCTTTTATTTGGGTCATTTCCTTTCACAGCTCCTCCTATAAGCACTCCTTTCTCACTTTGCCAAGAAAAGTTTAGACGAGCGCCTTTTATGTTTCTTTCTTTTCATAAACCCTCTGAGAGAAACTAGCTAGAAAGATGTGCAGTGAATCGTCTTCACTAACAACAAAAGGATAAAAAGCCACCAGAAAATCCATTTTAAAGTCTTAAAAAGACTGACAAATGTGTTCCCTGGATGGCTATATTATGTCTGCCGTTCGCTGGCCACTTTTTGCCTCAGTGGAAATCATTGCCATTTGCCTATTAGAAGACAGGTTCATTTAGTCAAGTCTGCTAAATGTTCACATTTAATTCTTTCATTTTCTGTCATTATCAGTCTCTTCCCTGATGGAAAATACAACTGAAAAGAGCTTCTCGGTGTATCTTGTTCGACTCAATTTCTATCCGCTTGATTGTCGTCATTAGCTGGTCCAAGCTGGTTAGTTGGCTGATTAGCTGGACTGCTACTAATTTATTAGAAACTTATTTTTTGACCTTTTTGACCTTGGGGGAACATCATCACAAGGCTGGTTTTCCACCCTCAGTCTGGTATCAAAAAAAGTGAATTATATTAGCATTAGGGTTGCACAACATGGGGTACGTAAATGTTATATAACATATTAAATGAATAAAATTAATTAAGCCCAAAATGTACTTATTAGAGCCAGACAGATATATCGGTAGACCGATATTAGGCATTTTCCAAACTATCGGTATCGGCAGTTATAATGGCCGATAAATGAATATTTCAAAAATAAAATAAAAACGGATGAAACATGCTTGAACCATGTCATGAGTGTTGAAGTTGTACAGTTTGTCCACCAGAAGGCACTCTACACCGTCCCTGTTGGCAACACTCGTTGAGTTGGTCACTACACATACATTGCTTGAATAACAATTAAAAGCACATCCCCATCAGCTCTCTTAACTCAAATAAGCAGGACAAAATTTGTGACTATCATGTCCAGTTTAAAATAAATAAATAAAATATCGGCCGATATATCGGAATATCGGATTTTAAAACCCAAATATATTTGTATCGGTATCGGCCTTCAAAATCCTTTATCGGTCGGGCTCTAGTACTTGTCAGGCCTGTCAGTTAAACACGTTACTAACGATGTTAACGCAAACCCATTTTAATGGCGTCAATTTTTTTAGCGCGCGATTAACGGTCTTTTTGGGCTAACAAACTTTGTCGTTTTCTTTTACATGCTTTTACCACAGGACGCGGCATGCGTGTGCTGCGCTATGAAACCCATTCATTTCAATGGCTTGCGCCGTGCGAGGACGTTTTGTTGCTTCGCCGACCAAAGCGCAATCGGATCTAGATAGACCATAAATAAAACAACAGGCACGCCGCACACACTCATTTGGGCTTGCGAGCCGGCCAAATAGTAGGTTAACGTTACGTTTTGAGTGGATGACGAGCGCGAGACGCCGAAATGGATGACAATAAGATTCTGAATTGAAAGTTTACTTTTAAAAAGTTGTCAAATGGCTCAATTGATGAGACCAAAAGTATCTGTGTGTTTTATCGTTGTGAACTGAGCTATCATTATCGCAGAACATCCAGTTTGAAACACCGCTTCATGATGGCCAAGCACACACACACACACACACAGCTGATGCGAATTCTTCCCCCCCCTCGTCAATATCAGGACCTTGTCAGTATTTCTTTCACCCTTTTATTGATCGACAGTGTTACGTTGTGTGAGAGATTATTTGCTCCTATTGAGAATGTTAGTGTGAAATTGAACACAGTATACGCCAATGTTGCTTTCAATAAAAAAAAACATTTGCACAAAGCAAGCCAATACACTTTTCCCATGTTGATAACAACATTAAAATGAGAAAAAATAATGGGACAAAAAGAAAACAAGAGACATTGAGAATAGATAAAAATGTGCGATCAATTGCGATTAATCGCGAATTAACTATGCCATTAATGCGATTAATCGCGATTAAATATTTGAATCGTTTGACAGCACTAGTACTTATTCATTTGGAAGGTCCGCGTGACATATTTTCCGTCATCGGGAATATTAAGTCACGTGGACAGTGACCCAATTTTTGTGTGTGCAGTAGTCGAACAAAAGTGCATAAAGAGCGATACAAACAACACAATGTTTCAAGAACAGCAAACAAAAGCAGCATATCATCATGGTTCTTCTTCTAAACTGTGCTTGCATTAGTGCATAGATATATATACACTAGATGCTGCCTTGGATACGGCAGTTCATTGGAACGAATGCGTCAATAGAGCCGCCATAATGGAACAAGGGAGGCCTCTCCTCTTTAATGCATAAGCGTCAATGTAGGCGAAGCTTTATTTTCTAACGGAAATAAATCATCATGACTACGATTATCTAGTTTTATGGTTTGTTCCAATGGTCAGACATGTATTTATCATTGAGTCCAGAGAAAAAAATCCTTCCTAGTTCAGATTTCGTTCATGTGAACATCCATACGCAACACAAAAGTCTGAAAATCCATGAATTGAAAGTACAGATGGAGATATTAGCATTAGCTACTTCCAATGACAAGACCCCTGTTCCAAGATGGTGGCGTTTTTGACGCAAAGCTTAGAACGCCAAGGCGACATTTAGGCTGCGTCCGAAATCGCGTACTATGTGAGTAATTTGGATAAGAAAGTACTTCGTGACCGTTAAAAAAGTACGTTCTTGTAGAGTACAGAAAAGTTATTGGACGGCGCATGTGTCGAACTCCGCGGTTAAGCATAGCCAACTTTAAAAGCTGTGCGGACATTTTCAACACCAATGTATTGCTATATGAAACTATCACTGCACCACTGCATTTCACACATTCAGATCGATTTCACACAGTGAAGTTCAAGACTCGTGCTGCATTAGCTCATTTAAATTAAGTAAGAAAATTGGGCAAGCAGCTAAAATCCATTTTTTGAGCATATAGCCAGAACCATCTAGCATGGCCGCGCATGTATTTCCCGTAGAATGGAGTGTGTGTTCCTGCCGCACTGAGCCTGAATCTCCCACCGGTTCCAGAGCTCATTACCCTACAGCGTCTCTGAGAGTATCTCTCCAGCGCTGAGATCAATGTGAAGAGCTTGTGAGCGCAGACTGTTATGGAGACGGATGAATGAATATGTATCGTAAGGGGCGAGCGAAAAGGGCGCCATTCGTTCCAAGCAACCCAATGTGGGGGGGACTCAATCAGAAAACAAATATACTGTTACAGACATGCCAGAGTTCCTTCATCGGAGTCGGCGCATGCGGGTCGACGCCCCAGAAGAGTTTTCAGAGGCGGTATGAAAGTGTCTGATAATCAAACATGTCAGTCACTACCTCCACAAGCTTAGATCACAGGGGATGCCTTCCCATCATGCCTAGAGAGAATTTAATTAGGCTATAGTATCGAAATGGAGGCTGGAGGTGCTGGTTGGCACAAGGGGATTGAAGGACTATCGTTTTGCCTCATTCTGTGCGAGTCTGTCCAAATGGGCTGTAATGAGACATTTTGAGAGTGGATGTACTCAGACCCTAGACCAGAAACGCCACATGTGTAATCTCGTCCCGACCAGGCCGGCGTGCTGGGTGTGATTTGGGCTTTATCTGCCATGAAACACTCTTCTCCCAGTGGTCTCACACATGTGTTTCGATCATCCTACAGTAATTAATCAGCTCGTCCTGGTGCGATTATTGCTCATTAGACTACACTGAATCCCGCGCTACTGAGATACTGTATGTGGAAGGTGCGTTTCTTGGATCGTTTTCCACTGGGATAATCTTGTCATATGCAATTGACCATAAAGTTGTGCGTTGGGTGTGTGTCTGCACTATTTGACCCCCCCAAAATCTTTATCCTTTAAATTTTGTTAAAGATGTTGCTTTAAGTCAGTTGTTTTCTATGTGATAATACAATATATGCCAAATTGTGCGGAGATTATTTTTTGCCAGACTGCCATATACAAAAAAATTGCAAAACCAAGAGAGAACGACAACGAAATATTATTATTAACGGATTATGATGTTTTCTTTTTGATAAGTCCAACAAGTTTATATTGTCCAATAAAAGCCTTAATCAAGATTAATGTTTTGTTCTTCCCTCATATTTAAAAAATGTCAATATTTTGATGGTTTAATCGAACTTGTAGGGTTAAAAATAATATTAAAATAATAATAATAAATAATAATAATAATAATAATATTCAAAATAAATATCTGACAAATAGACATCACGTTAGTCCATTAGTATATATCAATATGACTAAAATAATATTTTAATAGTAAATAATTACTAGAAAATAATATTTTTGTAGTAGAAATAATAAAATAATAACAAATTATGATTATATATGACTATGAATGAAAATTTGAAACATGAAATATGCAAAATAATAATAATTAATCTATCAATTACCGTTATTATCATTCTTCTTATTATAAAAAATCTATTTTATAAGATTTTTTTCTATATTTTTCATTGTAAGATTATTTCTATAAAATAAAATTAAAATCATAAAAGAATAAAACGTGATTATATGTAAATATGACTAAATGATGATTATTATTCAAATAAGAAGAAATTAATATTATTAATTAATACTATAAAGTATTGTTGTTAGAATAAATTATTATTGTTAAAAAATAAACAAAAAATAAACAAACTTTTCTATTGTAATAAAACATTACAGCATCGCCTAATACAACAAAAAAATGTACGAAAAATATAATAATAATATGTTTTATTTTATTTTAATAATTAACAAGTTATTATGCTAATTAAGCAGCTCGTAGGCCTACTAGTGCGCGAGACTAAGCAGAACGTGCGTTTCTTCTAAGAGACCGGATTCTTTCCCGCTGGGCAAATCTCGTACGTAATAGACCATAAGTAAACGTGTCGTGGGTGGTTGGAGGGCATAAACGCCGTCTGCCACGTGTCCACAATCCTCTCCATCGTCATGCGCGATAAACGGGCCTCTTTCGTGTGACTCACGTTCATTGTCATGCATCGGGTTTAAGCTGCAGAGATGACAATGCTCAGACTTCATTCACATGATTCACCTAAAACTCTAGAGGATGTAAATGATTTATTCAGCGGGTGCAGTGGGTCAAAACCAGGTCAGGACGGGGTGAAATGGGCAAGACTGGCTCTGCATAAACCTGAAATACAGACGTCTGGCCTTGAGCCAAACACCATGGAGGTTTAGTGGAGGGAGGACATGTTTCTTTAGTAGGTTTCATTGTGGATAAAAGATACTAAATCTAGCTTTGGATCAATGGCGTTTGCACTCTAAAAATGCTGGGTTGTTTTAACCCAATTTTGGGTCAAATATGGACAAACCCAGCAATTTGGGTTTGGGTTTGTCCATATTTGACCCAAAAATTGGGTTAAAAAAACAGAATTTTTTAGAGTGCAAGGTTAATCTTTTAGGATGTGGTATTGTTTTCTTCTGAATCTAAAATAGATGTGTGGAAACATGATTATTTAAAAAAAATAATGGCAAAAAAGGCGTTCTATTGTTTCCTTCGAAGCTGAATTCACACATAAATGATTAATGAACCAGCTCTTTTTAGTGAATCAAAAAAATACAGCGCAATAAGCCTATAGCCCAAATCACAAACAAATGACTCTTAAGAACCAGTAATGTTTGAATCAAATACATCATGACCATTGTGGTTAGATTCATGAGCACATGTCTCTTATGAACTGTTTTTTGGTTAATCAAAAACACTCATAGTCTGAATTATGAGCAAACGACTCAATGAATCAAATGGTTTTAGTGAATCAAAAACATACAGCACAACCAAACCAATGTAGTCTGATTCATTAGCAAATGACTCTTATGAACTGTTTTTCTAAATAATATAAAAACATACAACGCAACCAGTGTAGTCCGATGCATGAGCAAATTAAAACATACAAAATTGTGAAATATGAGCACATGACTCTTATGAATCAGATGGCTTAGTGAATCAAAAACATACAGCACAACCAACCCAACATAGTCTAATTAGCAAATGACTCTTATGAACTGTTTTTTGGTTAATCAAAAACACACAACTCATAGTCTGAATTATGAGCAAACGACTCAATGAACCAAATGGATTTAGTGAATACAAAACATACAGCACAATCAAACCAATGTAGTCTGAGTCATAAGCAAATGACTCTTATGAACTGTTTTTTTAAAGAATATAAAAACATACAACACGACCAGTGTAGTCCGATGCACGAGCAAATTACTCTCATGAACTGCTTTTAGTTAATCAAAAACATACAAAATCGTGAAATATGAGCACATGACTCTTATGAACCGGATGGTTTTAGTGAATCAAAAATATACAGCACAACCAACCCAATATAGTCAAATTAGCAAATGACTCTTATGAACTGTTTTTTCTAAATAATCAAAAACATACAACACGACCAGTGTAGTACGATTCATGAACAAATGACTCTTATGAACTGGTTCTTTTAATGATTCAAAATGACTAGTTACAATTTTGAATCAGTCTGAAACTGTGTATATATACATACACACACACTCTAATAACCACCAAGACAGTTAACATGAATGTTGTTTCAGGAACATGTCCTATATGCCTAAAGCACATTGCAGTTGCTCTTGCATAAACATCTACACACTCTTCTGTCACTCATTACCACGGTAACAACAATAACACAATCACAAACGATCAATTATGGAGTAATAACCGAGAGCTTCATTGATCAGATGCAGGCACTAGTAGTTTCATTAAAGGATAATAGAACAAATGTCATGAATATAATTGCTGCTTTAGTGTCACTATATTGTCGTTTGCTCAGCTTCCTGAATCCTGACCTGCTTTAGTGTCCAGATAGGAGAGCGGAGCTGACAGGCCGCTGTGCTTTCATTCTTTCTGCCGTGCGCTGGATTAGTGTCTCTCGCTGTCAGACAGCCACTATGGTGAACTCTAGCTAATCTATATTTAGAAGTTTTTTTGCATTATATATTCATGGGTGATTCAGAATCCAAAGTCCCTGAGTAGATCTGAAACTTCACCATCCAATCTGTCCCTTCGCTTTTCTTTCTGTTCGTCTGTTTTCAATGGACGGATCAAATCATATGAGTCTGAAAGTTGCCGATACCCAAACCTGTGGTGATCACTGCGAGACTGAAGCATGCGCATTCATGCAATGTTTATCAATGGAAAATGCATGGAAAGTTTTCGCAAAAATTTAAATTTTAATAAGTTACTCGTCCTCATGTCCTTCTAGACTTGTTTGTCTTTCTTTTTTGTGTGTGCAACATTTATATTTTGAATAATATTTCAGCCGATTTTGTCCTTATTATGAAAATTTTAAAGCAATAAGTGAATATATGACTGACACCAATGAAATACAATAAAACGAACTATATTAATAATAATAAAGTATTTTCCTTGCAATTTAAATATTTTATTTATTCATAAACCTATTTGTTTATTATTATATAAATAATTATGTATATATAATTAATTATATAATAATATATTCTATATGAATATGAATTAATTATTATGACTTATATATATATATATATATATATATATTATAAACAATAGGTTTATGAACAAAATCAAATATTTAAATTTGCAAAGAAAATACTGGAGAAAAGATTTATTTATTTATTTATTTATTTATTTATTTAATTTTTACACATACCGGTATTTCAAATGTGCAAGCTGAGGAATTTACCCATATTCTCTTTTTCATTTGTACAGTTCTTTGGACTCTGGGCTTGAACTGTCAGTGAGAGTTTCAGGTTGGTTAATCCAGAATGCATCTTTGACAGGGTCTGAAAATCTCCCGACCGATGACAGTTTCATAATTGGCACTCAAGAACAATGCTGTCATGAGGTTTGAGTGACAGGTCATCTGTAGGGGATAGAGGATACTTACTGGTTTACTTTGAAGGACACCAAGGATTTCCAGAGAAGAAGGGCTAGTCCCTCTCTATCCTTGTATTGTTCAACATTTCTTCATTAAAGGGGCCATATTCTATTCTTTATAAGTCCAATTGCAATATAATGTTGGTCAAGGTCAAATAAAAGGAAAAATTGTTTAACATGACCATTATCCGTTCATTCTTTTCTGACTCTCCGAATTAAGCGTGCTACTCTACCTTTAAGACTTCTATGCAAATCGCAGTCAGCAAAACAAATTCAAAAACAAAATCAGTGGAGCAAGAAAAAATAATGACTTCGGAACTTTGGATTCTGAATAAATCCATGATAGGTCTCCTTCAACCACTCTTTAGTCTTTACAAAAAAATTCTTATCAGATTTATATATGTATAAATACTGATATATATATATATATATATATATATAAGTTCTATATTATGATGACAAACCTTATTACAATAATATATTATTAATAATTATTATTTTCATAATAATTAAAAGGCATAAAAATAATGACATATTTGACTATTATATACTTTATATTATTAATTAATATTTATCAATAAAATAAAATGTAATATTAACGAATTACATATATGTATGTTAAATTAATTCCATGCTATTGTGACAAAAAGGTCTACATACATGTCACTACCTCATCTGAAATCATCATATTTTCGTGCGTCAAATATTGGGCCAGGCAAAGCTGTTGTTCAAAGCACAGTAATCAACACTTCCTTTCACCATTCCGGTCACACCTTCAGGATCTTTAAAAAGACTTAATTAGAGTTAATAACCTGAGGTACGGGCAGGTGTAGCGCACATCTCTAATAATCAACGTTAATGAATTGCCATTTATAAACACAGCTGTGAGCCGAGACTGCAGTCTTCAGACTTAGTCCAGACATGCTGCTCCTAACAGTCACCTCACGCTTAGTTTTTCCACAGACGCAGAAACAACGGCATCCGTTGAATCTTGAAACAAGTGTTCGATTGAGGCTCTCTGGTGGGCAAATCTGAAAAATATCAATAGTGATTAAAATACGCGGATCAAGGGTCAGTTTGAGTCTTTGCACTGGAGTTCTTGACATGCTACCACCGTTTGTCCTTTGTCCCTGGGAAGATGGAGGTATCGATCGCTCCGTTTCTTCCTCTGTTTTTTTTGATTTTCACAAAATGTCAATTGTGCCAGGTTCCAAACCGGCTCCGTGCAGCGCTCATGAATAATGCAGATGCACTGGGAAGGAAAGAAAGAGAGGGAGTCATCTTCTTTCTTTCGGCATCGGAGAGGTGGATCCTCACCTGAAGGTGTGAAAGGAAGCCGGTGGGGCGGGACCAGAAGGTCTCAAATGTCAGGCCAGGTTGTGTTGACTGTGGGGGGCTGAGACATGTTCGGTGGGCACAGAGCAAATCCTGCCGCTGAATAGAGGAACGACTGTAATTATTCTCCTGCTCCAGTTTTCATGAGCGAGGAAGGCCATTAATTCCGAGAGACATTCAGGCACTGTCCCACTGCGCCCCCAGAGAGAGAATGAGAATAAAGGGGAGAGGACGAGAGAGCGAGCGAGAGGGAGAAAAATGGTATACAAAGCTTTCTGCTTTGACAATGGCATGCAGGCACATTAGGACCCAGTGCAGCGTATTTAAAACTGAAAGGATCCGGCATGATAGTCAGCCTCCCATTTTTCATCTGACAATGTGTGGTATTCCGGAGTGGTCGTAATGCAGATGAGGCATTAAGGCTGTTAAGATTAAGGGATGCATTAATTAAGACTCCGCAGTGAATGTTGGGATCTGACAGGCACAAGATAAATAACCCTTTACCTAGTTTGTCTAGCGGACACCTGCATCATAGGCGACGGCAACATAGGAAACTATTAGGAGAGACTGTAGAGGTTGGTAAAATGTCGGTAATGCAGTGGTAGAGTGATGAGTAAACGGTTAGTAAGTGATGTGGTAAAGTAATATAATCTCATAACAGATTACTTTATTCACAATTAACCCATTTTCCAATTATTAACTCAGCTTTATACAGTACCTTCTCATTAACCCAGTCACGTAGCAGAGAAATCTGGCAGATTGATTGGTTAGCGATGAGAGACTAATGTAGTTTGATAACCGGTTAGTGATGAAGTAAGTTAATGAGGAAGAGTGACCGGTTAGTGATGAGAGTGTAAAGTAGTTTGATAACCGGTTAGTGATGAAGTAAGTTAATGAGGAAGAGTGGCAGGTTAGTGATGAGAGACTAATGTAGTTTGATAACCGGTTAGTAATGAAGTAAGTTAATGACGAAGAGTGGCAGGTTAGTTATGAGAGACTAATGTAGTTTGATATCCGGTTAGTGATTAAATAAGGTAATGAGGAAGAGTGGCAGGTTAGTTATGAGAGACTAATGTAGTTTGATAACCGGTTAGTGATGAAGTAAGTTAATGACGAAGAGTGGCAGGTTAGTGATGAGAGACTAATGTAGTTTGATAACCGGCTAGTGATGAAGTAAGGTAATGAGGAAGAGTGGCAGGTTAGTGATGAGAGACAAATTTAGTTTGATAACCGTTTAGTGATGAAGTAAGTTAATGAGGAAGAGTGGCAGGTTAGTTATGAGAGGCTAATGTAGTTTGATAACTGGTTAGTAATGAAGTAACTTAATGAGGAAGAGTGACAGGTTAGTGATCAGAGACTAATGTAGTTTGATAACCGGTTAGTAATTAAGTAAGTTAATGAGGAAGAGTGGCAGGTTAGTGATGAGAGACTAATGTAGTTTGATAACCGGTTAGTGATGAAGTAAGTTAATGAGGAAGAGTGGCAGGTTAGTTATGAGAGACTAATGTAGTTTGATAACCGGTTAGTGATGAAGAAAGGTAATGAGGTAGGGTGACAGGTATGTTATGAGAGACTAATGTAGTTTGATAACCGGTCAGTGATGAAATAAGGTAACAAGGAAGAGTGACAGATTAGTGATGAAAGTGTAATGTAGTTTGATAACCGGTTAGTGATGAAGTAAGGTAATGAGGAAGAGTGGCAGGTTAGTTATGAGAGACTAATGTAGTTTGATAACAGGTTAGTGATGAAGTTAGGTAACGAGGAGGAGTGACAGGTTAGTGATGGAAGTGTAATGTAGTTTGATAACCGGTTAGTGATGAAGTAAGGTAATGAGGAAGAGTGGCAGGTTAGTGATGAGAGTGTAATGTAGTTTGATAACCGGTTAGTGATGAAGTAAGGTAATGAGGAAGAGTGGCAGGTTAGTTATGAGAGACTAATGTAGTTTGATAACCGGTTAGTGATGAAGTAAGTTAATGAGGAAGAGTGGCAGATTAGTGATGAGAGACTAATGTAGTTTGATAACCAGTTAGTAATGAAGTAAGGTAATGAGGTAGGGTGACAGGTTAGTGATGAGAGACTAATGTAGTTTGATAACCGGTTAGTAAAGAAGTAAGTTAATGAGGAAGAGTGACAGGTTAGTGATGAAAGAGTAATGTAGTTTGATAACCGGTTAGTGATGAAGTAAATTAATGAGCAAGAGTGACAAGGTTAGTTATGAGAGACTAATGTAATTTGATAACCGGTTAGTGATGAAGTTAGGTAACGAGGAGGAGTGACAGGTTAGTGATGAAAGTGTAATGTAGTTTGATAACTTAGCAATGAAGTAAATGTTAATGCTAAACGTTTTTGAAATTTTGTGTGTGTCTGTGTGAAGTAATCAGAGCTGCTAACACACAAGCTCTTGAAGCTCCACCCTCTGTGCAGGGCGGAGCTCATTTGCATTTAAAGGGACAATGAAAAAAAAACTAAGGCAAAAAGAAATATATATGTATATAAATAAATATAAAAATCTATCAGTCTGTATTCTGGCTATGCCAATATCAAGGCCCCAAAATACAAGGAGTAATGCCACACTCATCAAATTGCTACCAGAAGCCCTTTTATATAGTTAGGCTCCTCCCACTTCTGGAACATACCATGTAGAAGTAAATGATAATTTCAAAGTAAGATACCGTAAAACTTCAAATACTTCAAACAAATGATATTAATATACAACCTAATCATCACACTAGTAATTACAAAGTGTTGCCTAACCATAAAGAAGAAAAATGCCAGAGAAATGATAGTTTCCCAGATTTCTCCCTTTTATTTCACTGACAATGAAAGTGCCCTTCCTACTGGGCAAATGAATAAGCATTGTGACAAAACAACCAAGAAAATAAAATTATATAAATTGTAGGACAAAGCCGAGGCTTATTACACCACCTAAACAGAGAAATAACCACACATCTAGTATATATATATATATATATATATATATATATATATATATATATATATATATATATATGTGTGATTTTTTTTGCTAGCATCTAGATTGTGTGTGGGTGTATATTGATGTAAACTGTTAATTGGTGTACACGCACTTCAGCAGTCCTTTCAAAATAAAAGTCATAGGTCACAGGCTATCTGTAACAATATCTGTGTGGTATTTTGAGCTAAAACTTGACTAACTTACATGCTCAGGGGACATCTCAATTTTACATCTTGAGAAAATACCACGCCTTTTTGGCTGGAACGACACGTAAATTAGTCGAATTGCGTGGAATTCATCTATTTATGTTCTCCAATGATGGAATTCTGAAAATCAGCCATTATTACAAATAATATTGAGTCCGATCTAAAGTGTGGAAACTTTTTAAACAGAGATGGTGCTCCGCACGCTCTGCAAAACCGAACTGGCAAACCACAGCAGCACAACTTCTATTATCTACAGAAGGAGCATCTGAAAAGAAAGAAAACATCCCGGGGCTGTCTTCAAAACAACAAGACGCCAGCATAAGTATTTGGACTATTACAATGAAATTTAACAAAGCACTAGAAAACTGTTGTCAGGTTATTTGTGCTTCATACGGCAGAGCTAAAGTGAGGGGTTAGTGATGAGAAATGAATTAGTTTGTGATTATATAGAGCAAATGCTTAATGATGAAGTAATAAGGTAAAATGGTTAGGTTGAGTGATTGGTTAGTGATGAGAGAATGATAACGAGGTAGGTTATGTATGATATAACTAGGGCTGGGCGATATGGCCAAAAAAAATTATCACGATATTTTTTTTTAAATCAGTCGATATCGATAATTATCACGATATATGTCAAATCTTTATTTTTTTCAAGTTTAAAGGCAGATTTTTGCTACTAAGTGAAAGTTGAATAAACCAGAGTGTTAATTGTGTTTTTAAGCTACTCTTTAAATTTATGTTCAGTAACATCTATTTTATTTTATTTTTTGTTAGTTTTTTATGAAACAACCACATTTTTATTTGGTAAAAAGTAATATTCTGACTGTTTGAGTTGTATTCAATTTAACCATTGGTCATCCAGTATGCATTTAGATCATGATAACCACAGATAAAACCAGGTATAACCTATAACCTAGCCTAGCACCTCACTATCATGGCATAACTTTATGGTTTCTGTAGTTTTTGTATGAAAAACAGTTAAATACATTATTAAATACTGTACTTGTATTCCATTAGTCATTTAATACATTGTCTACACTAATAATATTATACAATTCAATATGTATATCCCACATTTCATGGTGCAGTTAATATTACTAGGCTAACCTTACAGTAAATCCATGGTAGGCTAAATGTATTCAGTATCAATTCAGATTCTGACTGGATCGTTGCACGCAGTGTTTCTCCTTTTTGTCAGCGGTGTTTCATCTGCCTTTAAACTGGTTTAAACTTGACATTTGTGTTCTTCGCTGAACTCAAGTGCTTCTCACTGGATCTCGTGAGCAAAACGATCAGAGGCGCGTCTGCTTGAGCTCGCGCTACACTCAGTGCGCTGCAGTTTCATAGGTGCAGTTTGGACTTTGAACCGAGCGGATAAATGCTCCGTGTGGCGCATGCGGTTTAAATGACTTTCGTTCCGCTTTTGACGCGAAAACATTATCGAACATTTATCGACCTCTTGATATCGTTTTATCGAGAAAAATTATATCGCGATAATTATCGTTATCGTTTTATCGCCCAGCCCTAGATATAACCAATCACTGATGGGTAACTGATAATTTTGAGGACAACAGAAAAGGTTGTGAACACATTATCCATTTAACCACTCTACCTAATTATTAATCCATCATTCTACCATTAGGGTAGAGTAATGAGGTATAGTGAAGGGTTGGAGATAAGTTATATTGATAGAATTGATAATTAGAAATGAGATATTTAAGTGATAGTTGGTTGGGTAGTCTGTTGATAGCGATAAAATTAATGAGGTGGAGCCATTGACCAGTGATGTGGTTTAGAAACCAGAGATCAATTTGACGTTCGGTTCATCTATTAGTAAAATGTCTTTATAATTTCTTTACAAATTTGGAGGAAGCTTTTACCAAGTGTGAATTTTGATATATAGAAAAAGTTTGGGCCAATCTTGGGCCATAATTCCATGTGTTCGGTTGGCCAAACTCACAGCCGAAATTCAACCAGATTCACCCCGATACCAATTTGATTTCTGGGATGTAGAAAGGGCTCTGAAAGTCTGGTGTGTTATTGATGAGTTTGAGCACTGAGGACAAAAGAGGAGCTTGAGATACTGAGGAAGACTGCGTCTCACAATGACGCCCATGTTAACCTTGAGCATGAGTTCCTCAAAGCAGTCTGAGGAAAATATCCACCATTTATGTGCCAATGTGTCTACAATAATTTGAAAACACACTGAGATGCTCTGGAATAAATTCAGCAATGACCTTGATGACTCATTTCCACAAACAGATTCATTTGATCTTCAGCTCTCAGGTTATCAATCCTTACCCTCCGTAATTCAATTCAAGCTTTTGTGAGGAGTGGCTGGATTGAATCTTTACTCATTGTATTGAATGTGGTTGAACTCGCTAGTATTATAACTCTGGGCTCAGGAAGGATATACCATGCTGAGGGAAATCATAATTAACAGGATTAGACACCAAACAGCAAGAATAAGTAGAAGATAGTAAAAAAAAATTCTCACCAAGAAAGGAACAGTGCCCGATTTAGCACCAGATCGACTAAATAATTATGGTTCTGCGAGTGGTAATAGCACAATGTTAATGCTTTGTGGATAAGGTGGAATATACTGTACAACAACGCCAATTTGCATTGTAAAAGAGGCGTGTTTGCACATAAAAAAGAATGACAATTACTTAATTTATGACCATTACAACATACACTCATCTCAAGGATAATAGGTGGTTTACAGTCACGTGATTGTGTTGACGCGCGGAATGCAGATGGAGGGCAAGGAGTGAAGAGCGCAATGGGTGAGAAATCTGTATTGTAGTACTATAGACACTATTACAAGAGAAATATATAAACAGAAAATCGAAACATGTGTTGGACGTGATCCTTACGTTATGAAGAGGACCGATTTTCAACTCAATTGAGAGATTTGCCTGCCATCGAGGCTGCAGATATCAGCAACTAATTCGTCTTACAAACATACTTTGACTTTACAAAGTTTGGAAACTGGTACGTTACACAAACAGCCACATAAGTGTATTTTAACACCTGAATAATGTAATTATAAGCCACAAAAATAATGTATTAACTCACATTTGACGAAGTGATCACTGCACAAACACACACAGGCATTTTCCCATTCGGCTCCTCCCGACCGCAGACGTAGGTTTGCAAAGCATTTTTCCCTGGTGTTTTTCTGTCAATTTCTTGTATTTTCCACCCTTATGAACAACAACTTTTGTCACACGACAAAAACTCCTTGTGGTTTGATCGATTTGAGCAACCATAAACGACGCAAAACATAGGCATTTTGAGTGTGTTAGTGCTTCCTAAATATAGAAATCAATTCCTGGCGTTTCGTGCCATGGCAATGCAGTGGCGTGATGTCACGTGAAAACAAGCTATTAGGAACTCCTGTTCAATTTCTCATTAATGAAATTATCTGATCAACCAATCACATTGCTTCAATGCATTTAGGGGTGTGGTCCTGGTCAAGACAATCTCATGAACTCCAAACTGAATGTCAGAATAGGAAAGAAAGGTGATTTAAGCAATTTAGTTGGTGCCGGACGGGCCGGTCAGAGTATTTCACAATCTGCTCAGTTACTGGGATTTTCACACACAACCATTTCTAGGGTTTACAAAGAATGGTGTGAAAAGAGGAAAACATCCAGTATGCGGCAGTCCTGTGAGCGAAAATGCTTTGTTGAAGCTAGAGGTCAGAGGAGAATGGGCCGACTGATTCAAGCTGATAGAAGAGCAACTTTGACTGAAATAACCACTCGTTACAACCGAGGTATGCAACAAAGCATTTGTGAAGCCACAACACGCACAACATTGAGGCGGATGGGCTACAACAGCAGAAGACCCCACCGGGTACCACTCATCTCCACTACAAATAGGAAAAAGAGGCTACAATTTGCAAGAGCTCACCAAATTGGACAGTTGAAGACTGTAAAAATGTTGCCTGGTCTGATGAGTCTCGATTTCTGTTGAGACATTCAGATGGTAGAGTCAGAATTTGGCGTAAACAGAATGAGAACATGGATCATCATGCCTTGTTACCACTGTGCAGGCTGGTGGTGGTGGTGTAATGGTGTGGGGGATGTTTTCTTGGCACACTTTAAGGCCCCTTAGTGCCAATTGAACATCGTTTAAATGCCACGGCCTACCTGAGCATTGTTTCTGACCATGTCCATCCCTTTAACCATGTCCTCTGATGGCTACTTCCAGCAGGATAATGCACCATCAAAGCTCGAATCATTTCAAATTGATTTCATGAACATGACAATGAGTTGACTGTACTAAAATGGCCCCCACAGTCCCCAGATCTCAACCCAATAGAGCATCTTTGGGATGTGGTGGAGCGGGAGCTTCGTGCCCTGGACGTGCATCCCACAAATCTCCATCAACTGCAAGATGCTATCCTATCAATATGGGCCAACATTTCTAAAGAATGCTTTCAGCACCTTGTTGAATCAATGCCATGTAGAATTAAGGCAGTTCTGAAGGCGAAAGGGGGTCAAACAAAATATTAGTATGGTGTTCCTAATAATCCTTTAGGTGAGTGTATTTAGCATGTTAAATTGGTTTGTTTGCACTAAGTGATCGAAGGTTTTTGCACTGAATAAAATATAGCAAGTTAATGTGCCAACTCTTTAGTGTATTCACCCCATCATGTTTTCATGAAAACGTACAAATTTGATGCATTTCTCTTTCTTTTCTTCGGAGTATCTGAAGACCTGGCAGCATGACATATTCTCCTCGCAGCATTAAACATGATTCATGAGCATAAAACCCAGGAATTTCCCTTGTGTTAAAACTCCAGCGATTAGTTTTCTCCTTGAACTTGGTTCGTGCGGTAGGAATATACGTGTGAATAATGAAAGCGTGGGAGTCGCTGACTTTAGCGATGCATTTACAGTTAAGGTGTTTCTTGATAAGCGTTTAAGAGTTTGTGAATACAACTCTGCATTCGGCTGTTTTAATGAAAGCTCTCTTGGCCCACTTCTTTTTCCCTTCAGCATCTTCAGCTTAAGCTCAAGGATCAGACTGACATGAATAAATAAAGAAGCCTCGGGACACAAGAGTCTTTTCCACCCGAAAATCCCTTCAGCTCAAACATCAGCACAGACC
Source organism: Cyprinella venusta (assembly GCA_038021265.1). Lineage (NCBI taxonomy): Eukaryota > Metazoa > Chordata > Actinopteri > Cypriniformes > Leuciscidae > Cyprinella > Cyprinella venusta. Next base: position 8,782,525 of record CM075886.1, read on the forward strand.
CACTGAAATCTCAAACGCTCCAGACATCTCAGCCTCCGGAAGAGTGTGTGTCTAGAGAAATGTAGTTTTAAGGAAAGTCACCTTTGAATTTATGCCATATAAGTACTGTACATTTAGACTTTAGGCTCTCTAATGAAACGTTTCAGACATTTACTGTACTTTAATGCACTTTAATCATCTCCAAATAGACTATGGAAATATAGTTCAGCTAACTCCTACTACTGTAAAAAGAATCAAGCTTTAAGCTGCATCTCATTTTGCAAACGTCTACACACTTAAAATATCACGGAATGAGTATCTACTCTCACCTAAGCTTACGCTACTCCAACGTCATGCATCGGGTCAGAGGTCACTCGACTTGACTCGTGTACGGCAGTTATTGGAAGACAGAAGGGCTGGGTAATAAATATCGATTTCTCGATATTAATCGATTCTCATTTTTACGAACCGATATCGATTCTTAAATCTCAAGAATCGATTAGTCATCCTGTTTCATTTGAATGAATGGAACATTGTATCGCGGCTGCGCGCATCCAAAAAAAAAAAAGAATAGCAATAATCTTTGTCCTTTGTTACTATTGATATGAAACAAAATCTCAATTTTCAAATTACGTCCATTTTCTTTAGAAATTCAAAAGCATAAATAACGTTTTGGCGCTGTAGCGTGAGATCGCTCTGGCACAGCTCAAGAGAAACAGAAGCGCTGATCTCTCTTCCGGCTTAATAATACCAGTCACAGCGCTAAATAAACATGAATGAGCATCTGAAAGTGTGTTAAAAGATAGAGTACAACTTATCGAAATCCGTATCATGACACATTGATTCGCTCAATCAGCGTTTCAACTGTGGAAAGACATCAGTTAAACAACTTATCAATGTCATGTATCGTCATATTTGCCTCAGAAAACCCACATCAACTCATTAGTCAGCTAGAAAAAATAACTCTAGAGAGGAGAATTTTGCTAAATATATACACAATATTACGCATTATAATCTTAATATTCTTCAATATTTAATGCATATTTGAATAAATCTGGCAAGTTTTTATGACAGCCACCATTTAAATGTTTATATTTCATATAATCTTCTTATTATAAAAATAAATAAAAGTGTAATTTAAGTGTTTGTATAACTACAAAACAGTTCATTATTACCTTCATATTAGGCTAATGAAGCCTATAGGCTACAACTAGACTCCCATTGTTTACAGCATTAGTTAAGAGATTTGATTTCCTTGAGAAAATTGCCATTTATTGTAACTGATATCCAAAATAATCAACATTGAATCGAATCGTAATCGAAATCGAAACGAATTGCAAGCTTGTGAATCGAAATCTAATCGAATTGTGAAAATTTGTCTCAATACCCAGCCCCAGAAGACAGTGATTGTAGTTTATAGTTTTTAAGTAATAAATATGGATATTTTTTAAAACAAAAATGCATCGTTTCACATCAGAAGGTGTTTATTACTTTTATGATGGATGGATGCACTTTTTTGGGCTTCAAGTTACTATTCACTCCCATTATAAAGCTTGGAAGAGCCGGGATACTTTTAATATAACTCTGATTGTGTTTGGGTAAAAAGAAGAAAGTCATACACCAAGGTTGGCTTGAGGGTGAGTAAATTATGCGATAATTAAAATTTTGGGGTGAACTAACCTTTAAAGGCAACTTTAGCATATTATTTTGATATGACATGCGCTATTCCTTTATAAGTACATTTTACTTTTGGATAGTATGCAAATTGGGATGCCACATCATTGCATTTTCTGTTGTCATTGAGTATAAATTTGATAAAATATTTAAATAGTTCTCAAAAATAACAGTAATATTGTGAAATATTATTACAATTTAAAATAACTGCTTTCGACTTGAATATATTTTAAAGTGTAATTTATTCCTTTGACTCCAGTCTTCAATGACACACGATCCATCAGAAATCACTCTATGATGATTTGATGCTTAAAGCTACACTGTGTAACTCTTTTAGTTTATTCTTAGCTAAAAACAATTAGTTCTTTCAAAAATATATGTGCTCATTAATGTAGATTTATTAATGTATTCTCGTGAGAGTATAATATGCCATTGAAAATACATACGGGTAAGGGGTTCTAATGTCGGTTGCCATGTTACCCCTCCATCTTGAAAGTACATTAGCCAAAGAGGGACATACCCGTTAATTCAAGCTTCGCCTTTCGCGTTTACGTTTGAGTTAACACTCATGGACGAGGTCGAACTGGAAGCCATGTTAATCTTGGTCTACATTGGCCACCGTAGGAGTTAAAACGAAATCGGAAATGAAAGGAACAGAAACTAATATTCAATGGATGGTCATTTACCTTTTTACCGCTAGATGGGGGTAAAAATCACACAGTGTAGCTTTAAGAAACACATTTGAATGTTGAAAAGAGTTTAATATTGTATGAAAATATTAATATTTTATGTTTTGAATAGAAAGGCAGAAAAAGAACAATGTTTATTCAAAATACATTTTAATGTCACATTTTATCAGTTCAATGCATTCTCGTTTCTGGCGACTGCAACTTATCTTATTTATGACATTATAACTTGAAATATTGATGTACAGTTTTTAAAGCCAAAAGCCAGAAGAAACCATGTGTTACAGTCATTTTACTACAGTTAAGACGATGCAAAGTGGAGTCAGCTCTGGGCTTTTTACGCTTGTCAAGCTGCATCACCATCAAAGATCGTTGCATGAACACAGGGACTTTCTAATAATCCGGATGCGAGTTTATACCAAAAACACCAATCAGCTTTAGTGCCAGGATGATCAGTTTTACTAAACAGATTTAGCCTCAGTGTTTCTCCCAATAGATTGAATCTCATGAAAACACAGTTTTAGGCTAACCCCATGAAGCTCCAAGAGCTATGCACAAAGTCGAACAAAAATCAAGTTTCACAGGACAAAAGCGAGGACGCAGGGCAGAAAGAGAGATTGGGGGTGTTCAGCTGAGACAGATGGAGAGATAGCCTGCAGGAACATCGCTCTCTGTGGGAGTCGAGCCACTTTAGAGACTCGCTTTGGCTTTCGGAGACAGAACGGTTCCTCGGGCGTTCGATCCTCGATCAGCCACAGCAAATCGTCCCCCACACTCGCATTTAAACGCACCGCTTTCCAGCATTCCTCCACTCGGAGAACTGCCTTCAAAGTTAATAATGCAGAAGATACTTCAGAAAGCAAAGTTGTGGCTTTGAAGTCGGAGGTTTTTAGCCATAACGCTCTCGTTGCTCATTGCTTAATTTGAACACGGTTCTAATCAGATTCCTCTCGGATCCCACAGAGCACATTCACAAACGCATTACAGCCCACAAAGAAGCAGGAAGTGGCAGAGCGGCACAGAGAACACATTCAGCCTGAGGAACACAGCGCACACCAGTGACTGCCAGACATTCAGAGGTGGGAACAACCGTTGGAACGGAGACAGAGATCAGAGAAGGACAAGCTGGAGGGCACAGCTGCATATCGGAGAATGAGAGAGAGAATGGGGTCTGCAATGCCCAGTGAACACTGCATTAAATAATCCCAACTCAAATCCCTCAGAAAAACAGGTTACATATAAAAAATCAGATTTTTTCTGAATATATATATATATATATATATATATATATATATGAAGAGTTCAGATGCAAAAGCCTCTATATGCCATTTGAAATTTTCTTCTAAAATGACCATTTTTATCTAAACTTGTATATTTAAGTTCTTGTATATTTAAGAAAATTTCAAATGGCACTTAGAGGATTTTGCATCTGAACTCTTCATATATATATATATATATATATATATATATATATATATATACACACACACACACACACACACACACACTGCACAACTATTTTCAAAATTGATAGTAATCAGAATTGTTTCCTCACAATCAAATCATCATATTAGAGTGGAGTAATGATGCTGAAAATTCAGCCTTGCATCACAGGAATAAATTACTTTTTATTATTTATTATATATTTTTTATTATTTATTATTTTTTTATTAATTATTTATTATTTTATATTATTATTTTCTATTTTATTATTTAATTATTTTAAAATATATTAAAGTAGAAAAACAGATATTTTAAATTGTAATAAGATTTGTGTTTTTGACCAAATAAATGCAGCCTTGGTGAGCAGAATAGACTTTCCCTTACAGAAAAAAAAAAAAAAAATCAAAATATCACTTAAAAATGTCAACAGTAGTGCATACATTATAAAAATTCATTATTTCTTTGGAATATCCCCTCCTGCCCAAGTCTATTATTTTTTTTATTAAATATTTTGGGGGAAATGTGCATAGTTGTCATGAACAAAATTATGACATTTTTCTCGATTGTGAATTCAAATCTTGCAATTTTGACTTTTCTGAGATATAAACTTGGAATTGTGAGTTATAATGTCAAATAAAAATGTCCGAATTTTGTTCATGACAACTATGCACATTTCCCCCAAATTATTTAGATTTATTAGAAAAAATAGATTTGGGCAGGGGGAATAATTACATTTTATAATTTCTGACATATAAACTCACAATTCTTACTTTTTTCCTACAATTCTGAGAAAAAAAAAGACAGAATTGCAAGATGTAAACTCATGATTGTAAGAAAATGTCAGAATGGTGAGCTGATTTAGTATATATCTTGCAATTCTAAAAAAAAAAAAGTCAGAATTGTGTAACACAGTCTCATCCCAAGAAGTCATATAACTGACGTCTTGGGACGTCTTTTGACCATACGTCAACATCCGCCTTTTTAGGGTACCCTTAAACGTTGGTTACATGACGATCCCGGGCCGTCATACAACTGACGCTTTACCTTTAACGTCAGTTAAGTGACGGGGTAGGTTTAGGTCTGGGGTAGGGTTAGGATCCGATAACATCATCTAACCAACATTTAAGGGTACCCTAAAAAGGCGGATGTTGACGTATGTTCAAAAGACGTCCCAAGACGTCAGTTATATGACGTCTTGGGATGAGACTGCGCTGAATTGTGAGATAAAAAGTCGCAATTACCTTTTTCAATTTTTTTTTTATAAATTCCATAGCTGAAACAAGATTCAATAGAAATAGGCCCTATAAAAGTCCTTGAAAAGTTTTAGTGAGAGTCACTTCCCCTGATTTTTGGCCCAAACTTCAGAATGGGACGTGTTCATTGCAGGTCTGTAAGTCACCCTAGCAGCATTAAACCTCAGCTGTCGTCTTCTGGCCTGAGCAGTAAAGTTCAGTCCAGTGACTTTCCTCATGGCACTTGCAGGAAAAAGCCCTGAATGTAAAAGCCCTGATAGAAATCATAATTCACGCTTTGACCCATTACTGCCCGGCCCTTTCAGAGCCGCTGAAGAGCTTAGTGGCTCTTTTCTCCTGCGGCACAGAAGATACTCATTCCTGAACTACTTCCTGTCTGTCTCTTTCTCCGGCACCAGCAAAGGGAATCTCTCACTTTCTCTCTCATTCCCATTGTCCAGCTCAAACCAAGCATGACTGATAGAAAGATCATCCACTTCGAGTCTAGAAATGCCAACAGCTTTGTTGAAGGTATAGTAGGAGTCCATTCATGTTCCCATCAACCCTTCGCTATAGCGATTCAACGCTTTAAATTACACCTGATTTGCATTTTCTAAAGTAAATACCAGTGCTTGCAAGGCTAGAAGCCAGTAGTGTGTGTGTATAAATAAACAAACAAACTAACAAACTTGGAATATAGATCAACTCTGGGTTAAGCAGTTGGAAAATTATGCAAAATAAAACAAAAATATATCAGCAATATCATTTTCCTTGTGCAAACTAATTACATTTAACATAATTAAAAAATTCTCTAGCAATTCCTAACGGTTCTGTAGCAATCAAGCGCGACAACACGCGCAATCAAAGTAAACTCGATTAGATCGTTCTCCCATTTTTGAATCTCCATGCAACATAGGCCTACTATAGATTGATTTCAGTTGTGAATAAAATGATGGATAATTCTATTAGTATGTGGAGCGTGAGATAAAGTCCAGCGCGTTAGGTAGTAATCACAGCAGACAGCTTTGTCGTAATAGAGATAAGTTACGCACAGAGCCCGGAATAAATGAAATCCAGCTCAATTATAGGCCACTAGTAATGTTTTTTTTTTATCAGTGGACTTTGTGAAATATTACACTCATTCGAAAACGCACAAAGAGCCGTGTAATGTAGGTCAATATCTTTCATTAAAAAGCAAAGGCTCTGGACAGCAGCTTCAGTCCGGAGCTAATATCGCCCTAAAGCTGCCCGCAGGTTCCAACAAAAGCAAAGGGACACGTTCTAATCAGATCCGCTGTTTCAGGCAGCCGTTAAAGAGATGATCTCCACCGCCACCCGCGTGATTACAGACATTTTTCATTATTGTCCAATATACGATTCAATGTGTTAACAAGTTCAGACTAGAACAGTCTCCACTGGCGCTGCATGATACTGAAGAAGAAATGTGATATGAGATAATGCTTTAAGTGTGTACAATGAGTTTCAATTGTATTTCAAAACTGAAACTGATATCACCGACGTGTGTGTTTCACATTCTCTATAAGAGAATAAAGCATTCCTACAACATTAGATGAGAAGAATAATTTTAAATGTCAATGTTTTTGTTATTGTCTTTGTTTAAAAATTAGGCAAATTACAAAGAATAGTAAGATACAAATTAAGTGTGTAAGGCCTTTGCTGGAAGCCAGTGATTATTGTTTATAAAGTTTTAAATATGGATATTTTTCTTACAAAACCCATCGTTTCACTTCAGAAGGCATTTGGGTAACATTACTTGAAGGGGTGTGCATAAGACTGATATGACACCTTCATAATCATGACATGACATCTGTCTTGAATATGAAGTAGGGTTTATGGATGTTTATGACAACTGTCATTAAGCGTTATTCGCTCAATAAGGACATTTTGAATGCAAATTTGACATTGTTTAAGATGTCTTTGTTATGATGTCAATAAATTAAGTTAATCTGTCATGTGGTTGGCTTTGACATTGGCTGTCATGAGGCATTATAACTGTGTCATGAATATTTTTTGTGACCTCAACTACAACGGTACTAATTGAATTTATCATTAAAGAGTTATAATGGCCTTACGACAGCCAATGTCAAAACTAACCACCTTAATGTAATGTTAACCAATAAATCTAGGTGGTTTAAGTTTGATAATTAATCTGCTTTATCATGTTTATGACAGGTTGTGTTGTCTTAGTAATGTCAAGTTGTCATAACAAAGAAACTGACAGGTTATGATTTTTGGTTTATGTCAAGACATCTCAAACAACGTCATATTTGCATTAAAAATGTCATAACTGAGTGAAAGACACTTAATGACAGTTGCCACAAACATGCATAAAACTTTACATTCATAACATGTCATGTCATCATTATGAAGGTGTCATGTTAGTCACACCCCTTCTAGTAAATGGGTTAACCCTGGAGCTGTATGAATTACTTTTATAGATGGATACGTTTTTTGGAGCTTATAAAACTCTGGCTCTATTCAATGCTATTACAAAGCTGGGAAGAGGCAGGATATTTTTTTTTTTAATATAACTTTGATTGTGTTCAGCTGAAGGAAGAAATTATGGATGGCTTGGGGTAAGGACATTATGGATCATTTCATTTTGGACGAACTATTTCTTTAAATACACACGGATTCTATTAAGGCTCCAAAAGTTATTCAGAAAACTGCAATGATTGATTTTCTCTTTGTTTGATTAATATTAATGTCCCAGACCAAGAGGAATATTAGGCTGCAGTCACTTTAAACTCCCCCCAGTAGTCAATGACTTTGTCCCTATCTTTGCTTCGCAGTTTTAAGGAGAAAATTTGCAGCAATGATGTTGACTCGAGAATTTGCACTTATTAAAAACACCACATACACATATAAACTACATTAATAGCTTGATTTTCGCCACAGGGGGACTTTAAGAGTTGCATGAATCCAATATATAGTTACACACGCCTTTTCTTTCTCAACTGATAAAGACATAACCGACTGTGTTTACGTGAATACTCACCAAGATGGGCATTTTAACATAATTTAATGTGTATTTGGCCAACCGAATTCGTGATCGTGGCCTGTACGAGGTGTCTTTCCCTCATCCTTTAGCGCCATATGTGACGCTACATGACAAAACGGCCAAATACTATGCACATGGCACCCGTTATCGTTAATATAACACGTGCTGTGATGGGTAGGTTTAGGTGTGGAGTAGGGTAGGCTAGTTTTATATTACGCTAAAGGATGTATGACGCCTTGGGTTCGTGTGTTATATTAACGATAAAGGGTGCCATGTGTGTAGTATTTCGCCGTTTTGTCATATAGCGTCACAAATGATGCTAAAGGATGAGAACGGACTCGTCTTTTCTGTGCGTTGAGTTCTTATTGCGCTTAATGACTCTTTTTAAAAGGAACCCCGACTAGTGCGGAATTTTGGCCTTATAAGATTAACATGGTCGTCAGCTATAAAAAGGAGATACAAAAACACTCCAAATGTTTTCGTTTTTATTAAAAAAAGCAGAAAATCCGTTCACTCGTAGACTGCCATAGTTATTTACGCCTCAATGCATTCTGGGTAGTGACGTTTAAAGGTTGTAGCCTGTTGTCGCCTAGCCATTGTAGCAACTTCGTTTATTGTTTTTCCAACGTACCAGCTAGCTAGCTAAGTTTTTACAGTAGCGAGAAGCCTTTCTGCCGTTCTTTTCAGTTTGAACCCGAGCGCACCGTAGAATGCTACCCAGAATGCATTGAGATATGACTTAACTAACTATGGCGGTCTACGAGTGAATGGATTTTCGACTTTTTTTTAATAAAAAGTGTTTTTTGGAGTGTTTTTGTGTCACCTTTTGATAGCTGGCTTATAGTCGGGGTTCCTTTTAAAGGGATACTCCACTTTTTTTGGAAATAGGCTCATTTTACCACTCCCCCAGAGTTAAACAGTTGGCTTTTACCATTTTCGAATGTATTCAGCTGATTTTTTTTTTTTTTGTATTTAGAAGAATATCAGTAACCAGACAGTTTCTGGTCTCATTGACTTCCATAGTATATATTTTTTTCCTACTATGGAAGTCAATGAGACCAGAAAATGTCTGGTTACTGATATTCTTCTAAATATCAGGAAATACGCTGAATGGACTCGAAAACGGTAAAACTCTACAGTTTAACTCTGGTGGAGTTGTAAAATGAGCCTATTTCCAAAAAAAGTGGAGTATCCCTTTAACATTAAGCATGTCACATTAAAACCATTCAGTTATCGCAAGCCGTTGCAATGTGTGCATTTGCGATAATTTCGACATCGTGCAGCCTTAATCTTCACTGGTGTTAATGGCACGCGTGCAAACGCTCGGAAAGAGCCGTTCGTTTGTTCGCAGGGACATCAGAGGGTCTTTAGATGAAGCATCAACATGAATGCAGTCTTTGACGTGCAAACGCAGCTGAAGTTCCCTGAGAATCAGAGGTTGTTTCAGCGAGAGCTCCAGCACACAGCAGAGCATTCAGACTGACCAGTCGCCATCGGTTCCTGCTTCTAAAGCGAGTCATATGCGTTTATTATGACTGCACATTTACCAAAGCTTTGGTTTCAGAAGTACATTTCCCATTCACATCTTCCAGCTCTTCAAAACATGAATCAAAATAGTTTTCAGCGCTTTAACCCAAACCAATCAGCTCATTTAACTTAAAGCAAACAAGTATAAAAACCTTGAGAAGGTCTGTATTTAATGACTTACCTTTAAAGAGGAGTGAAAATGAATGAATGAAACATTGGGATGAATTATGTAATTTTGTTATTAGAAAACACCTCTAATTAACATTGAAGATATGACATATTTCTATATATTTCAGCAACCGGTAATGAGAATGGAATGCTAATTAACATGGAGATCTCTCCAGGTATTCAATAGGCTGGATTTCCTTGAGCAAGCTTGACAAAACGTGATTACTGTTTCTATGGTTACAGCGACTTGCATGGTCAATCGTGATTGTGTTATTTAAATATTCACAAGCAAGTCTGTAATTACGCATGATATGACTAACTAAACCTATCTACAGAGTTTCTGTATCATGTCTGTCTTAACAGGTTTATTCTGTTTTGTTAAAAATGCAATTCTCTATGAAGGTTTTGAATGGGATTTCCACTTCTGGAATCTACCTGGAAACCTCCGTTATAGAGGAAGAAACACGAGACCTCAGGTGATCACGTGACAGGAAAGATTCAACAGAGATTAAAGAAGGAGAAAGCAGAACTCGCCTGGTCAGATTTTCAGTGCCTGTGTATGTGTGTGTGTGAGAGAGAGTTTGTCTGAGTCAGCAGGATGAGTGTTCTTATTCAGGTACACGCTGAGAAACATCTGCAGTCGGCCTCTCTCGCCCATCTCTCTTTCCCACCAGCTCATCTGCTGCTGAATCTCCCGGCTCTCTCTCCGGAGGTCAGAGGGAGAAAGTGAACATATGCTTGTCTATGTTTAGAGCTCCAAGAGGAGAGGAGAGGAGAGGAGGAGAAAGGAGGAGAGGAGGAGAGGGCATTTGAAATCTCCCTCCAGCAAGTTGTCAGATGATCTACACAGAGTCACTGTCACTCACTGCTATACCAGCATGTAACTGGAGCACAGGTGACCCTGCGTTAATAATAGCTCTGCCTTCAGGGCACAAAGAGACAGAATGAGAGAAAAAAAATGAAAAAGGAATGGTAGGTTTATATGGAGGTAAAACAATGGAGACTGAGTTCATGAGTCTCCTTTGGCCGGGGTTTTTATTAGCTATCCTATAAGGCCTTGCATCCATCCTTCCTTCATCTATCCATATAGAAAAATAGATGGAATGATATACGAATAGAAAAAGAAAAACATAAGGATTGATCTATCTATCTATCTGTCTGTCTGTCTGTCTGTCTGTCTGTCTGTCTGTCTGTCTGTCTAACTAACTGTCTGTCTGTCTGTCTGTCTGTCTATCTATCTATCTTTTTTCAGTCTGTCTGTCTGTCTGTCTGTCTAACTAACTGTCTGTCTGTCTGTCTATCTTTCTGTCTGTCTGTCTATCATCTGTCTGTCTGTCTGTCTGTCTGTCTGTCTGTCTATCTAACTAACTGTCTGTCTGTCTGTCTGTCTGTCTGTCTATCATCTGTCTGTCTGTCTTTCTGTCTGTCTATCATCTGTCTGTCTGTCTGTCTGTCTATCTATCTATCTATCTGTCTGTCTTTCTGTCTGTCTGTCTATCTATCTTTTTTCTGTCTGTCTGTCTGTCTGTCTGTCTATCTGTCTGTCTGTCTGTCTGTCTGTCTGTCTGTCTGTCTGTCTGTCTGTCTGTCTGTCTATCTGTCTGTCTGTCTGTCTGTCTGTCTGTCTGTCTGTCTGTCTATCTATCTATCTATCTGTCTTTCTGTCTGTCTGTCTATCTATCTTTTTTCTGTCTGTCTGTCTGTCTGTCTGTCTGTCTGTCTGTCTGTCTGTCTGTCTGTCTGTCTGTCTGTCTATCTATCTATCTATCTATCTATCTATCTATCTATCTATCTATCTATCTATCTATCTATCCTCCATCCATCCATCCACCTATCCCGTGTCTGCTTATCTATATTATTCGTCTATATGAAATGTGTTTGTTTCTGATCTCAGCCGTTCAGGTGAACAAAAAGCCCTCCTGAAATGAAAGGTGTCTTATTAAAGCTGTGCTGATTACCTCACATGCTGCTGATTTCCCACAATTACCAGCAATCAAAAGACAAGACCGCGCAATCACCCGTGGTCCACATTTAACCGCTCACACAAACTCAGAGCCACATGATGCTTTCATGACTCTCAGAGGTATGTTTTTTTTCTTCCGCACAAAATACAAGAGCCTCATCAAAACATGTAGTGTAAGACCTCACGCAGCCGCACAAAGGATTTCAGGACCACGGACAGCAACACATGCATTTCAGCACCAAGGACAAGGTCTCTACAGAGAGCAATCAAATGGTGAAAGCATTCAAACAAATCAAATTGATCTGGTATTATATTGGCATTTTTTATTTGATTTGATTTAATAACATTTTTTCCCTAAGCCCTGCGTTTATTAAGTTGTGATTTTATAATTGTGATTGAAATGTTATGTATTTATTTACTGCTCTTACTGATTGACCATACAGCCCAATAGAGAGTCATAATTAAAATTTCAATTGCCATTTCCGCCATCTCCAACTTTTACATTTACATTTAACCAATTAGTATATGCTAAAAGACTAAAGCCACTAACAAATAAACAATGCAAGCAATTTATCATAAGAGCCAACAATATTTTCAGTACTACGTTTAAAGTGTAAGCTTGAGTAGGACATAAGCTAAGATTTCCCCAGCTGCAAACATCCTCACTGTGTGTCTACATTACATTTTGACAGGTTCACAAACCAATCCACACTAAAACCACACTTTTTGGAAAGAACTAGAAACAACCAAGAACAGCACAGATCAATTCTTCTGGTGATTAGGAACATCCATAACATCCATTCGACTTCCTTCACATTACCTAATTGAGAAAGGGTGGGAAAAGCGTCTAAATAAAGACGTAAACGTGGGTGGTCAAGTGTTAATGTTTTCATAAATATAAAGCGAGACATTTTTACAGCTTGGTGTCAACAGATGGTCTTTTTGGAATAGCAAGTTTTGAGTTTCCATATAAGTCTCATCTCAAAAGATCAAGGGAAAACGATATTTCTCAATATACGACCTTCTTGTGTTCTTTGCTGCTGGGTAAAGAGGGTACAACCCTTGTTTAACCTACTCTCATAATTAGAGCTTCCCCGTCTTACCGTAGGAGTTTAATTAGTCTCATATCAGACTTACAATGTAAAACAATCTAATTAAGAGCTGCCTTTCCATTCATCAGTGAGGAGGACACGAGAGAACGAGAGCGAGATCAGACAGATTCTCCCGTCTCATTACCACAAGCAGGCATTAGATCACAGGTGCACTGAAACGCCCACACCGAGTGCCATTACTGTGGAGACGGTGTGTAACACACATGGTGGGACAGTGTATAATCGTCATCATCATCATTAGCACACCTGTATTGTTACAGTGTTTGCAAGTTGTATTCATATTCCTTAAACACTCCGGTTATGGATTTTTCTAAATCCCAAACCATATTAAACTTCTGCAAATTAATTAAGCCCTAAATCGCTTAGCGTACAGACTCCAAACTTTGTTTTGTAGATAAATTCAGGCTGAGGTGGGCTGATTTTAGTTACTCATGAATAAAGTTTGAAAAATCTCCCAATGAGAGCCAACAACACATAATGTTATGTGTCCGTCATTGGGGAAAAGGTCAAAGCTTTAGCAAATTTTGCGGTAACACTTTAGAATACGGTTCCTTCGTTAATGAATAACTACACAAGAACTAATGAGTAACACAATATTAACAATCTAGTAACTGTTATTAACTAACAAGAAACTCTGATTAATGAACTAGTAAGTAATAGCGCACATACGAAAGTGGTAGTTCCCTATTAACTAATCGATAACTACTATTTTTTTAATACTTCCCAGAAAACTACTGAAAAAGTTTATTAACAATCTAGTAACTACTATTAACTAAAAGAAACTCTTATTAACGAATTAGTAAGTAATAGCTCCCAGATGAAAGTGTTACTAGATCTGTGGGAATTGCTAATTATTTGGATTCGTATTATAAAGTGAAGATCATTGGAACTAACTAGTAATTACTCAAGTGTTACTAAAGACATTTTCTAAAAGTAAATTAAAGTTCACCAAAAATCTCAAACGTTTGCACAAATCATAACTAGATCATGTAGTAACACTTGAGTAATTACTAGTTAGTTCCAATGATCTTCACTTTATAATACGGATCCAGATAATTAGTAAGTAATAGCTCACAGATGAAAGTGTTACTAGATACTTCTGTGGGAATTACTAATTATTTGGATCCGTATTATAAAGTGAAGATAATTGGAACTAACTAGTAATTACTCAAGTGTTACTACATGATCTAGTCATGATTTGCGCAAACGTTTGAGATTTTTGGAAATGTCTTTAGTAACACTTGAGTAATTACTAGTTAGTTCCAATGATCTTCACTTTATAATACGAATCCAAATAATTAGTAATTCCCACAGAAGTATCTAGTAACAATTTCATCTGTGAGCTATTACTTACTAATTCGTTAATAAGAGTTTCTTTTAGTTAATAGTAGTTACTAGATTCTTATTAAACTTTTTCAGTAGTTCTGTTGGAAGTATTAAAAAAATAGTAGTTATTGATTACTTAATAGTGAACTGCCACTTTCGTCTGTGCGCTATTACTTACTAGTTCGTTAATCAGAGTTTCTTGTTAGTTAATACTAGTTACTAGATTATTAATATTGTGTTACTCATTAGTTCTCATTAGTTCTAGTTCATTAGTAGTTATTCATTAACGAAGGAACCGTATTCTAAAGTGTTACCAATTTTGCTTCACGTGTCTTTATTGCCATTCCGCCATCAGTTTATTCAGAATCGTGTGTTATAAAAATACATATCTCTTGTTTTTTTTTTTTTTTTTGGTTTGTTTTTCTTGGATGAGCCTATTTCAGTGAATACATATCAGTAATATTTCAGTAATACATATCCAAAGGAAAATACAATAAATTAACGAATTAATACAAAATTAAATACTGAAATGTGTTCACACTCAACAGCCAATCTATTAAGGTACACTATTTGTGTAATCAGCCAATCGCATGGCAGAAACGCCATGGATTTAGGCATAGAAATGGGGAACAAAGATGATTTGAGTGACATTGAACGTGGCATGGTTGTTGGTGCCAGATATTTCAGAAACTGCTGATCTTCTGAGATTTTCATGCTCAACTATCTCTAGGGTCTACGCAGCGTTGCCCGAAAAAGGGAAAATATCCAGTGAGCGGCAGTTCTGTGGGCGAAAATGCCTTGTTGATGCCAGAGGTCAGAAGATAATGGACAGACTGGATGGAGCTGATAGAAAGGCAACAGTAAATAACTCAAATAACCACTCGTTAAAGGTCTGAAGAAGAGCGTCTCTGGACGCACAACACATCCAACTTTGACGCAGATGACAGCAGCAGACACACACATACAAACACACACCCCGGTGACACTTCTGTCAGCTGAGAAGAGGAAACCGAGACTACAATCCACATGGGCTCACCAAAACTAGACAATAGATAATTGAAAAAAAAAAATGTTACTTGGTCTGAGTCTCGATTTCTGGTGCGACATTCAGATGGTCGGGTCAGAACAGAGTGATTATCATGAAAGCATGGATTCATCCAGCCTTGTATCAACGGTTCAGGCTTTTGGTGTTGTTATGATATTCTATTGGCACACTTTAGCACTTCAGTACCAAGTGAATAGTGTCACTAACTAAGTAATGTTGCTAACCATGTCCAAGTCAAAAGCATCTTCTGATGGCTACTTCACTATAGTATATAGTGAAGCAGCCATCAGAAGATATACTATATATTAGAGCCCGACCGATAAAGGATTTTGAAGGCCGAAACCGATACAAATATTTTTGGGTTTTAAAATCCGATATTCCGATATATCGGCTGGTATTTTATTTATTTATTTATTTTAAACTGGACATGATAGTCACAAATTTTGTCATGCTTATTTGAGTTAAGAGAACTGATGGGGATGTCCTTTTAATTGTTATTCAAGCAATGTATGTCTCATGACCAACTCAACGAGTGTTGCCAACAGGAACGGTATAGAGCGCCCTCTGGAGGACAAACTATACAACTCCAACACTCATGACATGGTTCAAGCGTGTTTCGTACATTTTTATTTTATTTTTGAAATATTAATTTATCGGCCATTATACGTAACTGCTGATACCGATATTTTGGAAAATGCCTAATATCGGCCGATAATATCGGTCTGGCTCTACTACGTATATATACAGTATATTGAGATCACTAAACTCAAATGGCCTCCTCAGTCACCAGTCCTCAATCCAATAGAGCAGCTTTGGGATGTTCTGGAATGGGATATTCACATCATGAAAAATCTTTAAAGGATTAGTTCACTTTTAACAAAACTTTTGGTGATAATTTATTCACCCCCATGTCATCCAAGATGTCCATGTCTTTTTTTCTTCAGTCAAAAA
Source organism: Cyprinella venusta (assembly GCA_038021265.1). Taxonomy (NCBI): domain Eukaryota; kingdom Metazoa; phylum Chordata; class Actinopteri; order Cypriniformes; family Leuciscidae; genus Cyprinella; species Cyprinella venusta. The sequence continues at coordinate 8,798,653 of CM075886.1, forward strand.
GAAATTAAGGTTTTTAATGAAAAAATTCCAGGATTTGTCTCCATATAATGGACTTTACCGGTTCAAGGTCCAAAAGAGAGTTTCAGTGCAAACTGCAAACTGTTGAAAGGGCTTTAAACGATTCCAGACGATGAATAAGGGTCTTATCAAGCGAAACGATCGCTCATTTAAAAAAAACGAATCTTTTTTCGTGTCATTTGGTTCACTCAATGAACGAAACGAACAAATTGACTCAGGAAAAGATTGTTCATTTTGATAAACAAGTTTGAACAGGAGAGTCACGAACGTGCATCACAGAACAGAGCAAGGCGAGCATTTGAGCTTATAAAACTTAAACTTTGTTATTTTTTAATTAAATGAGCGATCGTTTCGCTTGATAAGCCCCTTATTTGTCGTCTGGAATTGTTTAAAGCCCTTTGAACAGTTTGCAGTTTGCACTGAATCTGTCTTTTGGACCTTGAACCGTTTAGTTCCCTGTAAAGTCCATTATATGGAGAAAAATCCTGGAATGTTTTCATAAAAAAAAATAATAATTTCTTTTCGACTGAAGAAAGAATGACATGGACATCTTGGATGACATGGGGGTGAGTAAATTGTCCGCAAAAGTTTTTTTTTTAAGTTCTGTGGGAAAAAGGGGGTCCAACCCGGCACTAGTAATGTGAACCTAATAAAGTGGCTGGTGAGTTACAAACGAAACATGACGTTGGTCATGGTCATACACACCAGTCAGACGGTCAATTCCTGTTTCAAGTGGGAAGTTCTTGGGCAGAATAGACGGCAATGCATTCCAGACTTTATGACGACGTTCAAAAGTCTGGCTACGCAAGTCTAGTGTTTACGTCAGTCGGATAATTCTGAGCTTTCTCAGGGGAACCGTGCGTCTCGCACCGCACATGATGACCCACAGATGGTGGAGTCATTAGTAAATGAGTGTGTGTAGGGGTTTTAGAAGTAATGGTTCATTTCTGATTTTCATCTGAAGAGCGTTCATTCTTACTGTGGGTTATTTTCCTGAGTGAGCAATGAACGAGTCGTAATCAGACAACAGTTTGAGATCCACCTGAATCACTTTTCTAATCACTGATGAGTCTGAGAGAGAAATAATCAAGTTCTGAGCACAGCATGGATACTTCTTACTGGCTGTCACAGATAATGTTATTTTTTTTTTCAATCAATGCGAGTCAAACTTCTGGGGGGAGAACAGAAAATATTTGTGCTTTTTTTGCACATCATAATTAACATGTTAAAGGGATACTCCACTTTTTTTGGAAATAGGCTCATTTTACAACTCCCTCAGGGTTAAACTTTGACTTTTAGCGTTTTCGAATCCATTCAGTCGATTTTCTGATATTTAGAAGAATATCAGTAAACAGACAGTTTCTGGTCTCATTGACTTCCATAGTATATATATTTTTTCCTATGAAAGTCAATGAGACCAGATAATGTCTGGTTATTGATATCCCTCTAAATATCAGAAAATCGGGTGAATAGATTAGAAAATGGCAAAACTCAAATGTTTAACCCTGAGGGAGTTGTAATATGAGCTTATTTCCCAAAAAAGTGGAGTATCCCTTTAACTAGATTTAAGGTTAAACATTACACATCATCATACATTAAGGCAACTGGCATTCACAACTCATGTTACTTAAATCTGAAGTATTTGAATTACATATTTAATGAGAAAAAAATAGGCAGGCTTACTTTTTCCAAATAAATTTGATTGGATTGTTAAAAGTGGGTGCTAAACACACCAAAGTGGGCTGAAAAAGGAAAAGAGAGAAAGTGACGTCATTATATTGTACTTATTCAAATAACTACTGAGTAATATTAATAAACTAGATTTATGGTTAAGGTTTGGTTTAGGGTTAGTTACTTGTAATTATGCATCATTTCCTGTTAATACTATTGTAATTACATGAAGTGACGTGTAACTATGTGTAACCTTAAAATAAAGTGTTACCAAAAGTTTTTCTGTTGCTTGGAAAGTAGCAATACAGAATGGCAATTTTGAATTTTAAAATATTTAATTAAATCAAAATAATTAATACATATGTTCTCAATAAAACTGCTGCAACACTATAAGATTAGCTTATTCTCTATTATTTTAAATTAATTATTACATTTATTATAAATGAATGAATGTCGATCGAATCAGCATCCACCTCAAAACACACCTCGACCAATCATCTTTCTCCCTCCAGCCGTAGCCCCTCCCACTGTGAGCTGTTAAAACTGCTCTGTCAGCTTTAGGACTGTAGTTACGGTTCATTAACAGTAAACAAGTTTGTCTCAGCTGCTTTTTTATGCCTTCGTTTTCTTTGGTCCTGGTGCTAGTTTGCAAGAGGAGGCGGAGAACAGCTCGAATGTGTGTGCGTGTGTGCTTCAGGTTATGATAAATGAGTCTTTATGACTCTAGCTGTGCTAAACTGCTTCCCTCCACTGCTGTGATGACAAAGTGATTAATATTCCTAAAGCATTGAACTAATTCATCACGATCATGTGCGTGCGTGTGTTTAGCATGGATGGTGGAAACCGTCAGCTGACGTGAGAGGCTTTCTGCCGGAACAAACAAATATTGGACAATGTGTGTGCAACCTTAAACTAGACTGATAACATGAATGCTTAAGGATCAGAAATTTGCACACTCGCTCAGGTTTTTGTCTACCTGCCACATCTCACCTGCTCAATCCTGAGACTGAGGCGAGTTGCCATGGAAACAAACTAATATCAGAATCACATGCTTATTTATCAGCGTCGAAGAAAGTGGGACATGAACCTCTCTCTCTTTCTCTGCGGGTTGTGGGATTGCTGTGGAGACCGCAGGGGGAGCCCAGGGATTTCTGGGTAATATGACATCACTACAGAGAGATCATTAGCACCTTTCACGGCTGCAAAAAGGGACAAGGAAATAAAAAGTCTCATAGCAACAACATTTTCACACAACAAACAAACTCCATCGTAAATGACCATATTGTTAATGGTGAACATGGTTTTGCTGCTCTGACAAAAGCATCAACATCGCATGCTAAACATATCAACATTTCACTTGTAACAAATGTAAAAAAAGGCAACAGAATGCTAAACGGCACGATAAAATGCTAAACAGAGAGATTATATGCTAAACTTAGAGATAATATGCCAGCTGACAATCGGTTTGTAGCAAATTGCCTGTTTAAAATGCATCTCAAAGGTTAACAGTCAAGTCCTTGCCTGAAATAAAATTTAAAAAAATTGTGGCTTACAAATTGCAACATAATGTGACATTTCTGAGTGAACGGGACACTCAGAAATTAAGAATGGAGACAAATCAAATGTGTGTTTGCTGTCATAGTCAGGACAGGCCTAAGTGACATCATATAGTCAAAAAGCTACTACATTTTAATTAAAGTTTACAAAGACAAATATAATCCACAGAAAGTCCAGAAGTGTGTGCTAATAAACTAGAGTTCAATTTTGATGTCATGCAAACAGACCAGCTAGATGAGAATGATTTCCCAAGTGAGCTTTGGATCGTATGAAGTTTTTCTCAGTTATGTTAGACTTGGGAAAGTCCAAAGCAACTCCATTAGAATTGTGGAAATCTAAACTCTCATTTGGTTAAAATATGGGTTCATAAGGTCACAGAAACATGGTGACACTTTTAAGCATATAAAATGCATCAGTGAGTTAAGATTGCACTGAGGTTGGCATAAACCAGTAAACCATCATTTGTTAAACCTACACCTAAACAGCTTCCTGGTAGGAATATACCACATCGCAAATTGGATGGAACAGTATTTATCCCAACTAACCATCTTAGTGTGTTTCCATGGACATTGTCGCTTTCGATTTGCTCAGAGGGAGGCTGTAAGAAACTATTCTCTGTAAAGCGGCTTTGGGACAATGTGTATTGTGAAAAGATGAATTCAATTACATTTTTCAGTAAAATGTGAGACCACTCCCGCAGTGCCTTCCCTAAAATCTTCAAATGCCACATGCACAATTTACATCACTCCTTTTTGAGGAACATCTTATTAGAGAACTATCAATTAACAACCGGCACAGCAGTTTTGGTGAAAGTTACTTTCTAAGTAATGTGTTACAAAATTACATTTCTCCCTAAAAAAGTAACTAATTGTGTTAGTAACCAGTGTTGTAGTCGAGACCAGCTCACTCGAGTCTGAGTCGAGACCATAGAGGGGTGAGTGCGAGTGGAGACCGAGACCATAGAGGGTCGAGTCTGAGTCAAAACCGAGACCAAAGAGGGTCGAGTCCGAGTGGAGACCGAGACCAAATAGAGTCGAGTCCGAGACCATAGAGGGTCGAGTCCGAGTCAAGACCGAGACCAAAGAGAGTCGAGTCCGAGACCAAAGAGAGTCGAGTCCGAGACCATAGAGAGTCGAGTCCGAGTCGAGAACGAGACCAAAGAGAGTCGAGTCCAAGACCATAGAGGGTCGAGTCCGAGTCGAGACCGAGACCAAAGAGAGTCGAGTCCGAGTCCGAGACCGAGACCGAGACCATAGAGAGTCGAGTCTGAGACCATAGAGGGTCGAGACCGAGACCAAACAGAGTCGAGTCCAAGTCGAGACCGAGACCAAAGAGAGTCGAGTCCGAGTCGAGACTGAGACTAAAGACAGTCGAGTCTGAGTCAAAACCAAGACCAAAGAGGGTCGAGTCCGAGTGGAGACCGAGACCAAAGAGAGTCGAAACCGAGACCAAAGAGGGTCGAGTCCGAGTCGAGACCGAGACCAAAGAGAGTCGAGTCCAAGTCGAGACCGAGACCAAAGAGGGTTGAGTCCGAGTCGAGACCGAGACCAAAGAGAATCGAGTCCAAGTCGAGACTGAGACCAAAGACAGTCGAGTCTGAGTCAAAATCGAGACCAAAGAGGGTCGAGTCCGAGTGGAGACCGAGACCAAAGAGAGTCGAGTCCGAGACCATAGAGGGTCGAGTCCGAGTCGAGACCGAGACCAAAGAGAGTCGAGTCCGAGTGGAGACCAAGACCAAAGAGAGTCGAAACCGAGACCAAAGAGGGTCGAGTCCGAGTCGAGACCGAGACCAAAGAGAGTCGAGTCCGAGACCATAGAGGGTCGAGTCCGAGTCGAGACCGAGACCAAAGAGAGTCGAGTCCGAGTGGAGACCGAGACCAAAGAGAGTCGAAACCGAGACCAAAGAGGGTCGAGTCCGAGTCGAGACCGAGACCAAAGAGAGTCGAGTCCGAGACCATAGAGGGTCGAGTCCGAGTCGAGACCGAGACCAAAGAGAGTCGAAACCGAGACCAAAGAGGGTCGAGTCCGAGTCGAGACCGAGACCAAATAGAGTCGAGTCCGAGACCATAGAGGGTCGAGTCCGAGTCGAGACTGAGACCAAACAGAGTTAAGTCCGAGACCAAAGAGAGTCGAGTCCGAGTCGAGACCGAGACCAAAGAGAGTCGAGTCCAAGTCGAGACTGAGACCAAAGACAGTCGAGTCTGAGTCAAAACCGAGACCAAAGAGGGTCGAGTCCGAGTCGAGACCGAGACCAAAGAGAGTCGAAACCGAGACCAAAGAGGGTCGAGTCCGAGTCGAGACCGAGACCAAATAGAGTCGAGTCGGAGACCATAGAGGGTCGAGTCCGAGTCAAGACCGAGACCAAACAGAGTCGAGTCCGAGACCAAAGAGAGTCGAGTCCGAGACCATAGAGAGTCGAGTCCGAGTCGAGAACGAGACCAAAGAGAGTCGAGTCCGAGACCATAGAGATAGAGAGTCGAGTCCGAGTCGAGAACGAGACCAAAGAGAGTCGAGTCCAAGACCATAGAGGGTCGAGTCCGAGTCGAGACCGAGACCAAAGAGAGTCGAGTCCGAGTCCGAGACCGAGACCATAGAGGGTTGAGACCGAGACCAAACAGAGTCGAGTCCAAGTCAAGACCAAGACCATAGAGAGTCGAGTCCGAGACCATAGAGGGTTGAGTCCGAGTTAAGACCGAGAGCAAAAAGAGTCGAGTCCGAGACCAAAAAGAGTCGAGTCCGAGACCATAGAGGGTCAAATCCCCATCGAGACCGAGACCAAAGAGGGTCGAGTCCGAGTCGAGACTAAGACCATAGAGAGTCGAGTCCGAGACCATAGAGGGTCGAGTCCGAGTCGAGACCGAGACCAAAGAGGGTCGAGTCCGAGTCGAGACTAAGACCAAAGAGAGTCGAGACCAAAGTCGAGACCAAAGAGTCGAGTCTGAGTCGAGACCGAGACCAAAGAAAGTCGAGTCCGAGTCGAGACCGAGACCATAGAGGGTCGAGACCGAGACCATAGAGAGTCGAGTCCGAGACCATAGAGGGTCGAGACCGAGACCAAACAGAGTCGAGTCCAAGTCGAGACAGAGACCAAAGAGAGTCGAGTCCGAGACCGTAAAGGGTCGAGTTCGACACGAGACCGAGACCAAAGAGAGTCGAGTCCGAGACCATAGAGGGTCGAGTCCGAGTCGAGACCGAGACCAAACAGAGTCGAGTCCGAGACCATAAAGGGTCAAGTCCCTGTCGAGACCGAGACCAAATAGAGTCGAGTCCGAGACCATAGAGGGTCGAGTCCGAGTCAAGACCGAGACCAAAGAGAGTCGAGTCCGAGACCAAAGAGAGTCGAGTCCGAGACCATAGAGAGTCGAGTCCGAGTCGAGAACGAGACCAAAGAGAGTCGAGTCCAAGACCATAGAGGGTCGAGTCCGAGTCGAGACCGAGACCAAAGAGAGTCGAGTCCGAGTCCGAGACCGAGACCGAGACCATAGAGAGTCGAGTCTGAGACCATAGAGGGTCAAGACCGAGACCAAACAGAGTCGAGTCCAAGTCGAGACCGAGACCAAAGAGAGTCGAGTCCGAGTCGAGACTGAGACTAAAGACAGTCGAGTCTGAGTCAAAACCAAGACCAAAGAGGGTCGAGTCCGAGTGGAGACCGAGACCAAAGAGAGTCGAAACCGAGACCAAAGAGGGTCGAGTCCGAGTCGAGACCGAGACCAAAGAGAGTCGAGTCCAAGTCGAGACCGAGACCAAAGAGGGTTGAGTCCGAGTCGAGACCGAGACCAAAGAGAATCGAGTCCAAGTCGAGACTGAGACCAAAGACAGTAGAGTCTGAGTCAAAATCGAGACCAAAGAGGGTCGAGTCCGAGTGGAGACCGAGACCAAAGAGAGTCGAGTCCGAGACCATAGAGGGTCGAGTCCGAGTCGAGACCGAGACCAAAGAGAGTCGAGTCCGAGTGGAGACCGAGACCAAAGAGAGTCGAAACCGAGACCAAAGAGGGTCGAGTCCGAGTCGAGACCGAGACCAAAGAGAGTCGAGTCCGAGACCATAGAGGGTCGAGTCCGAGTCGAGACCGAGACCAAAGAGAGTCGAGTCCGAGTGGAGACCGAGACCAAAGAGAGTCGAAACCGAGACCAAAGAGGGTCGAGTCCGAGTCGAGACCGAGACCAAAGAGAGTCGAGTCCGAGACCATAGAGGGTCGAGTCCGAGTCGAGACCGAGACCAAAGAGAGTCGAAACCGAGACCAAAGAGGGTCGAGTCCGAGTCGAGACCGAGACCAAATAGAGTCGAGTCCGAGACCATAGAGGGTCGAGTCCGAGTCGAGACTGAGACCAAACAGAGTTAAGTCCGAGACCAAAGAGAGTCGAGTCCGAGTCGAGACCGAGACCAAAGAGAGTCGAGTCCAAGTCGAGACTGAGACCAAAGACAGTCGAGTCTGAGTCAAAACCGAGACCAAAGAGGGTCGAGTCCGAGTCGAGACCGAGACCAAAGAGAGTCGAAACCGAGACCAAAGAGGGTCGAGTCCGAGTCGAGACCGAGACCAAATAGAGTCGAGTCGGAGACCATAGAGGGTCGAGTCCGAGTCAAGACCGAGACCAAACAGAGTCGAGTCCGAGACCAAAGAGAGTCGAGTCCGAGACCATAGAGAGTCGAGTCCGAGTCGAGAACGAGACCAAAGAGAGTCGAGTCCGAGACCATAGAGATAGAGAGTCGAGTCCGAGTCGAGAACGAGACCAAAGAGAGTCGAGTCCAAGACCATAGAGGGTCGAGTCCGAGTCGAGACCGAGACCAAAGAGAGTCGAGTCCGAGTCCGAGACCGAGACCATAGAGGGTTGAGACCGAGACCAAACAGAGTCGAGTCCAAGTCAAGACCAAGACCATAGAGAGTCGAGTCCGAGACCATAGAGGGTTGAGTCCGAGTTAAGACCGAGAGCAAAAAGAGTCGAGTCCGAGACCAAAAAGAGTCGAGTCCGAGACCATAGAGGGTCAAATCCCCATCGAGACCGAGACCAAAGAGGGTCGAGTCCGAGTCGAGACTAAGACCATAGAGAGTCGAGTCCGAGACCATAGAGGGTCGAGTCCGAGTCGAGACCGAGACCAAAGAGGGTCGAGTCCGAGTCGAGACTAAGACCAAAGAGAGTCGAGACCAAAGTCGAGACCAAAGAGTCGAGTCTGAGTCGAGACCGAGACCAAAGAAAGTCGAGTCCGAGTCGAGACCGAGACCATAGAGGGTCGAGACCGAGACCATAGAGAGTCGAGTCCGAGACCATAGAGGGTCGAGACCGAGACCAAACAGAGTCGAGTCCAAGTCGAGACAGAGACCAAAGAGAGTCGAGTCCGAGACCGTAGAGGGTCGAGTTCGACTCGAGACCGAGACCAAAGAGAGTCGAGTCCGAGACCATAGAGGGTCGAGTCCGAGTCGAGACCGAGACCAAACAGAGTCGAGTCCGAGACCATAAAGGGTCAAGTCCCTGTCGAGACCGAGACCAAAGAGGGTCGAGTCCGAGTCGAGACTAAGACCAAAGAGAGTCGAGTCCGAGTCGAGACCAAAGAGAGTCGAGTCCGAGTCCAAAGCCATAGAGGGTCGAGTCCGATTCCAGACCGAGACCAAAGAGAGTCGAGTCCGAGTCCGAAGCCATGGAGGGTCGAGTCAGAGTCGACACCGAGACCAAAGAGAGGCCAGTCCAAGTAGAGACCTGAGAGATTGGATAACCTAAGTTTGGGTCTCAAACCAGACTTAAAGATATCTTCAAGAATATGTAAAATATTTGGTGGTAACAATAAAATTGGCACCATACTCAAACAGTAATCCAAATATACCATGGAATCATGTACACTGTAATGGTAAAAAGGCCACATAGTGGTGTAAAGGTAATTTTATAATAATTATGACTTACATTTATTACAATCAGTAAGTGCTCTTTCACATAACATTACTGCACACAAATTCTGTGTGGCTCTTATTGGAAACTAAATTATGGATGATAAGGTAGACATTTTCAATACATAGTTGAGCTAGAGGCTCCGGATCACATCTGACCTGGGTCCTGCTGCATTTGCGTGCCATGAACGTTATAATCTCAAGTCATGCGCAACTGCGCACAAGAAAGTCAGCAATCATTAGGCGTATCAGTGAAACAACAATTTAAAGAAATATTAACATACAGTAATAATCATGACATATGCTTCTAAGCTGCATCTCATACTTTACTATGCACTAAAAATACATACTTTGAAGGTAATGTACACTATCATTCAAAAGGTCAGTTTAAATGGAAGTCTCTTTTGGTCATCATGGCTGCATTTATTTTATAAAAAATAACAGATATATACGTGAAATATTATTGCAATTCAAAACAACTCTGTTCTAATTGGAAATATTTTAAAATGCAATTTATTCCTATGCTGCAAAGATGGATTTCCACTTCCAGTCATTACTCTTCAGTGTCAGGTGATCCTTAAGAAATCATTCTAATGTGATGATTTGCTGCTATTAATGTTGAAAACAGTAAAGTTTTTTATGAATAGTTCAACAGAATTTTGAAAATGTCTTTACTGTCACTTTAATCAATTTAATGTATCCTTACTGAAAAAATGTATTCTTTTTTTTTAAATACCCCAAACTTGTAAATGATAATGTATTGAGTGCGTAGTAAGATGGAAGGCCAATCTTATGACATAAAAACCCCTTTCCTGCGTACTGTTATTATTTGCATTCAGCTAAATTAATTCAATCACTACTTAATTTATTAATTGAATTGGTTCATGCATTTTTTTAAAGCACTATGTCCGCTATGACCTTATTTAAAAATGTATAAAACTCCTCAGCTGTGTCTAAAAGCTAAAAAATGCTGGCTTTGCAGTTGTTTCAGATCATTAGACATGGTTTTATGATGTCTTGAAAGCATGTGTGAAATTTTGCATATGATATATCTTCATACGGCATGCCTTTATGCATACGCAGCCTTCTTCTTATAAAGGAATGTTGATAATATCACCTCAAAAATCATGTGCAGCAGATCCATACTTCAAAATCATTATTATGCCATCTGAGCATTATATATTTTTTATATCATTAATCCTAAATACTACAAAAGAGTTATAGTGTGCATTTTGTTAATTACGAAACATACAGTAAAAGTCTAGGTTGCACTTTATTTTAAGGTCATTATTACAGTATGATATTAATTAACTACATGTACTTACTATATGGTTAGTATTAGGGTTTGGTTGAGGGTTAGTTGCATGCATTTATGCCTTATTACTATAATAAATACATGCAATATACTGTATGTAACAAGGACCACCAAAAATACCAAATTCGAAAATCTGCTGATCTGATTCACCGCTGGTAGTCAGATTCACACGGTTTTCTCTTTTTTTTCTTCAATAAACTGAATGATTTGCTTTAAAACCACTTTCACAGTGTGATGTTTCTAATACAAGAACAACTTTATCAAGTTTATTCCTCCGGTGTTAGAGCAAGGATGAGCGTTATTGTATTGTGTTTAAAATAGAAACCCTGGAGTACAATTTTAATTACAGTTTAATTAGGCAAGACATGTCTTAATGTTACGGAGGATGTTTCACCGCTCACAGAAAATGAGAGCCAGCACAATCTGACATTTGAGGTTCGGCATTCGCAAATAACTTCAATCAAGCAGATGTAAGGCGAATGCATAACAGCCTCGCTGGAGACCCTAATGTTCAGCTATCTGACTAAAAGAGCGTACAAATAGGCTTACTGAGAAGCACATTGAACATTTTGTCATTCCCACATACAGTGTCTGTGTTTTCCTGGATTCTGGACCAATCAGGTGTGGAGTTCAACCCACTGTGTTTATGTACACTGTCGTAACAGATCAGACTGAATAATCAACTGTTATGAGTTGGTGGATTGTTGTTTTGCTTCATAAGCACGCATAAATTCAGCGTTCTGCTCACTGACTGCTGTTTACCCTCGTTACGCACACATACACACACTGGTTTTATTATATAAGAGATGCCTGAGTGAAGCTGTTTGTGATGGATTTGTGCAATCATATGCAAACGCCTGCACGGACGATATTCCCAAAAGTAGACATGAAGCCACTGTCAATAATTACCGTCCAAAATGTCTGTGCTATGGACGAACGGTTAGCGCACTTACTGATGTTTCTGCATCCAATTCAGTTTCGTTCCTTTCAAACGTTCTCTCACTCACCTTTCTGAAAGGTGAAAAGAAAAACATTGACTGTCCGTGTCGGTTCACAGTATCGATTCATCACGTTAGCCTGTTAAATCTTAACAGAATTGATTTGCAGCTTAAGCTTCGGGGCTAAAGAAAAACTTATTGAGTTTACATGCTAATTATTAACCGAAAGCTAAACAATATTCAAGCGCACATCCGTTGTGTCTTTTAAACACATACTAAAAAAAATACAATAATCCTTTTATAAGTAATTAACTAGTCATTTTATATTTGCTTTTAAAATAAAACAAATTAAAATGACATAATTTAATATTTATTTATTTTTTAAAAAAAACGTTAAATATTAATCTACTATATATTTCACACCTTTGCAAATTTTTATTTGATTAAAAAATACTTTTTCAGGTGAAAAAAGTTTTTTGACAGATTTACATTTTTTTTTAAATTATAATAATAAAATATTTTTAATAATATTAGAAAATCAGAAAAAAAAAAACATTAAATGATTATTTATTTATTGCTGATTAACTCTGTACATGATGGTATGTTGCAGCTTACAATATGTATAATTTAAACATTGTCAAACATCATTTACAAACATTGAAAAATGTTTGTCTTTAAAACCAGAGGCAGCAGTTGTTGGGCCACAACCTGTAGGTAAGACGTATTGTATTTGCATGTATAATTTCAGACGTAATGTTTTAGTTTTATCCAATGCCAGCACTGGCTTTATAGCCACTTAGTTACCCTATTTCGTGTCTACGACAAATGCGTACAAACATTTTGGACCTGAATATTGTATATGTAATAATTTTGTAAATGTATTTTTCATGTACTTTATGACGTAATTTTTGGATTTGATTAAGAACGTAAACCAATGCCAACGCTGTTTGTGTATATAGTAGCCAGTCAGTTTGACGCTATTGTGTAAAACAAATGTGTATAAAGTTCCAGATAACGTGCACTACAGTTTAGCCAATCACAACACACCGGCCCAAACTAACCAATCCCACTGTCTGTTTCTGAGGGAGTGGTTTCATAGAATCAGGAAGTCAACCGCTCGTTCAAATGACAGAGGAGAGTGCGGCTTACAATAAAGGTGAAATTTATGAAAAATAAGACTTTTAAAAAAGAAAAACCACGAATGCATGTTATATTCCACCCCATAAACACAATCATGCAAAGAAAAAAGCAGTAAACCCCTTTAACATAAAACAAGCAAATACCCTTGACTGTCGTCACATTTCAGAAGTGAATCTACAAAACAAAACCGTCGAAACTATTCCTGGTTCCAGTCTTGGCACTTCCGACTGGAACACAATAAGACCATAATTATGATGATCGGGTGCCAAAATCGTTCCCTGATGACGGGAAGACATCTCCAGTTTAACAGACACACTCAAACAAAGCTTCAGTTTAAGCTGCAGACAGCACATTTGTGACACCTCCCCAATGTTTTAAAGTGTGTATATATATGCTATATATAGCATCGCCAAACTGAATTGCAAAAATATTGACCTCCATCTGTCATTGGTCAGCAAAACAGGTAGCCCCGCCCCTGATTCACACCAATTTGAAAGTCAGTATTGCTGTGTCATATTGTGTTATATCCACAGTGTTTACGTTTTAAAGGCAATCATCCACCGGATGACTTCAAGTTGCACCTGCAAATTAAAAAGGGACATGAAAGTGTTTTGCTATCGTAAAAACGACACTTCACCTTTGCTAAATAAATATATATCATTTATGAGCTTTTAAAAAGCACCGACATTTGGAGTGGAAAGTGAGATAACCATGGCAGCTGTGAGGTGAAAATCTCTGGAGCTGTCGTTCACTCACCCACAGAAGCAAAAACAATCAAAATATGCAAATCCACAGTCAAAGACACAAACAAAAGAATAAATTATCCAGAGGAATATCACACCGCTGAAATTCATCTATATGAGGTTTATTTACTGTGGAACCCCTGTAATATCACACAGCTCTTCCAGCAGAGGGGATGAGAAATAACCCCTGCCAGGAATACTGTGACGCCGCTGCTGTTTTACGAGGCAAAATGGCCCCGCTATAGATTTGGAAAGCTCCCACTGTGTAGACGAGTGTGTGTCTGAGTAAGTGCGGCTTTATTTAGCTATACTTTGGGGACAAAATTGTCCCCAGAAGTTGTCTGAAACTGGGAAAAAAAAGAATTAGGGGTATTCTAGGACGTCATGTTTTTATAAAACGTTTCATGAATAAAATACATAGAGTTGCTTAACGATTTAAAATTTTAATCAAATTCACTACTTGAAGGGTTCAGAAGTAAGGAATATTTATACTTGTTCGGTCAGGTTAGTAGATCAGATTTTGGCTTGATTTGCCAAATTATTCACTGTTTTCAACACACACGAATTTGTCATTTTTAGATTTTGAGTTATAATTAACATTTTTAAAATGTATAATTTTTAAAATTATAAAAATGTTAAATTTTTATTATTATGTAATTTTAAATAACTTAAAATTAATTTTTCATACCAGAAAATTTTTAATCACATTTTTTAAATGTATATTTTTATACTTAAATTTATAATAAAGAATGTTTAATTTTATATTATATAATATTTTAAAAGCTAAAACATTTTTCTTTTTGAAAAATTTCGAATCCTTATTGATGTGATGATTAATCAAAAAGCATTGCAATATTAGCTCAAAATTGCTTTCAAATTAAGATAATTCAAATATATTTCTCAACATAGAGTCAGACATGTAAAAGACTGAACAGAACAAACAAGAATTTGCATTAATCGACAAAGAACCCTATAGTTTTGTGGTGTTGTGACAACTATCTCTATATCAGCTGAAAAACAAGCACAGGGCTGTAGTTTAAACAATGGCATCAGCCTCTGCATTGCGATGCAGTCCAGTAACAGGCATTAAATTGCAGGTTTTCTTACAGCAGTTCAAAAACTCCTCCCTACAGAGAGTTTACCTTCCCTCCATCTGCTCGCTCGGCCTCTCTCTCTCTCTTCTCCTCCGCTGATGGAAGAAAGCGTGCAGCTGTAGCCTGCAGAGATGGAGAGCAGGTTTAACAATCACTGCTCTAACACTGAACCCACAACACAGTGACCCCGCGACCCCCAGCTGCGTCCGCGTCTGAAAGTGATGCAGAAGTGTGAGTGTGTGATGTGTGCTCTGAGCAGCGGTGTTCTGAAATTATGAGGCATCAATGTTTTTTTAGTGCTGCTAATTCATGTTTGAGTTAAGCCGGCATAAGTTGTGATAGTCTTTTCATCCCTATTGTGATGTATTCTAACGGTTTCTTGAACAAGAAACCATTGTAGAGAGAGACTTGATTTTGTCCATTGGGAAATTATTGGATGGTTGTGGTTAGCTATGGGTTCAGTTACATTGGTGCCGTGACCCAGATGGGAATGAGTGTAAGTGAGCCCATCTAGTAAAACCCTGGGCAGGGAACACCTCCTCTGGCCTCAAGAGGCGCACTAGTGACTGACCCTAGAGGCTGCGGTCTCTAACGTCCTTGTTTGCTCGCCCACCTCCCATGCCGCTTACACTGGTTGGAATCCTGCTTGGAATGAAGCAAGTAAAACCAGTCATATTGGTGCCGTGACCCCAATGGAAGTGAGTGAAACAGAGGCCAGCTAGTAAACAGCTATGCGGGTCAAAATCTCAAGAGGCACACTAGTGACTGACACCAGAGACTGTGGACTTAAGTGTCCTTGTTAACATGCCCACCTCCCATGCTGGTGACACTGGTTTGAATCCTGCTCGAAACAGGGCGAGTAGGACCAGTCATTTTGGTGCAGTGACCCGGATGGGAGTGAAGTTTAGGGGGGTGAGTGTAACAGAAGCCAGCTGTTAAACAGCTGAGCAGGTAAAAATCTCAAGAGGCAGACTAGCGACTGACACCAGAGCCTGCAGACTTTAATGTCTTTGTTAACATGCCCACCTTCCATGCTGGTGACACTGGTTTGAATCCTGATCAGAACGGGGTGAGTAGGACCAGTCACATTGGTGCCGTGACCCTAATGGGAGTGAGTGTATCAGAAGCCAGCTAGTAAACAGCTGTGCAAGTCAAAATCTCAAGAAGCACACTAGCAACTGACACCAGAGACTTTGGACTTTAGTGTCCTTGTTAACATGCCCACCTCCCATGCTGGTGACACTAGTTTGAATCCTGCTCGGAACGGGGAAAATAGGACCAGTCACATTGGTGCCGTGACCCTAATGGGAGTGAGTGAAATAGAGGCCAGCTAGTAAATAGCTGTGCAGGTCAAATCTCAAGATGCACACTAGCATCTGACTCCAGAGACTGCAGACTTTAGTGTCCTTGCTAACATGCCCACCTCCCATGCTGGTGACACTGGTTTGAATCCTGCTCGGAACAGGGCAAGTAGGACCAGTCATATTGGTGCTGTGAGCCAGATGGGAGTGAAGTTTAGGGGGTGAGTGTAACAGAAGCCAGCTAGTAAGCAGCTGGGCAGGTAAAAATCTCAAGAGGCACACTACCGTCTGACACCAGAGCCTGCGGAATTTAATGTCCTTGTTAACATGCCCACCTCCCATGCTGGTGACACTGGTTAGAATCCTGCTCAGAACTGGGCAAGAAGGACCAGTCACAATGGTGCCGTGACCCGGATGGGAGTGAGTGGAACAGAGGCCAGCTAGTAAACAGCTGTGCAGGTCAAATCTCAAGAAGCACACTAGCGACTGACTCCAGAGACTGCAGACTTTAGTGTCCTTGTTAACATGCCCACCTCCCATGCTGGTGACACTGGTTTGAATCCTGCTCGGAACAGGGCAAGTAGGACCAGTCACATTGGTGCCGTGACCCAGATGGGAGTGAAGTTTAGGGGGTGAGTGTAACATCATTTTTTTCCTGCTAGATATATGGATTCACCCTGAAATGCGTCACATCATATGCATTAGACGCATCTGAAATGCGTCACATCATACACATTAGACGCATCTGCTCCATGTTGACCTGGAACACCCCATCTCTGATTCTCTCTTTGAAATACTTTGCTTGTGATCATTACAGAAAACTGTCAGTTCTGATGCACAATCAAACTTCAAGCTGACATTGACGAGCTCAAATTAAAGAGCGCTGTAGGACTTAATGTGAGTAATGAATCAATCCTGCCTTCTTACATCTTCTCATTAGCAGATAAAAATCACAAGGCCAGAAATGAGGGTTGCACATCCAGACCAGCCTTTTCAAATAAGCATAATATATATAAAAAACACAATTTTTTTACTTCGCAATCAGAACTGCAACTAGTTTAACGGCAGTTTTGTTTATGAAAAATTGTATGTCAGTCAGTGTATGAAAAAGCAAACCTGATGCTAATCTGCTTCCCCTGATTATTCTCATTACCCAATGAAATCTGAAAACTGATGTCTACAGACTTCATTAGCAGGTTCCTTACTGTACTTATATAAATACCTTTACAGGGGAAATATGTTAGCATCAGCAAGATGTAGAGTTCACATTTGCAATGGAGATTTCCCCCGTTCCTACCTGGCACTTCTTCAAAGAGGAGATCACCACATCCAGCTGAAACTGCTGAACTGCTTTTCCAAGAGCTCTGGGAATGTTGTCAAAGGCTGTAGAATGAATCTGTTTCAAGAAAACATAAGGGTCAAATATTAACTAAGGCACAATGTGAATTATCACATAAAATAAAATGAAAATAATTCAAAAAAAAAAATGTATTTAGTTAATAATTATAGTTAACAATAAAATTACCAACTCAAATAATAATAAATAACAATAATACATTAAAATACATTTAAATTTAAATTAAAAAGTAAAAAAACTAAATAAACAGCACTATAGCACAAATGGTTTGGATGATGGATCGAAAAATACAATAAAATAATAAAATGCAAGTTACAGTACTATTTATAACATTTCTTATTTGTAACTACAACTGCTACAAAAGGGACAACTGAAAATATAATTAATTGTAAGAAGTGGATCATAATAATTATACATTACAGTATATATTTTAATGTATGATAAAGGCGCATTACAAAATTAAAATTTATAGTGCTGTCAAATCGATTAATCACAACATACAATATTGTTTGTAACATATAAATATATAATGTATGCACAAACTTTTATGTTAGATGTGATTTACAACAATTCATCAATTTGATAGCACTAAAAAATGTATTATTATTGTTTACCAACTGGAGATGAACCACAAACCAACCTTAGCATTTTTATTATAAATGCTTCCATCATTTTTGCTTGTGCCTCAAAAAAAAAAAAAAAAAAAACTGAGGCAAGTCCAAATTATTTTCTGCTGAAATCAACATTATGCCTGAAATGCTGTTAATGAAGCTGAACTTGAAATGAACCTGGAATATTTCCTAAATGGTTCTGCAGGAACATCACAATCAATTTATTACCCAGTTCATTTCCTATTTCCTTCCTCATCTATTTCCTGTTCCTGAGGATTTCCAACTTAAAGGTGTCATGCTTAAACCTCCCCCTCCCCAGTTTGGTTTAGATGTGATGTTCAGTGATGGAGAACAGATTTCACTTTGCCGATACTGTATTTTTTTTCTTCTTCCCCTGAACGGCTGCAATATGATTTTCCTTTAATGAGCTCTGAATAGACTGAGCGAAATAAAAATCATGCAGCGATCACAAACATCAATCATCTCAGCCTGTATTTTACCCGGGTATCATAAACAGTGGCATGCTGATAAGACCAAACAGACTCAAGAAGACACAGATGAGATGAGAACGAAAAAAAGGCAGTTATTAGAGAATAATGAGAAAGTTTTGGAGGGAGTGTTGAACTTTTGACTGACACGCACTCATGATGATGTCCGTACGGCGCTCAGTCCAACTCCTATTTTTCCACAGAAAGATAAATTAGCAGAGAAAATATCAGTAAATCTTTGTTTTCGCTGCGACATGACATTAATGAGGGCATTTATGAAACACTTACTGAAATTTAGCACTTTAAATAAGTTCAGTAATGAGGTCGTTGCGGTTTTGTGCAGGCTAATGCAGGTGACGAGTGTTGCCTAGCGACTGCTGACAGAAACGATGGTTTGGTGGGCAAGGTTTAAATGAACATTTTACTGTAAAACGCCATAAATTAGAGGAAAACGGGACATTTTATCTGTCAGTAGCTTCTGTGTCATCAGTGGGATTACCTGATAAGAAGTGTTACCAAATATTTTCAATGGAAAGTAGCTCAAACAAACCTGAAGTAGCTCAAAATGTCGTTGAATGTCGACGATGTAAAGCGCAGCAGAATGTCAAATAAAGTTGTTCTCAGACATTTACATATTTTCTGTTAGGCAACGGACCAAGTGTATAGTGACTGACTGAACGTTACCAAGCAGTCCAAAAGTTGCTTGACTAGTCGCCTTTTTTGAGGAAAAAATATATAATGGTGTAAAAAAATCTAATTTGCCAACACTGATCAGTTAGTTTGCGTCCCAATTCGCCTACGTACTTATACTACGCCCTAAACGTATCTACTACTCTTTTTGTGAAGAAAAACTACATAATTATTAGTGTGTAGCAAGCTTTGGGACATACAACTTGCCATCTTTAACGGACAGCTCTGTCGCGTGCATCTTGTAAAGTGCCCTGTCAATCATCTCGTCACTCGTTAATCCTCCATTCAATCTAATATAACCTCCCGTTTCGGAGAGAAATGCTGTATCACGTTCACCTGCCAGTCATGGGTCTTTCATGGGGAGACTCTCATGTGTTTTGAATATAAAGATGCATTTAAAAGTTAATGGCAAAACGTATCTTTTCGTACTCTTTTTCCCCATTGATCGTGTCGCAGCATTCTAACTACGTCAGTGTTAAAAATAAATAAAGATTATTAATATTATTTAAATCGTATTGTAAACCTACATATAAAATGCAATATATATATATATATATATATATAGGCTATATACAGTATAGGCTATATACAGTAGGCTAGCCTATATGTGTGTGAATAAACATATAATACATATAAAATACATACATATATATATATATATATATATATATATATATATATATACTCTGTACATGAAAAATACTGTACATGTAAATTATGTCTGTTCTTATAGATATTAATCTTTTTATAATTAGTATTATTTACATATTTATTTATTTCTGAATGATTATGTTGTATTTCAATGAAAATTTAATGTACTATTGTAAATACTTTTAAACTAGGGCTGTCAAAACGATTAATCGCGATTAATCGCATCCAAAATAAAAGTTTGTGTTTACATAATAGATGTGGGGGCACTGTGTATAATTATTTTAGATATATAAACACACACACATGCTTGTATATATTTAAGAAATATTTTCATGTATATTCTGTATATACATTTATATATAATTTACATTATATATAAATATAAATATTTTATATATAAATAATATTTTTTTTTCTTAAATCTACATGCATGTGTGTTTTTATATATATACAAAATAATTATACACAGTGCACCCACATATATTATGTAAACACAAACTTTTATTTTGGATGCGATTAATCACGATTGATCGTTTTGACAGCCCTAATTTAAACATTAAACGCAAATGCTCGACTTTTCAACACTACTTACCAGTTTAAAGGCTTCTTATTGGCTCTAAAAGGCTTCTTAAAAAGGCCTGTGACGTCATCAGCGAGGTAAATATTTTGTCATTGAATCGGTGACATCGGTCTTTACAACCTTGAGAACTCAAGTGAAGTTAAGTTTGGTGAAAGTGACTGTCGCATCTTGATTATCCCCCGAATCGATCGCGCGACACCTCCTGTTGTGCAAACAGCCACTTAGAGTCAATTCCGATCTTACCCCGGCTGCCACGTGAATGTCATGCGAATAGTCCTCGGAAATGAAGATGGGAGAATTCCAGCTCTGTGATTCAACGGCTGCAAAAGCGTATTCCTGATAGCCGTGCGCTCAGATCTTTCTGTATCGTTTCGGCTGATCAGAGAGGCTCCGCTTCGCCTTCAGAGCTGCAGGAACTTTATTTTAAGAGCTACTTAAGACAGTAAGTGCCACTGCACTGTTCCCACTCTAATGAAAAAGTACATTTAATTAAGTGCTTAAATATTCAATTACCTCTTTCATTACTTCAGAGAGAGGCTCAGTTGCGTCTACAAGTGACTCAGCGTGTCTGTGGTTTAGAGATAGCTTCTAGTCTTGAAGTCTAAATGCGAGCGTTGCTTTCTTCATTCGTTCTGCTTTGTCTTTAGCCGGGCAGATATCCGGGTTTACAGATATCCCACACCACACTCTTACGAAAGTGACACATGACTCATGAACCAGCTTAAAGGGATATCAAACTAAATTATTTCGGCAGAATTGGCAGCCTTCTGACCTGAACCCTCATCTGCCGTTCACTTCAGAGACTTGAAAAAGAGACTGCAAAATGAGTCAATGTCATTATGGTCTGCCATTTCCAGACTTTACACTAATGCCAATTTTGTAAATGGAGCTTGAGGAGGGTTACGTTTTAATGTCGTGTTCATCAATACGCAATTTCATGTTGCATTTTCATTGGCTAGTCAGTAGACGTAGGTCGTAGCAGAAAACACACTGTGAGATGATCCAAATAATCGCTGACTGTCTTTGACCACAAGACTGCGACATAGCTGTCTTTGAACATCTCTCACTGCAAGACGCAGGACCCTCGTTGAAGAACCATAACCACAGGAATTGGTCGACGATTGGTCTTCTTTCCTAAAATCATACACGTGTTCGGCCGTTAGTTAAACCATTTGACTGAAAACTTTATTTAAACCCTGCAAGCACAGAACGTTCCCCTAACATTCCCGAATGGTCCCATGAGGTTATTTTTTTGGGAACCAAACAAGAACGTTATAAGAACGTTCCATGTAAGTTATTTTTATGTTCCATTTTTATAACGTAAGGAGAATGTTCCGGGAATGTTCCCTTAACCTTAAGGGAAAGTTCTAGGAACATTCTGGGAACCAAAAGCTAACGTTCCCAGAACGTTCCCAGATTCTACATTTGTTTGCTGGGAGCAGCCAAGCAGCCAAGCATGTTGAATGTTTAAGAACGTGTAAAAGAGGGATGAAAATATCTGTAACTAACACAGTTAATTCGATAGTTCACTTCAGACTGCCTACTAACTAAAAAGTTTGCAACTAACTCTCATTAGAGGATTAGTAGACTGCCATTTTAATATCTGATAACACTTTATTTTAATGGACCCTCAACAGAACTTCTACTAAATAACTTTGCAAAACATTTTCTACTAACCCGAACCCTAACAGTCTACTAGAGTTAGTTGACACAGTTGCAAAGTTACTATACTTATGTGAATGTCTAAAGTAGACCATTGAATTAACCGATTTACACTTGCCTAATGTTAATAGTTTGGAGAATGTAAAAGGAATTGAAAGTAAGATCAAGTCATTTTCATCTTTTTACCATGTTGCTTTATTTAACATTTAAAGGTGCCCTATAATTTTAAGGAGAAAACAGTGGTGTTTGAGACTCACTGTATGTCATGTCCATGTACTGAACTCTTGTTATGTAACTATGCCAAAATAAATTCGATTTCACATTATAGGGCACCTTTAAGAAAATTCAGAAAATCGAAATAGTGTGGTGAGGTGGGGACACAGGTTGGCATATTCCCAGGATAGACTGGCTGCATCTTCATCCATTGTTTAATCCATGGTTTGGTCTCTTATCTAAATCTGACCATGGAGTTGACTTTGGCAGAAAACTGAAAGTGATTGCTGATAGGCTGTCCCAATCAATGGCGCCTGCACAATCCAATCGCGTTTGAGAAGGAAATAACAAATTGAGGGTGTCTGAGATTTTTCTTTTTTCCATTTCTTTTTTTAGAAGTAGTAACAGGTACTCACGGTTAAAGATAGAAATGTATTGGAGTAAAGAGTACAATATTTCCCTCTCAAATGTACTTGAGTAAAGTCATGAGTACTCCCCAAAAATGATACTCGAGTAAAGTACAGATCCCTCAAAGTTGTACTTAAGTACTGTACTCAAGTAAATATACTCCGTTACTGTCCGGCTGTGCTTAAATTTGCATTTCATTAGGGCCCGAGTACTAACGACTCGCTAGCGCCACCTAGAAAATTGGAAAAAAATTAGCCCCTCGTCCACGTTCATCCTACATGCACGAAATTTGGTGGGGACTTGTATCATACACACAAAAAAGCCTCTAGAACCCATACCCTAAACTTGACAGTCTGCCATTTTGAATTTGGTGGCCATTTTGGGACGATTTACACACTCCGTACTTTAACGAACTCCTCCTAGGGATTCAGTCAGACTTCACATTTCTGCTGTGCCTTCTAATGGCATTGACGATGAAAAGTTGAGCTATCTGCGCGTTTTCGTCAATGATCGTGTCCGAGGCGTCGACCATTCGCCATGAAACAGGTTGTTGTAACTTCAGTGTACATCCTCAGACCTGTGCAAAATTTTATACGTTATACAACAGTCCCACCCTGAACACATGTACATGCCGAAATTAGTCCACAGTCATAGCGCCACCTGCTGGCAACAGGAAGTGACCTTTAACAAAGCAGGCATTATGAAGAATAGGAACATCTCTAACAATATTAGACTAGTATTAGATATTCTTGACTACTCTGACTTCCTAACTCAAGATGGATTCATCCTCTTCTTAGATTTCTATAAGTCTTTTGATACAATACAACACCAATAGACTCAGAAGTGCGTAGTTAGTTCACAACCGCACTGGCTGAGCTCCAGAATACGCAACGCGAACGCCTCACACCACGACTCGCTACAGGTGCGAGGGCCCGCCCATCGTTGCTTGCAGCTTTAATTTAATTTGCATTAGCTTTTTATGTTATTTTTGTGTGGTACGTACTACATTCGCCATGTCGTCATTGTCATGTGACCAGTTTCGTCACTTCTCTTTTTGCCCTCACTTCACTTTTGCATCTTTTATGAGTACTGTTAATTCAGACATACTTCTTTTATCACCTACTATATAGTAGGGAAGTATGCAATTTCGACCTAGTCTTGGTTTCGTCACAGTAGAAACTGTTCCTTGTTACTTCCTTTCACCTTCCCAGACCGTCTCCTGCAACAAAGAAAACCTCAGCCTGTTAAACTCCTAAGATCAAAGGCAGCGGCCAGATGCGCCTGGACTTTATTTGAGCGTTCAAGAGCAAAGACAGTGAAACAGAAAAGGACACGGACCCGGCTCGCTTCAAAACCGACATTAAAAGTTGTTTTCCCTCTTGAAAATTTCACCCCTGCTTGAGCATGTCGAATCTCAAACGGAGAGACCTTTTCAAAGGCTGTTAGCAAAGTCTGTGCTTTTATGCTGAGGGTGTTCTGCGGTTTCATTAGCAGAGAGGACGACAGAAAGAAGCTGGAGAGTCTGTGGATCACAGAGGGGCAAAACTTCAGCCCTGAGCTGCTTTTGCAAATGAGGGAATTAAAAAGAAAAAAACATGCCTATGTTTTGCTGTGGCTGGTAGGAGATTCAAAATCCCTTTATCTCTAAATCAGTCTGCGATTGGATGTAAATTATGTTACTTCATTTTATGATCAAAACTTGTCATCATACTGTATACTCACCCTCATGTCGGTCTAAAGCCGTGTGACTCTTTCAACCATGAACGCGGAGTTGGTCGCTCTTTTTTATGCGATAAGGGTGAAATTTCCCAAATAAAACTTGCTGTATGCTGTAAAATGTGCTGTATTACAAGTCTTTTGCAAAAACAGAGCAAAATTTAAGCTGGCTCAGCCTTTCACAGATAACCGTTCCCTCTAGTGAGTTGTTAAAGGGGTCATCAGATGCAAAATTCACTTTCAATTTAAAAAATGCTGGGTTGTTTTAACCCAATTTTGGGTCAAACATGGACAAACTCAATTGTTGGGTTAAAAAAAATAAAAACGTAACCAAATGGCTAGGTTTGTCCATATTTGACCCAAATTTGGGTTAAAACAACCCAGCATTTTTTAGAGTGTTTATATGGTGTTTGCATGTCTTTGCAGTGTGTGGACACAACCACCATACAATGAAAAAAAAATGAATCCTCAAAAACCACAAACACTCTCAATCATCAAGCGTTTGGATTTTCTGAGTAGATGATATTATATTGCTCATGCTCCACCCACGGACTGCCCCATATTAGCATATCTCCGCCCTCAGCCATTTGTATACTTTATGTGTCTTGTTGACAACAGTTGCTCATTATCATTTAAAGAGACATGTACTGAAATGGTTAACTGTGAACAGAGCTGTGAACAGAGCTCCCTCTTTTTGAGAATGGGGGTTAAAATGCACTATTCAAACTTAAATGGTTGTAATTTAAGAATGCTTTGGAATATACCCAAGTTTGGTCTTGTTTTAAAGAAAACACTCAGCAGAATCTTGCTGAAGTGAAAACACTTCAAAAAATGAAAGTATGAAAAAGTTAGGGAAGTTTAAATTTACATTAAATTAAATATACTGTACTATATATTTTTTGTTTTATATAAAACATGTATTTTACAAAAGAATTTTACTAAAATTCTATAAAATTTCTATTTCTATTTCTAAAATTTCTATAAAATCAAAGCCATAAATCTTATCAAGTTATGTTCCAAATTTGAAGTTGATATCACAAAAATTGAAGTTCCCATGAGATTTTGTTTAGGCATAGTACCAAAAATAGCCACCGGGTGCCATTGAATTCCATTGAATTTAGTTGTATACATTCTGCCTTAACAAATTCATACATTTCTGTCCAAATATCAATTTTGTCACAAAATTTGGAACCTTGACACTCAGACCTTTCTGTCAATATCTGTTTTGTCAAGATTAGAAAAGGTTTTGATAATAAATTATGAAATATAATGATGCCCAAAAGGGGAGGAGCCCCTTAAAATAAGTACCGTTTGTATGGTAACGCAACACTCAATTATAAAACAATTTTCACAGGATGAATTCTGAGTTTATAAGCTTTCAAATGATACCTAATTTATGATTACTACTAAAATATATGATATAATAAAAAGGCAATAAAAAATATATTTTAGAGGTTAATAAATATAAATATTATCATTTTTAGAGGATAATATTATACAATTTTTTATTTTTTATTGAAAAATACTAGATTATATGTTTCATTGTGAACTTTTAGTATAAAAACAGAAGTTTCAATGATTAAAAGTGGTTGCATCGACTTTTTGTGACAAAGGTCAAAACTCCTGTTATGATGCAGATTGTTTGAGGTGCACTCTTGTCATAAATTAATCAATTACTCTTCCTACATAATTTGTAACACAAATATTAGGGGGTAGAATATCAGGGGTAGAATAACAGGGGTAGAATATCTATTTAGAAGTGTTAGACCTTTCCAACGATGTATAATTTGTCATAATTAGATTAGGATTTAATAGAAATATAGTGAAGTAAAGTTAGGCATTCCGGTACCAGGACGGTGACGGTTAAGGGGTTAAGGAGGTAAAAAGTGTGAAGAAATCATACCAGATTTTTAAAGAATCATACCAACTTGTGGGAAATATAGCATCCGATGACCCATTTAACCGCTGAAATCGAATCACTGAGTTTAAGTGAATCATTCAAAATATTCATTGAAAATATCTAACACAAAAGATTTTATTTACAAATCAGATATCGCTGCAAGGAGAACTAGAACAAAAGGCAATTTTTTCAGAGAATAATACATTACTTAAAACTCAGGAATGAGTCAATCACAAAAATAATACTTTGATACCAAAGATCAACATGTGGTTGCTAAAAGCAGCGTGTTTGACTTTTATCATAATCACTGACTCCAACAATAGCTCTTAAAGAACAGCGTGTGATTTCTTTTAATCTAAAAACAAGCAGCAGCTTTTGAGATCATCAAAATAAACTATACCTGTGTGACTAATATTCCCACTCAACCCTCAGTATTTACAACCTGAGTCATTATTTCCATCCAAACCATGGTTGTGTTCCCATTAAAAGTTCTTCTTTTGAGTTTAAGTCACGGCTATTCTCTCTGTATTGACTCTTTAACATGCTTCAACAGAAACGTCAATCGTACGTTCTCCCAGGTCGCACCAAGGACAGGAAGAGGCAGTCTGACGGACACGTCAATGTCTGGGAAACAAAACTCCTGTGAAGGCCGTAGAGAATCGGAGACAGAACGGATGATAGTAGAGCAATCCCAGACCCTGACCCGCTCTGTGTCCAGACCCGGAACAGATTGAGCGCTGTTAAAGAGGCTGTAGCCTGCTGTCCGCACAAGTGCCAGAATCCAATTCACACATTATCAGCGAGCGCATGGGGCCGCCCGCCTGCACACTCATCTGGAGCTGTGGCCTTCACATGATCGGCCCCTTCAGTCAGCTCTCTCTCTACACGAGGTGACGTGGGGAAGTGTGATTAGTACATCATCAGGTGTTTTTTTTTTTTGGTCAATGCCGGGGAACGAAATATAAAATTATACTCAAGACATTAATGGAGAGGTATTAAAGGGATAGTTCTCTTTGAAATTAATGTTTGGTATGTTTTAGCTTACCTCAAGGGCATCCAAGATGTAGGTGTCTTTGTTTCCGCAGTATTTTCAATTTTGATATTTTTAGGTCAAACCGTTGATGTCTGTCAGTCATATAATGGAGGTCTATGGTCACCACCTCAAAGAGCATGCACAGAGAAGTCCAAATTAAACATGATTGAATGACTCATAAATGTAAGTACACACTGATGGCCTAAGACACAAAACGAGCGGTTTGTGTGAGAAAACGAACAGTATTTATTTTGTTTTTACCTCCACAAAGCGCCCGCAGCCTTAGATCACTTGGACGTGGTTGTGGTTACAAGAGATAAAAACGATATAAATATTGTTTGTTTTCTCACTCAAACCGCTCATTTCGTGTCTTAGGGCATCAACGTGTACTTATATTTACGAGTCATTAAATCATGTTTAATTTGGACTTCTCTGTGCATGCTCTTTGAGGTGGTGACCATAGACCTCCATTTTATGACTGACAGACAAGAACGGTTTGACCTAAAATATCAAAGTTGAAACTACTGTGGAAACAAAGAAACCTACATCTTGGATGCCCTTGAGGTAAGCTAAAACATACCAAAAGTTTATTTCGAAGTGAACTATCCCTTTAAATGTATAATCTTCAGATTAAGAAAAAAAGTTTTATGAATAAATAAATATCAAATGACACACAACAAAACCAGAAAACATTTGTTTAATTTCTATAGCATGGAAGTACTTAAAATAACTATCATATATTATAGATATTTTATATGATATAATCGCTACATTTCTTCAAAAGAATCGAGACATTCCTTCTGTTATAACACTGTAATTAATATATAATTATACTGTAAGAAATGTGTTATTACACTGTAACAACGGTTTTTAAAACGTGTATGTTGAAAAATACGCTCTCATTTATAAATCTTTTATATTTAAATATATGAAATCAAATTTAAAAAAATGTTCTAGACTTTAAATACAAATACAGTTAGCTTTCGTCCCTACTATTTTTTTAAGTCAATGGTGTGTCAATATAAGAATTGACATATATTGTGTCAATATAAGAAGTGACATACACCTCTCCCCGACAAGAAGTAGGTCTACGAATAAATGTATTATAGTATTATCCTTTACAGAATCCAAGTGCAATCTCATAAAAGGCTTCCTAGTCCTCTACACGGGCAGCACATGCAGATCTCCTAAAACAGGTACAAGACCTTAAAAGCATTAGATTGTAAACATGCCACTTGTATTACTCTTCTGAAATATCACACAGTTGCATCGTAATGCCGCATATGAACCCTGATCTCCCCTGGAGACGCATTAGCGTGAGTGTAGAGCGGTTATAATCTGTGCTCAGATGTTCACCCCATGAGCTCACGAGCTCGGCCGTTCCATTGGTCGCACTCGAGCAATCTGGGGTCAAACGAGTCTTTTCACAATGGCTGTTTCCATGTAACGCTCTTAATAATCTCTGCCGTTGTGGACGCGCAGGAGGAGAGGAAACGAGGGAGGAGAGTTGAGAATGAGGTCACATATTGAGGAAAAATAAACAGCGTTTGACATCCGTGGCCCAAGCATTCCTCCTCTGAGATCTGCATAACAAATGAACAGAGTCTGACTGACATCTCCATCTGTCAGATGAGGCCAGCAGGAGAGAGAGAGAGAGAGTAGCTGCATCCTATACTTCTATAGTTATTTTTGCCCTGAAGGACTCCTGCACCGATACATCCTAATATAGTTTTTCTTGACCACTTTTTAAGTCCTTCAAAAGGGAAGTGTGTGATGCCAGACACCATTCCTCACATTTCTTCCATCTGGCGTTGATTGAACAAACAGATGCAGAGCTTTTAAAAGTCTTGAGTAGGTAATACATTTTATGGAAGCTTGTTTCCGCCATAGAATGAAAAATATAAAAGGTAATTGCGACTTTTTATCTCACAATTCTGACTTTTTTTCTCACAAGTGTGAGTTTACTTCTTGCAATTCAGACATTATTTCTCAGAATTGCGTGATATAAAGTCAGAATTGCGTGATATAAAGTCAGAATTGCGTGATATAAAGTCGCAATTGCGAGATATAAAGTCAGAACTGCGAGATATAAAGTCAGAATTGCGTGATACAAAGTCTCAATTGTGTGTTATAAAATCAGAAATGCAAGATATAAAGTCAGAATTGTGAGATTTAAACTATTCTGAGGGGGAAAAAAGTTAACATGATAAGTCGCAATTGAGTGATAAGCCTGATAAGTCGCAATTGCTTTGCTATATTGCTACATCTCACAATTCTGAGAAAAGATGTCAGAATTTCAACATATAAACTCGCAATTATGTTATAAAGTCAGAATTGAGAGATATAAACTCACAATTGTGAGAAAAAAGTCAGAGTCGTGAGATAAAAAGTTTCAATTCTGTCTTTTTTTTTCCGCAGAATTGCGACTTTACATCACGCAATTCTGACTTTATATCTCACAATTCTGACTTTATATCTCACAATTCTGACTTTATATCTCACAATTCTAACTTTATATCTCTAACTTTATATCTCACAATTCTAACTTTATATCTCACAATTCTAACTTTATATCTCTAACTTTATATCTCACAATTCTAACTTTACATCACGCAATTCTGACTTTATATCTCACAATTCTGACTTTATATCTCGCAATTGTGACTTTATATTTTGCAATTCCGACTTTATATCTCGCAATTCTGACTTTATATCTCACAATTCTAACTTTATATCTCACAATTCTGACTTGATATCTCGCAATTGTGACTTTATATTTTGCAATTCCGACTTTATATCTCGCAATTCTGACTTTATATCTCACAATTCTAACTTTATATCTCACAATTCTGACTTTATATCTCGCAATTCTGACTTTATATCTTGCAATTCTGACTTTATATCGCGAAATTCTGGCTTTATAACTCGCAATTCTGACTTTATATCTCGCAATTCTGACTTTATATCTCGCAATTCTGACTTTATAACTCGCAATTGCGACTTTATATCATGCAATTCTGACTTTTTATCTCGCAATTCTGAGAAATAAAGTCATAATTGCAAGATATAAACTCGCAATTGTGAGAAAAAATGTCAGAATTGTGCGATAAAAAGTCACAATTATTTATTTTATTTTTATATTCAGTGGTGGAAACAAGCTTCCATAACATTTGGATATCAATTTACTGTGATTGTTAAAAAAGTCTGTTGTATATAGTATGAATATGGTAGTATAAATAAAATTTGTATGCATCAGCTAGCCTATGTTGTTACTCTCACGAGACCTACCAGCGTCAATTGAGAACACACTACTCACTACTTAAAAACATAGTTCATAAGTGCGCAAAATGAGATGCGCCCCATGTATTTGCACATACAGTACTACACTCTTCTATTTTTTCGCATACTATATAGCAGGGATGTATTGGACTTACCCTCAAAGTCCCACCATTAGTCACTGTTGTTATGACTGCCCTAGTCAGACTCAGTTATGGTTACATTAATTGTGCAAAAATGTACAATAATAAATAACATAGTTTTAATTAAAACACATTGTTACATTTATGTAATATTATAATTTAATTGAATATGAATATGAATAAAAACAAGGACAAAAAATATTTAAATAAACAAAAATGTTACAATATATTAGACATTAAACGTTGATACATTATTAGGTTGCATTCATTTAAAGGTATTCTTCACCTTTGGAAAAATGAAGTGTATTTAAAATGGGTCATTTATGTAGAAGAGAAGTGAAATTATTTTTGAATTTGGAGCTTTCTAGACCGAGAAAAGCCAGAAAATATATTTCTTGTGTGGTTGAAAGACATCAACTCCCAGAATGCACTTGCTTCGCTGCCCTGGAAAGCCACGCCTACCGGTAACGGAGCACAGTTAAACAACAAGTCTAGGTTACTAGTGAGTCTCCGTGATGAGTCTGCCCAAAAATATATTTCGAGATCGCCCAAAATGTCCGGGATTCGGCTTTTGCGTTCCACAGTCGCCATTTGTTATATTTACTGTGGCGAGCAGGACGAGTGAGGGCTGCAGGAGAACGGCGCGAGGCCGGTGGCGTGTTTACCGATGAGCGACACTTGTGAGATGGTCTCGTATCTCTCACGGAAGAGCGGGAATCTGTCAATACAGATTTTTCAATGTTAAAACGCACATCAACCGATCACTTGTTTAGCATTCATGTAAACACTACATTCAGATTCACCAATCAGAATGAATTCAGTTAGACTGAAACAAAAGCTCTGCATGTAAACAATCAATGGCGACTGCAGAAAGCAAAAGCTGAATCCCGGACATCGACGTCCGGACATGTCCGGGAAAAAGAGGATGGTAACCCCTACTACTCAGCTTTCTCCACAGAACAAGAGCCTGCTAGCTTAGCTTCCAAAAAAAGATGGCCACCACTATGTGTTCATTCTGTGAGTGACATCGCACCCTTTATGGGCGGGTTGAGGACATGCGGGACAGACCTACTACTGTCTGTAGTCTTTAGCCTCTGGACAAACAATCCTCCGATTGCGCAAAATGACGCTTTTTGCATCATTGGAGGATTTTTTTCCAGACAAAAAATACATAAATCTCTCGTCTCAGGGGAATATGAGGGTGGAAAGCATGGTAATTTGAAAATACTACAGGTTATGTACGAATCGTATGAATTTCATACAAAAACTCGTATATTCATACGACATTGATTTCATACGCATCGTAATGCTAAATCCTGAAGTATCCCTTTAAATATGCAACAACGTGCAATAAATAATGTTTTTGAAAAATATTTGTTCTATTTATGCTGTGTTACATTTCATAAAATAAAATAATACAAATATAATAATATTTTTAAATTTGCATTTTTCATACTATGACATCATTGAATTATTGACTCAACCGATTCGCTCTGCTGTGGATTAGTTTGGAATGATTTTTTTAAGGCGAAATAGAGCAAAAACTCTCAATATTGATTCTAAAATGTAAGTCGCTTATTGAAATGTATAAAAATCAATTTTGTAATTGAATTGAATCATTTGTAATCATGCTAATATTTGGGATAAAGGCACTGCTGGTTGCCCTTGTTACCATCAATATATTATCCATTATCAATCACTGTCTACACTAAGTGTAATAAAATAGGAATCATTTTCGCCTGATCATTTTGAAGTTATAAGATATAAATTCTGAGTCACAAATGTAAATGTCATAAGGTAGAAATGACCACAGTTTTCCAACAGAATGTGACTCAGTTCTCTCTGTGAAGAGTGTTTGTGCCTTGCAGCTTTTTTAGTTGTTTCCGCACATTAAACTGATAGTCTATTTTAGCTTCAAGCGGTAAAAACTTTCCTGTCTGCAGTCCTGAAAAATCAATAGAAGTCCAAATATTATTGCTTCCACTCCTTCTGATGTATTCAACACCATAAACGCGTGTAACTTCAAAGTCCTTCTCTTCAGTACCTTCGTATTTTCTCTCGACATCATCATATACAGAATGAAAGCAAAGACCTCCCCCCCCCCCCTCTCCCCTGGTCAGCATGAGCCAGTTTCAGTGTGTGTGTGTGTGTGTGTGTGTGTGTGTGTGTGTGTGTGTGTGTGTGTGTGTGTGTGTGTGTGCAGGGTTTAGTTTAGCTGTGCGCTGGTGAAATCAGCCTCTGATAAGCTCTGATAAGTTCTGGGAGGTCACAGCAGTGATACGTGCGCACGGCTCTATCTATCAATTCAACATAAATCACTCTGGAAAATTCCATCTGTGCGCGTGACCTTCGGGCAACCAGTCTTACAAACAAGTGAAAAGCTTTTACATTTTAAGTGAACAGGTTACTATTTTACAACAAATCGCCGTTCTACAAGGGTAAAGGTAAAAAATATATATATATAAAAAATAAAATACATTTTTGTAGATCCATACTAAATGTGTTCAAATACAAATACAGACCTCACCACCTTGACCATGTTTTATGTTATTATATATACACACTGATATAAACAGATAAAACAAGCTCAAGGTGGTGAGCTCTGTATATGCGCTATATATATATATATATATATATATACATACATATATATATATATATATATATATATATATATTAGGGCTGTCAAACGATTAATCGCGATTAATCGCATCCAAAATAAAAAGTTTGTGTTTACATAATATATGTGGGTGCACTGTGTATAATTATTTTATATATAAATACAGTAATCCACACACATGCATGTGCATTTAAGAAAATAATATTATATATATATATATATATATATATATATATATATAATATAAATTATATATAAATCTATATACAGTATATACATGAAAATATTTCATAAATAAATACAAGCATGTGTGTGTATTTATAATGTTTATATAAAATAATTATACACAGTGCATCCACATATATTATGTAAACACAAACTTTTATTTTAGATGCTATTAATCGCGATTAATTGTTTGACAGCCCTAATAATATATAAATAAGAGTTCAGATGCAAAAGCCTCTAAATGCCATTTGAAATTTTCTTCTAAAATGATCATTTTTATCAAGCTTGTATATTTGAGTTCAGTAATTTCACTTAAATGGCAATGAAGATTACCTATTAATAGTCATTTAAGTGAAATTACTGAACTTAAATATACAAGCTTGATAAAAATCGTCATTTTAGAAGAAAATTTCAAATGGCATTTAGAGGCTTTTGCATCTGAACTCTTCATATATATATTTTTTTTGTCCTTTTTATATTATGTCCACAATAAATACAATATGCATGTGCTTGAAAAATCATTTAACACAACATTTACATTAGGAACTTTAACTTAACACTTCAATAAGGTATTTATTCAGCATGCAATTTTCACAAACTCGTTTTTTTTCAGCATTTACTTTTGTTCTTTAATGTTAATTTCTACATATACTAGTTTCAAGTTGTGCATATTAATATTACAATGCAAAATATTATGAACAAACATGAATTAAAAATGAGTACAAAACATGAGTACAAATTTTGCACTCTGAATCACATTTTCAAATGTTTTCAGGCCTCCAAAAAGCCATTGTGTAAATGAATGGCCAAATCGCATTTTAATTGAAAGACTAATTTATAACTGTTTTTAGTTCACAAAAGCTTTTTGATGCTTTTTGATTGAATGAAATGGTAAAATAAAGAATCAATGTATCGCTGCATCTGCCGGTGAAAGGTTTTATGTAAATGTGTGAATCAGGCTGATGTTTCTGCGGATGCCAGGACTGATTACAGACAGACGAGTCTCATAGAGGGTTTAAAGTGCAAGAGCGCACCTTGATATCCACCGCAACCCCTTGCTTTATCAGCTCCAATGTTACTCAAAAGCTTATTGGTTCTTTCGGCTGAAGAGTTTGTTATTTCTCTGCGGTTGGTGTCATCTTCGGTTGATTAAAAGCCAAAAAGCCTCTTATCTCCATTGCGTTGCCTTAATAAAAGCAGAAAACTCTGGCTGAGCTCTCCAGCACTGAGAAAGTTCCCAGGATGCCATGCGCTGTGATGTCAGCGGTTCAGTTTGTAGTTCAAAAACACCTTAGAGAATTTGAGATGTGGGTTTTTAGAAAAGTGTGTCATGTAAAAGTAAAACAAAACATTGGAGTCTCTTTGAGTAATGTTAACCACAGACCCTGTTTTACTGAAAACCATTACTCCGAAGACACATTAGAAATTGCCATGGGAATCCATGCTTTAAAAGAAAATCTTCCAGGTTTTAGGAGAACAAGTTCTATTGCGTCCAGTTGAAGCTCTGGTATCGACTCTGCGGCTTCAACTCTGGTTCTTCAAAGGCTTTAACGATCTGTGGACAGTAATACATGTAAATAGGACAGTCGGTGTCTGTTGTTCTGAGTTCCGACCCTGGATCTGCTTTTCGCTTCTGCTCAGACGCACTGATCATGTGATGATACATAAAACTTTTCTCTGAGAGATATCTTTTTGAGCTCTTCTGCATAGCATGAATTGTTTATTTTGAGAAATTGATCTCGCTTGAGAGCACAGAAAGGCATGAAGATTTTATAAGATTAGCCTGAAATGAACTATCTACAATGAAAGATCCGCACACCGACAGACTTTCTCACGGCTCAAGTGCTTGAGATCGTTCTGAGAAACCGGTAACCTGTGTGCGTGTGTGTGTGTGAGTGAGAGAGAGGATATTAGCATCTTACACTCTCAGAAAAAAAGGTACAAAGGCTGTCACTGGGGCTGTACCTTTTCAAAAGGCAAAGTTTTGTCCATTTTGGGTGCTTTTATGTACATTTTAGGTGCTAATATGTACATTTTAAGTGTTAATATGTACATTTTGGGAGCTAATGTGTCCATTTTAGGTCCTAATATGTACATTTTAGGTGCTAATATGTACATTTCAAGTGTTAATGTGTACATTTCAGGTCCTAACAGGTACATTTTAGGTGCTAATATGTACATTTTAAGTGTTGATATGTACATTTCAGATAACCTGACTCCGCCAGATGGATTTGCTCCGCATATCCATCTGGAAACCTTCCGTTGAAGTAATTTTGGTAAGGGGCGAAAATACTGGTTAGCTGATTGGCCTATGTTGGTGATAGACGGGCCAAATCAACCAATCAGATCAACGAAGCATATGACGTACCGTAACTCTAGCCGAAACCAGTCGGGAGAAGAGCAAACACATCTTCGCAGTGTTTTGCTCTTCTTTCAGTGAAGAAATACTCTGTAATTCCGATAAAACTTGCTCGATAGCCACGCTTATGCTAGTTTCATCCGCTGAAGCCGTCATGTTCTTTAGACTGAACTGTCGCGCTTCTCGTTGCGTCACACCTCAACCCGCCTCAAAGCCAACGCTGATTGGACGTTCGTTTGGTGAATTGCTCCCAAATTTTCTTTAACGGAAAGTGTCCAGACTGATCTGCGAGTGAAACCTTGAAAGCGAGGCTACATTTCAGAACCTAATATGTCCATTTTAGGTTATATTATGTACATTTTTGGTGCTTATATGTACATTTTAGGTGCTAATATATACATTGTAGGTGCTAATACGTACATTTTAGGTGTTAATATGTACATTTTAGGCGCTAAGTACGTTTTAAATGTTAATATGTACATTTCGGGAGCTAATATGTCCATTTTAGGTCCAAAGATGTACATTGCAGGTGCTAATATGTACATTTAAGGTGCTTATATGGTGCTAATATACATTTTAAGTGTTAATGTGCATATTTCGGGAGCTAACATGTCCATTTTAAATCATAATATGTACATTTTAGGTGCTAATATGTATATTTTAGGTGCTAATATGTACCAATATGCAGCCTTTGGGTACAAAAGTGTACCTTTTGAAAAGGTACAGCCCCAGTGACAGCTTTTGTACCTTTTTTTCTGAGAGTGACAGTCTTTTTCCTTTTATTTTATTCATTTCTGAAAGATGAATCTCCAGGTGGCCATCTCAAAACTGTCAGAGCTGTCAATGTTATTTAATTACCAGTTCACACCAAGAACGATAACTGCAAGAACAATAAAGACAGTTCAAAAATTAAGTCCATGTCACAACTATAACAATAAAGACAATATCGTCGAAATCACTGTCATAACGATTTTTTTTTCTGTTGATATACCATAAAGACATTGATAGCCAATCAGAATCCACCAAACATTAAAGGGTGCGAGCATTTAAAGCGACAAAACAGCAGGGTGCTTACAATAAACAGCAATATCATCCGCTAGTGTTAACACTAATATCGTTCTTGGTGTGAATAGACCTTTACAGTGTGAGAAGGGAATTTACTGACCACTAAACGCGTTTTCACTGAAGCATTTTTACAGTTAAGATTACAATATTCTTTGACTGTCAACAATACAGAGAAAATGCCAATCAAACCAAATATCTCTCTCTAAAAAAAGACCAGAGCCATTTTATGAGTCCTCTGAAAGTGTTTGACAACAATCTGTTTACAAATAATTATACATCTATCGCTCTACCATACAAAAAGAAAAATATTTGGACTTAAAAAAATAAAATAAAAAATGAATGACTGGAAAAGAAAAGGGCTAAAAGTGTCCGATCCATGTAAGTGAGCCGTGCCTGGCAGCCCCAGGAGGTAGTTAGTGTTGACAGGCAAGATGGATGGTGTGGCCAATTACACCCATCAGCTCTCCATGCAACATTTATGAAATACTTAATCAGACGTCAGGGGGCTCGTTTCTCTACGGCCCCGAGAACAGCTGGACGTCCTTACTGCTGTTTAAGGGTGCCAGGAAGAAAGACCACCCAATCCAGTTAAACGATCGAAACACAACCGCACGAGCCTGATTCCATCAGATGATCCCCGTACAACTACACCGTTCTGATGCAAACTGATACAGATAGCTGATCTGCTGTGCTCAGATCGACCCACACCACTTTTTCTTTGTTAAAGGCATAGGGCAATTTGTTTTTTAAACACTTTTTGGTTGAAACTCTCTTAACATCCAAGTGGTCTAAATGTTAAAACATGTACATAGACTCACCTAAAGGATTATTAGGAACACCTGTTCAATTTCTCATTAATGCAATTATCTAATCAACCAATCACATGGCAGTTGCTTCAATGCATTTAGTGGTGGTCCTGGTCAAGAAAATCTCCTGAACTCCAAACTGAATGTCAGAATGGGAAAGAAAGTTGATTTAAGCAATTTAGTT
This sequence comes from Cyprinella venusta, assembly GCA_038021265.1. Lineage (NCBI taxonomy): Eukaryota > Metazoa > Chordata > Actinopteri > Cypriniformes > Leuciscidae > Cyprinella > Cyprinella venusta. The sequence goes on from CM075886.1 coordinate 8,836,293, forward strand.
GGTGCCAGACGGGCCGGTCTGAGTATTTCACAATCTGCTCAGTTACTGGGATTTTCACGTACAACCATTTCTAGGGTTTACAAAGAATGGTGTGAAAAAGGAAAAACATCCAGTATGCGGCAGTCCTGTGGGCGAAAATGCCTCGTTGATGGTAGAGGTCAGAAGAGAATGGGCCGACTGATTCAAGCTGATAGAAGAGCAACTTTGACTGAAATAACCACTCGTTACAACCGAGGTATGCAGCAAAGCATTTGTGAAGCCACAACACACACAACCTTGAGGCGGATGGGCTACAACAGCAGAAGACCCCACCGGGTACCACTCATCTCCACTACAAATAGGAAAAAGAGGCTACAATTTGCAAGAGCTCGCCAAAATTGGACAGTTGAAGACTGGAAAAATGTTGCCTGGTCTGATGAGTCTCGATTTCTGTTGAGACATTCAGATGGTAGAGTCAGAATTTGGCATAAACAGAATGAGAACATGGACCCATCATGCCTTGTTACCACTGTGCAGGCTGGTGGTGGTGGTGTAATGGTGTGGGGGATGTTTTCTTGGCACACTTTAGGCTTCTTAGTGCCAATTGGGCATCGTTTAAATGCCACGGCCTACCTGAGCATGTCCATCCCTTTATTGCCACCATGTACACATCCTCTGATGGCTACTTCCAGCAGGATAATGCACCATGTCACAAATTCAAATTGGTTTCTTGAACATGACAATGAGTTCACTGTACTAAAACAGTACACCCCAAAAGAGCATCTTTGAGATGTGGTGGAACGGGAGCTTCATGCCCTGGATGTGCATCCCACAAATCTCCATCAACTGCAAGATGCTATCCTATCAATATGGGCCAACATTTCTAAAGAATGCTTTCAGCACTTTGTTGAATCCATGCCACGTAGAATTAAGGTAGTTCTGAAGGCAAAAGGGGGTCAAACACTGTATTAGTTTGGTGTTCCATATGTAATTACAAGACGGCCAACCGTTTTGGGTAGCCTAATGTAGTTTCTCACCACATATACAACTGTTAAACTTGATTATTTTAAAAACTAAGTTGAAATAACGTGGGCAGACGGCTTCAAGAGAAGCAAATACCATTGATGAACAACCTCGTAGCACGTAGCAGGTAAAAGCAACCGATGCAATCTAATGTAATAAACGTTGCATCTGTTTCACACAGCAAGCACAATAAATCATGTCCAGTTATTATTTACAGTGTTTTCTCTGACACTAATGAGGTGTATGCAGGAGCGGATTCAGCAGTGATTACAAAACCGCATCTGAGCGTGTAACAATAAACCAGACTGAGTCAGCCACATCAGATTTGTACCACTGAGCATGAATTCAAAAGGATTTCACTCATTCAGTTTCTTTCATTCTCCGCACAAACTCTTCATTTTCTTCTCGCTGTGTTCAATAAGAACCAGATCGAAGCCATCAATCAGGGAAATTAAATACTACATGAAAATAAACACGCCCGATATCACACTGCTGATTATGTCATGGGCTGATTCCGCTCACCGTTCACACTGTGACAATCTCGAGCGCCGGAGGGTTCGGCCTCTGATTGTACAGTCAATCATTTCCATGACATTTTCCCCATTGAATGGAAGCCAATTAGCGATGAGAGCTCATTATCTCTGCAGAATGTGCCGAATGTCATCTTTTAATATCTGTAAACTCCGGGTTGGTAGATGGTCTGGCGGGTTGTTGATCATCACGTCGGTTACTATGTTAGCTGCTGTATTGTGAACATAACCCAGAAAGATCGTTAAAGGTCACCTGACAGCGTTCAGCACATAATAATAATACAGTCAGATTATCCCAACACACTACACCCTACTAATAAATGTCAATAATAATACATTATTAAAAAAGAAATAATATTTACAACACTATTAAAGTTTGGGAACGGTAAGATTTTTGTTTAACGTTTTTTTTTTTTTTTTAACAATGTGTCTGATGCTCATGGCTGCATTTATTTGATAAAGTAAAAACAGTAACATTTTGAAATAGTATTATGATTTAAAACAAGTAATTTTATAAAATGTAATTCATTTCTGTGCTGAAAATCTGATTATTTCTTTGAAAATCTGTCAGAAATCATTATAATAGAAACATTTCTGATTATTATTAATGTTGGAAACAGAATTAATCAACATTAATATAGGAAATGTTGGAAACTGATTAATATTTTTGTGGAAACCATCCTTCCTTTTTTTCGCACAAATTTTTGATTAATTTATAATTTGATTAAAAGTGTCTTTGTCATTTTATTGTTGATAAATTGAATGCTTCCTTGCTGAATAAAAGTATTTATTAAAAAGGCAGTATATTAAATATAATTACTATTATTTAAGTCATGTTTATCTCGGACAATGCCAAAAAAAACCTTTTCTACTAAATAAACCAATGTTTTTTTTTTTTTTTGGACGCAGACGATAAAATTATAGACAGTCAAGACAGAGAGTGACATTTAACATATGTTAATTTATTCTCCCTTACCGAAAAATATGCAGAATATGCAATCGGAGACAACCTCTTCCAATTAAAGCCAACAAACAAAAGTTTAATTTTAATAATGCATTCACAGTCTGATGCGTGTCAGGAACATGAGAACCAGAAAGAGTGAGACTAACAGAATAACATTCTGAGAATGTTTCCAACAACTTTAATTAGTGTTATTTTCACTGAATATGATGAGAACACTCAAGAAAGTTTCTCAAATATGATGCTTTGTTTCAAAGTGATAGTTCACCCCCAAATAAAACTTTCCGAATTTCCTTTCCTGAAAAAAAAAAAAAAATCATATACACCCATGGCTTGAGGGTGAGTAAATCATGGGCTAATCTTCATGTTAAAAATTAGGACATCTAATATCTAATACATGGGGTAGCCTAAATCTAATACCAAGTTCCAGGCATCCTGTAACCCGTCTTTTTCCAACCATTCTCCTAGTTATGAACTTACGACGTTACATAGCCCGCGAAACCATACAAAACAACAATGTCAGCCCCTACGGATGCAGGTACACGGTGACAATATAACGTTAACTAGTTTTCAGTCCACTGAGTGCAAGGAAAAATTAATACCAAATACATTTCCAAATATACAAATAAAGTAAAATAAATGGTATGACAGCTTGCCTTATGAGCTATTTTTCCTCCTCGGTTTCCCTAAAATAAACAAGGAGTGAGCAGAAATTATTACAAATGTGCATAAGCCCCGCAATGTCCACCATGCTGGTTGGTTTACATCTAGCTCCCACAATTCTTTGTGCTCAGGTAGTTTGGCGTGACTGGTCTGGAATCAAGGGGGTAATCCCTACTTATTCTCATCCCAAGAGAGGCCGTTCTCATCCCAAGGCGTCATATACTGACGCTTGTGACAATGCGTATACATCCAACGCACATGGCACCCTTTAGCGTCAATATAACACGCTTCGGTTATGGGTAGGTTTAGGTCTGGGGTAGGGTTAGGGTTAGACCACCAGGAGGCGCCATCTGCCCCATATATATCTGCGTCTTATATTGACGCTAAAGGGTGGCATGTGTTTTGAATGTCCACGCATTGGCAAAAACATCAGTATAGGACGCCTTGGGAAGAGAACGGGCTGGTAATCCATCAGCCGGAAGTTGAAGCCTCACGGGAGCAACTGTTATAGCAGAACTTCCCCTGCTGTTAGCATCCCATTCATTTTGGCATCACTTTGACAGTGAATAACTTTACATCTGAGGCGTCCAAAGACTCCATTTGCCCATTATTTAATTCTAAAGAAACACGACAATGTACTGTATAAAAGGCTCCATTACCTTGTATCTTCCGTTATTGGCCAGAAGTAGCCTGACTTCGTCATACTCATATTCTTGTTCGAACGTGAGTCTGAAACCGCTCCATAGGGCTTTGATTATGAGGCGTGTCTTAACCGAACCACGAAAAAAAAACTCAATTGGATAGTCGGTAGACCTACAACCAATCAGAGCAACACAGTAAGTGAACTACTTTGGATAAGGGGTTGAACGACTTCACATTTTTTGAAGTCATGACTGTTATGACATCTAAGTCGAGTTGACGTCGACTAGTTGCTGGCTGACGTCATTCATAAAAACACAAGAGATGTGACTGCTTTGCAACATGCCACAATTTGCAATTAATTAACAGAAAATTATACAGATGCTGACAGCTCATAATGGGGCAGTTTACACCTGGACACTTCATACATTTTCACTGATCTGATTTATCAAAACGATTCCATTTACACCTGGTCACATAAATATGTTTTCACATAACGGATATATAAATCCGATCTTCAAACAACGCGCTTTAATGGAGTTCACGTCACCAAAAGCAACAGTAATGAGCAGCATTTTTGATCATCAGCTAATATGAAAATCAAAGACCGCAATAAGAGAGACAGGCATCTTTTTTTTCCTTTACTTTTAACTGAGATGATAATTGTGTGTTAATCGTCTGTGACTAACTTTCACTTTGATTTACGATAGTTTGCATGTTGGCTTGAATAGATGCTCAGCAGCGCGCGTGCTGCAGCTTCGTCATATAATAACTACATAAGCTAACTCTCTCACAAGTTTTTTTCCGCATTTTTTTCCGCATTGAGAAGACCAATTTACATATCCAGTTTCAAATTTAAAATCCATCTCGAATGCGATTTAAATCCGTCTCAAATGCGTTTCGGAGGGCATTTAGCCTACTCCTGGTCTTTTCATGATCGGAGAGCAAGCTAAAAAGTGTTTAATTCGTACTAATTCGTACCACCTCACTCGTACGAATTTGCATGATTTGTCCAAACCCCACGTGATGGGTAGGTTTAGGGGCGGGGTAAGGGGTAGGTCATTCGTATGAATTCATACAAATTGGCCAATTCGTAAAATATGTACGATTTTTCTAAATTGTTATGAATTAGCCACTTTTTAATCATTCGTCGAATTCGTACGACTTGGTCGTGAGATCGGGTTGGAAAATCGGCTGAATGCATTTAAAAACGGTAAAACCCAACTGTTTAACTCTGGGGGAGTGGTAAAATGAGCCTATTTCCAAAAAAAGTGGAGTATCCCTTAAAGGGTACCCTAAAATGACGGATGTTGACGTATGGTCAAAAGCGTCAGTTGTGTGACGTCTTGAGATGAGACTGTGATAGAGAGTCATGGACAGCTAATACTCACTCTCACTGGCTATGTGAGATTCAGAAGGCAATTATTCAGATTTCACTCGGAGACATACAGGTTGCTCACCTGTCAGGCTCAGTTTGAGCTTGCGCAGTACGCCTGGCGATCAGCTTTTAACAGGCTTCAATTTTCTCCATTGAAATCAATGGTCCATTTCTTTTACTGTCTATGCTTGGAATGTCATGGAGTCGTGGTTTGAAGTCGTGAGAAAAACCTACAAGCAGCTCCAGTTGAAGCTGCTTCCTCGAGCCTCTCCACAAACATCCTTAACCTCATTAGCTTAAAGATTATATGGGCAAAGAACACGGTGAAAATTTTAGGTGAAGCATCCCTTTAACAAATCTGACAGAGTTTTATTTGACACCGAATGTCTGACATCCAGTAATGGCCATTTTACGGACACAGAGCCTGTCAGATCTTGTCGTTTTCTGGCATGTTTAGATCTTGTTTTCATCTGAAATGTCTTTCCATGAACACATCACAGATTAGTAAATTCCTTTCTCCTAATCTTGCTGTCAGAGACGTGCGGGAGGCCGTGTGCGGGTGCGTGTCCGGGAGATCTGACGGGTACCGGAGGGACAGGCAGGCTGTGTCTTTGATGGACGTCTCGTGTTATTGGCGTCTGAGCTCTTTGAAGCCGTTTGATTTGGTCTCGTGAGGGATATGAGCTCGTCTGACTGCAGTTATCTGCACCTCCCGGGAACGGAAGCGAGTGCTTTTCCTCCTCCCATGATTCCCTGCTACCCCTGTAGTGCACGCACACGTATAAATGCTTTCAACGGTAAATATTTCAAGGCCGCGTTGGAAACGCATAGAGAGGCAAATAATTGATGACATAAGCTTTGACGTGTCTCTTTTAGATGAGAATACCTTTATTCTACCTTTCATTCTCTGTCACTGACAAGCATTCCCGACAGACATCTTAAAGGGATGGTTCACCCAAAAAAGAAAATTCTGTCAGTAATTCCCTCATGTTTTTCCAACCCGTGAGACTTTCAGAACACAAATTAAGATATTTTTGATTAAATCTGAGAGCTGGATCATTCCTTCATTGGCTTCTGAGGGATTGAAACTTGACGGCCCAGAAAAAGTTATTAAAAACATTGTTAAAATAGTCCAAGTGCAGTGGAAAAATACTTTTTGTGCGCAAAAATAACGACTTTATTCAACTTCTTATTTTCTTATTCAACTTATTTTATTTAACTTCTTATTTTGTTTAAAAATCTTATTGTTTATATTATAAATTTTTAAATAGGTCTGTCAAATCATTAATCGCATCCAAAATAAAAGTTTGTGTATACATAATATATGTGGGTGCACTGTGTAGAATTATTATATATATATATATATATATATATATATATATATATACACACACACATGCTTGTATATATTTAAGAAAAAAATATTTATGTATTAAATATTTATATAAATTATATATAAATCTATATACAGTATATAGATGAAAATAATTCTTTAATATATACAAGCATGTGTGTGTATTTATATATATATATATATATATATATATATAATAATTATACACAGCGCACCCACATATATTATGTAAATACAAACTTTTATTTTGGATGTGATTAATCACGATTAATCTTTTGACAGCCCTATTTTTAAAATTAATAATTGTTAAAAAACTAAAAAAAAAAACTAAATTCACTTCATTGGACGTTTTTTTTAATGAAATTAAAAAATGAATTTCATAAACATCGTGTATTTTTCAGTTCACTTTAGCCTCAAGTGATTTATTGATATCTCATATGTGAATATGCCATGAATTCACTTAGTGCTTACATTTTTTTTATTACTTGAGTGAAAAGTTCTCCAAATAATTGGAGAGAAAGGGGGATCAGGACACGCCTGGATTGTTACTCAACCTGTTTCCTGAGTGTTAATGTATTCAGAGAGAAGGCAGGTCCATAAAGAGTCCAGATTTTGGGCCCTGAAGCACATCAGTGACCTCATGACATCACTGCCGCTCTGGCCCGGACAGGACAACTGCTCCAAATCAAATCACACTGCAAAATAATGACTAACGGCGGAAACCAACCCTAGCACTTCTGGAGGAACCCAAATGGAATTTTGTGCCTCATCTCATTATCTGGTATCACCGTTAACTTTATGATTTTCAATTTCTCCTTTTCATGCTTGATTTCCCCCAATTCTGCCGTGTGTTTCCCCCTGATAAGAGCCGCATACTCTAATTGACGCTAGAGATAAAGTCCTGAACAACAGCAACTAAACTGTCAGTTTATTCCCCAACTGTCCCCCTGCTGGTTTAAGTTCTCAAGCATTTCTGCCATAACATGAGAGGCGCAATTAATCCAGAGTTGTTTCGGGGATTTTGAGGGCATGCACTTGCAGCAGTTAAAGCTTATTTACTTCTGTTTCTCTCAAAAACAGAAAGATTTACATATTACCGTACAAAGTCCACCTGCAATGTTATAGTCAAAGTTTCTTGCAAAAAGCATAATCAAGGTTTGCGTGATCATTTTTCACCTTCTCTCCTCCCTCCCTTTTCTCCCTTAAACGCTCTGGGAGATGTACTAAGAATAACTTGATAGTGTTTATTTGCTCTATGTTTAGCACTCTGATTCACTGGAAACTATGCAAATCAGTCATTTGCTGAATTACATTTAACAGAAAATGCATACAAACATAAATACAATGAAATATTTCATTTACCATTAGATTTACATTTCAAATATTTATATTATTATTGCATAAACAGACAAATAAATAAACATTTAGATCAAAATAAATATATTTAATGATAATAATAATTTATTACATAAACCAAATAAACAAACATACTACAAATAAATAGATAATTGAATATGGCCCCTGTCTAAATAATAAATAATATTTATTGAATATTAATAATAACAGGTGTTATTTATAAATAAATAAATAAATAAATAAGGCCCCTGTCAAAAGAATAATATCTTCAATAATGATAAATATTAAATAAATAAACAAGCAAACATGGCCCCTGTCGAAATAATATTTTTTTTCAATAATAATAAATAAATTAGTAAATTAGTTAGTTTGAAGTGTACATCTAATAAATGATTTAACTCTGCCCCTATTCTTATTTGGCCAACCTTATTTTTTCATATGTATAGCTGTCAAACGATTAATCACGATTAATTGTATCCAAAATAAAAGTTTGTGTTTATATCATACATTTTCTGTGTATAATTAATTTATATATATATATATATATATAGACATATTTTATTATATATATTATATAAATATTTTATTTATATAAATAGATTTATATATAATTTATAAATGTATAAATTATATATAAATCTATATACATACATACATACATACATTTATATATATATATATATATATATATATATATATATATATATATATATATATATATATATACATATAGTATATTATTTTAATGTGTGTAAAATGCTATTTAACTAAATGAGATTTAATCATTTATAATTAATCAATAATGGGATTTAAGTGTGTTGTGGGGCATCTTACCCCAGTAGGCATTTGTTCCTCTTTTACAAAACAAACTCTTAATTTGGAAGAGCAAGGAAAATCCTGTTTTCAATAAATCCCCTCAAACGCAAAAGTTTGGCTTTGAGTGACACACAAACGTGCACACACACACACACACACACCTAGCCTCTAACCCCAGCACAAACCAGCGCCTGCAGTTTCTCTGCTGGTGACGGCCAAAAGAGAAGGACAGCTTTCCGAGAGGAGGATTTTTTCTATGGAATGAAAATGAGAGAAATCTTTCAGAGCGAGATGGCCTCTGTCGAGTCTCTTTTCCAGCTGAGGGACTGCTGGCAGGAGGTACACACACAAGCTGTACAAATGCAGGTAAAATGTCAAACTCTGTCCCAGTACCTGCCTCGTGTCAAATGAGCTTTTTCACATGACTCACTCTCACAGTATTGTTTGACAGACACTTATTTATATATATATATATACCTTATATACTATATAGCTTTATTTCTTCTAGCTAAACATTCCCTCATCTGATCGTCGTCCATCACTAACTTGAAGAGGCTATATAGTGTAATCCTGTCTGGAAGCTCAGATATCATCTCTCAATGAACAGAATGCCACTCTGAGCTCCCGGGCGACTATTATATTCTTCCGTTCTTCTTGGATTGGAGACCAATAACTGTCAGGAATGATTTGGCTGAAATGTGAAAGGCACCCTAAAGCACAGTCGGACCTGCTGCTTCCAGAGAGGGTCCAGATGATTCTATCGGACAGAAAACAGCAGCCTGACACATTTCACAACTCTGATTTCCTCAATTAATCTGTCAGCTATATCCACCCATTACTCCAGATAGAAAGATGAAAGAATGGGGAGGGAGAAAAAGAGAGAGAAAATATTTCATTATGGATTTACAGTATACTCTAGCTATAAAATAGATCTTACAGTATATTCGGATCCAGGAATACGACAGAAATTGAATAAAAGAATTTTGCATTGTATAAATTAAATAAAGATTATTTATGTCAGTGCATGGACACAGACAGGTTTATTAGGCTGCTGTCACTTTAAGAGCATGGATGCATTACTGTTACACATGCATTTTCTTAGTTTAAGTCATTATGTCTCATTGAAAGTTTTTTTGGTAACACTTTACAATACTTGTGCACTAATAAGCATTAATTTATGCTTAACTAATGCACAGATAATACTGAATTAATGTGTAACTAATGATTATTTAAGCTATTCATTAATGATTACCACATTAGGAAATAATTAAGAATCTGTAAGGTTAATTAGATGTTGCACGAATTGTTATTAATTAAATGTGTATTTTTGGATTCATTCGATAATAACTTATTTTTTTAACTAATAATGTTAACTAATAGTGTTAATTACCAGAATGAACCAAAGCCTTGTATTTCAACTTCCAGATAATATGACAGGTACACTAATATGCATTAATACATGATTAATTACTTCATTGTTAGTGCAAATTCATGTGCAAATTACAACAATTACTAAATTAATAGTTAATAATGACGTGCCCCAACAAGTAAAGTCATAATATAATGATACCTTTGCAAATCATTAGCTAATGATTAATTAAAGCAGACAACTGGAAGTTGAAGTGCATAGCTTTGACTAATTGTGGTAATTAACACATTAATTAACACTATTAGTTAATAAAATATGTTATTAAGGAATTAATACACAATGACACATTCAATTAGCAATTCATGTATTACTTATATTACTCATAGACTCTTTATTAGTTGCTGATGCAGTAATCATTAATTAATGGTTTAGTTCTTCATTAGTTATTAACTCATTATTATCTGTGCATTAGTTAAGCATGAATTAATGCATATTAGTGCACCCGTATTGTAAAGTGTTACCACTTTTTTTTTTAAATTACGGATTTGATGTGATGATCTCTGTGGATTCATTTGCGTATTCAACCAACAAGCTAATTCAATAAATGTTTTATGGAATTTCCTGGTTTAAAAGTGCGAAACTTGCATGCGGGAATGAGTGAAATGCAAATGAGCCCTGAATGACGCCATCAAAACAGTGTCCGCTTACTGACAGATGACCCTTAAAAACAGATCATTTCAAAATTAATTTAATTTTCTGCCTTTCTTTTTCATTTTTTTTTTTTTGTGCAAAAAACTTAACTAACATTAAGTGAACCCTTCAATGACCAGTTGACACAGTTGTCTTCAGGTGGAAATATCCTTTAAATCTAGTCAACATTTCTTCATTCGATATGCACTAATTTCAGTGTGTTATACATAGACTGAAATTAATTTAAAATAATTTACTAAATTAAGAAAAAAATCAAATTGCAACAGGATAAACTTTAACCAATATTTGGCAACACTTTACTTGAAGGGGTGTGCATAAGACTGACATGACATAATCATGACATGACATATGTCATGAAATAGAGTTTATGCATGTTTATGACAACTGTCATTAAGTGTCTGTCACTCAATAATGACATTTTGAATCCAAATATGACATTAAGATGTCTTTGTCATGACAACTTGACATTAAATTAAGTTAATCTGTCATGTGGTTGGTTTTGACATTGGCTGTCATGAGGCATTATAACTGTGTCATGAATATTTTTCGTAACCTTAACTACAGTGGTACTAATCGAATTTGTCATTAAAGAGTTATAATGTCTTTACGACAGCCAATGTCAAACCCAACCACCTGATAGTTTAATGTAATATTAACCAATAAAGCTCAGCAGTTTCTTAAGTTTGATCATTAATCTGCTATGTCATGTTTATGACAGGTTGTGTTGTCTTAGTAATGTCAAGTTGTCACGACAAAGAAACTGACAGGTTATGATATATTGGTTTATGTCAAGACATCTCAAACAACGTCATATTTGCATTAAAAATGTCATAACAGAGCGAATGACACTTATCACAAACATGCATAAAACGACATATGTCATGACATGATTATGAAGGTGTCATGTCAGTCTTATGAAGACCCCTTCAAGTAAAGTGTTGCCCAATTTTTCAACATTTTTAAAACATTAAGTATATTATTATAATACATTATTCATTGTATCTATTAAAGATGACATGTTATGCCCCTGTTTACAAGATGTAATACAAGTTCAAGATATATTTTTAAAAAGTTAAACGTCTTTTAACTTGAGCTCTGTGTTTGTAAATCAGAACGGGAGTGAAACGTTGAACCACTCTAATGGATTCAGTGATTGTATCCATCAGGCCGCTTCAAACCTGTAACTTGAGTCTTTTTGAGCAATTTGTGAATCGGACTCCAGAGGTGGCGCTGCATGTTAATGCTTACAGCTCTCTAGAACGACTCGGTAGAAAAGCATGTTTTCTTGCCAATATTTCGCTGTACACACTCTTTTTGTCTCCTCACATTCAATTCAGATGGCAAACTCCAATTCACAGCTCAAGTAAAATATGATTTCTTTTGCTGCGGCACGAAGCGGTGCAGGAAACACTGATGTAGGGGAAGAAAGACTGCCTGTGGCTCTCTCTCACATACACACACACTTACTGGCGTTGTGTCCAGTTAAAAGCACTTAGCTACTGACCCATGGGCCACAGATGAAAGCCAGAGACACTTGAATGATAAGGTCATAGAGGAGGGAAACCTGCAGCGTCAGTGATTTTAGCCCTGTCATTAAACTCCACAGCTGAGGATCACATTATAGTTTGACATTTTCCCCAACCTGTCAGTGAATATTTCTGAGAGGATTAAACGCCTTCTAAAGTCACTGAACATTAAGCAACAGCGCTAAATGACAACATCCAACACCTCAAAGCAGACGCTTGCTGGTCATTTGCCATTACAATCAGAAGATATATGTGCTTCTGTACCTTTAAGATGGCTGTATGAAAACGACCTCTGCTGTGATTGGCTAACCTCTGCGTTCTGCCGTGGGTCACATTGTTGTTTATCAGGCCAAAGGAAGTTGCTGAATACTGAATAGGTTTTGATATGTAAATGTGGCCGGTCACATTCTGCTCACTACAGTCACACACTTCACCTGCACATATGTATTTTAGGTTATACAGTGTATTGTATTTTGCACATTCTCTGTGCAATTGTTTACTGTACACTACTGTTCAAAAGTTTAGGGTCAGTATTACTTTAATTTAGCAAAGATAGTTTAAATTGATCTGAAGTGACAGTCAAGACATTTATTTGTACGTAAGGCAAAAATGATATGATCAATAAGTAATAAAGCACATAATGCCGGCTTGTGAGTAATAAACTGAGTGTTTTTCTCTGCTTTTTACCCTGGTCATATTTCAATCATTTTTTTTTATTCATCAAATAATCCTGAACAATAGAATTACTAGTAGTTTCTACAAAAATACTGTTTTCAACATTGATAATAATTGGAAATGTTCTTTGAGCATCAAATCAGCATAATGATTTATAAAGAATTATGTGAGACTGAAGACTGGACGGCTGCAATATTACTGTTTTTTGCTGTAATTTGAGCATAAGAGACTTCTTTCAAAACCTAAAAATCTATATTTCAGACCCCATTTAACAAACAAAAATATCGACTTTATTTCAATTCATTTCGTTCTCTATGGGCGATATGTTGTTGTACGTCACACGCATCACACACGACCAGCGTCGGCCAATAGTGAGCATACGTGTGACGTTTAACTGACTAGAGGTCCAAAAAGAAGGAAGTGAATAGTTGGATAGTTTGTTTTTGCGCACAAAAAGTGTTCTCGTCGCTTGATAAAGTTAAGGTTGAGCCACTTTAGTCATTTGGACTATTTTAACGATGTCTTTAATAACTTTTCGAGGCCGGCAAGTTTCAATCCCTCAAGAAGCCTATGGACTAGTATAGGGAGGAGTGATCCAGCGCTCAGATTTCATCAAAAAAATCTTAATTCATGTTCTGAAGATGAATGAAGGTCTTATGGGGTTGGAACAACATGAGGGTGAGTAAATACTGACAGGAATTTCATTTTTGGGTGAACTTTCCCTTTAAGAATGTAAAAGGGATAAATATTGTATATGTATAAATCTCAGATACATTGTCCTTTTTTTATCTTTGTCTCTTGTTGCAAGTTTTAAACTGCAAATGCCTCTTTCTGTGGTCAAGGTCATGGGCCTGGGAAGAGTCTAGGGAGTCAGATAAGATGTTTCCAATTAAAAAATATTTACGGACATCAGGTGGGCATATTATGGGATGTTTAGGAAGACCAATGTGGATGAAGACTAACCGGGAAGTGTACATGAATGATAAAATTAAGTAGGAGGCCTCATAATAATCTGTTCAGTGTTCAGTTGCTTATCCAATAAAGTGTTTGTTCAACGATTAAAGAATATGTATGATTTTTACTTAATTAATACTCTAAAGGGCCGTACACACCGGGCGCATGTCATTCGACACATTTTTTGAGTTCACACACCCAAGCGATTTTCACTGAACATGCAGATTCATCCCCTGACATTAGATGGCGCTTAATGTAAAACAGAAATAGTCCCATTTTGTAGTCGCTGACACGTTTGTCATATAGTTCTTAAAGGGATAGTTCACTTTGAAGTTAATTTTTGATATGTTTTAGCTTACCTCAAGGGCATCCAATATGTAGGTGTCTTTGTTTCCACAGTATTTCCAATTTTGACATTTTTCGGTCAAACCGTTCTTGTCTGTCAATCATATAAAACAAATTAAACATGATTTAATGACTCGTAAATGTAAGTGTAAGACACGAAATGAGCGGTTTGTGTGAGAGAACGAACATCGTTTTTACCTCGTGTAACCACAGCCACGTCCAAGTGATCTGATTCAGTTGTCCAATGTCCAACTGAACCGAACTGAACCATGTCCAACGTTCTGCCGGAAGTGATCGCTTACGTGTCTGTCACTCATTGTTTGCACAGAGATTTCGGAAATTTTACGTATTACAAGTTTTCCGAAATCTCTGTGTAAACAATGAGTGAAGTACACACACAAGCGATCACTTCCGGCCGAACGTTGGACATGGTTCGGTTCAGTTGGACATTGAACAAATGATTTAGATCAGTTAGATGTGGCTGTGGTTACACAAGGTAAAAACGATATAAATACAGTTTGTTTTCTCACACAAACCACACATTTCGTGTCTTAGGCCATCAATGTGTACTTACATTAACGAGTCATTAAATCATGTTTAATTTTGAGTTCTCTGTGCATGCTCTTTGAGGTGTTGTGTCTGTTGTGTTTTACTATAACTTCAGAAGCTCCAAACACGTGAGCAAAATAGCTAATCTCATTGGTCGGATAGTTTTTGGCGCATCAAACAAAACAAAAAAACAAGACATGGCGTTTCTTTTTTAATACCACTTTTACACATGCCGTTTTTTGCGTCGGTGTGCACACTCACATTGGCTCCATGTGTTTAGTCACGAGGCGTTAAACGTCGGCGAATATCGCGCATGAATTTCGTCTCTGTGTGAACAGACCTTAAAGCTTATCTTGTAGCTCTCTAAATTTTGGTTGTAAGAGAAACTCCCCTGGAGGATTATGTTATGTACAGTATGTGTGCTCGGCAAGACCGTTTTGTGTTTCAGTGCCCCCAAGTTGTGTTGTACTGTAACTTCAGAAGCTCCAAACACGTGAGCAAAAGCGCCAATTTCATTGGTCGGACAGTTTTTGACGTGGCGCGTCAAATCAAAAAAAAAAACCTGAGGCGCTTTTGCAAATGGCGTTTTTCTCGTCAGTAAGCACGCTCACATTGTTTCGCTCCATTTGTTTAGTCACAAGGCATTAAACGTCGGCGAATATCGCGCGTGAAATTCGTTCCAGTGTGAACAGACCTTAAAGCTTATTTCATAGATCTCTAAATTTCGGTTGTAAGAAAAACTCCCCTGGAGGATTATTTCAGACTGATATATTTTATTTAATTTTACAATTAAGTGGCCTAATTTATTTTTATTGCTGAATTTCCACCACAAATCGGAGCTATTATGTTTATTTAAAAATACAACAACACATGTTTCTAATATCTTGCTGTTCATGTATGAAACATGTTTCTGGGATCGCTGCGGTTGGTAGTTCTGACTGAACCGTGAAGAGACATCAGCCTGTGTAAAACCCTATAGATCTGCTCACTGGCAACCTCTGATCTCTCTGAGTCCGCATGAGACCGCTGGGTCAGACAGTAAATCCCCACGGGCTGAACCGCACACTCCATGATCTCCGGACATGATCGGAAACACCGCTAACAACTAGCCGACCGAATCAAATGCTTAACATGATTTACACAAGTACGACATGTTCCCAGAACATCATTTCAATCAACCAATCACTGCTGTCAGATTTTAACAGCACGCTCTATAAAAATTAATGTTCCAATTAGAGACAAAAAAAGGTTTTATGGCCTGATGCAACAACGGAATCCTTTTAAGGCCCACAAAGAAGTCCGGTGCCGCTCACACAGGAAGCAATTTAATGATCTGTCTGCACTTTAATTGTTGGTCTGAAAACAAAAAGCATCAGGTTTGAATCCTTATGCGGTGCTCAAAACACTTTTTGTGTTTCCAGATAAAAATGACAAGACTATTATCACCAAATATTGGATTCAATCATTTTGTCAGTTGGATTTCTTTCAATTAGGACAGGTTTTGAATTTATATATAAACTGACTGATTGCAGGCCTCATTGATCTGAGCTTATATTGGTCAAAAATGGCCATTCATTAAAAATGTAGATGAACCTGAACGATATATTAAAAAAACTATATTTTTATATAAATAACCTAATGATTTTTATACTGTACAAACTGAAAATTCTTTCCCATTACACTAACCCTACATAAACCTACCCATCATTACACAAAACTCTCTGCATTTTTACATTAAAAAAAAATAATGATGACTTTATTTGTATACCAGATTTACAAATAATGAAGTCCTTAAAGGGAGGGTAAAAATGTGTCCCCAGAAGAGACCAAATCTCCAAATACCTCCCTTTAGGGACATCATTATTTGTAAATCAGTGCTTGTGTGTGCGTGTGTGTGTGTGTGTGTGTGTGTGTGTCCATGCATACCATTATGTTTGCAACCACATGTAAATAATGTGAACGTGAACATGAAGATGATGATAACGATTCTTAACACTACATTTTTTTTTTATTTCATACACCCCCATTCATTTTTAATAGATGGACATTTTTGGCCAATTTAAGCTTAGATCAATATTAAATAAATTTAAAAATTTAAAAATATCACCAATATTACAAGTAAAAATGTGAAATTGATATGAAATTTTACATAAAAACATAAAATTGAAAATACTATAACATAAATACATACATAAAATAAATAGACATTTTTAATGTGTTATTTACAGTATCATATAATATTGGTTGGAAATAATGTAATTAATCAAACATTTTAATTCAAGCCATAGTTTCATATTTTTCCTCAGGTATGTATGTAACGATACTCAAAATGTGTAAAAACAACAACAACAACAACAACAACAACAAAAACATGTGTATGCATTGATTATAGGCTATGTGTGAAACCAAACAAGGGAACTGGTCGAATCAGAAGGGCCATTAAGTCAACCGAAAAAACAGATACATTGTTTTGAGGAATCACAAAGAACCACGAAGAGCCGCCGTTTTCAAGAATACTTTTGCAGCAACCATTCAATTTCAAGAGTAGGTTTAGGTGGACAGAAATGTTGTTTTTTTCAGGAACAACAAAGAATGTTGATCTAAGAACAACGTTCAAGTCCTACTTGAATAAATCACGTTGTGCTGAATGTGACCACAACATCCTCTCTGAAACATATTCCCTCTCTCTCTCCAAGTGCTTGTCACTCATTGAACATCTCACTCCATTATTCACAAGCTCTTTACCATGAAAGTTCAACCTTTGTGAGGCTGAATTGAAAACACGATACTCTCTCACGAGCGGTTCGCCGTATATAGAGCAGATGTGACTGCAGAAATAGACATCAGCAGTTTCGGCTCGAGCTCTGAGACCAAAACAAACGGCTTGTCAGGAGAAATGAGGCAGGCCTTCATCTCACAAAGAACACAACAGCTAATGGCAGAGTCCAGGGCCTACGCAAGCACTGCGCCAGTGTTGTGTGTGTGCGTGGCACGATGTACTAACAAGGTGTGACGCAATGTTCCTGTTCACAATTAAAAGGACCAAATCACAGATGTTTCATGTTTAATATTCATTCACTTTTTTGGACCAATGATATGTAATGTGGGCGGAGCAACCCACACTCTTAAAAATGCAGGGTTGTTTTAACCGAAATTTGGGTCAGATATGGACGACTCAGCCGTTGGGTTAAAAATGTCATCAAAAAATTTAACCCAATGGCTGGGTTTGTTCATATTTGACCCAATTTTTTTAGTGTAGCAACTGTAAAAAAAAAATAAAATAAAATAAATAAAAAAAATTGAAACAGTTTATGATCAATACATTATGACAACATATGTTTTTACATACTTAAACTCATTCAAATAAAAAGTTAAGAAACTTTTTTATACAAGATTCAACTCATTTATAAGTCAGTTTTATGTAATTTAAAGCAGATTGTACATACAAATTTAGGGCAGCAACTTTTTACAGAGAATATATTGTTTAGTATTGTCGAAAGTATGTTTTAAAGCAAATTAAGTAAAAATATAAAAACACTGCAAATATAATTAAAAAGAGAGCATTCAATATCTCACAGCCCAACCTCCTATTTTAAAAAGCAAATAAGTAAACACAAGAAAAATTAAACTGCGCATCAAGCTACTCAACAGAACCTTTAAATCTTATCTAAGGTGAATTATTTGGTTGGTTAAGTCTGTAGTAATTATAATTCGCTTATATTAACAACAACAGAAATGAATGGGAAACCCCACAAATAAAAGGTTGTTTGTGTGTTTTACTCTTCCTCTCCATTTACAATGGAATTTGATCCTGGGGAGGAAAGTCAGACGACTATTGATTTAACAATCAACAGCCCTTTATTCCTAGACGACTGGATGCCTGCATGTGTAATGCACATGTGGAAGCTGGATCATTTAAAAACAACATGCATTTCACATTTAAAATCAATTCATTCCTGCTCTTGATGAGAAATGTCTTTTAAAAAGGTGAGTGAACTACAGCTGTAAATAAAACAAAAGTTCAAAGTTTGACCACCCTGGTCTACATTAAAGTTCTTTATAAAATGGATAGTTCTGATCAGGGTGAATGGACCGATCAATTTAGGGTGTGTTCACACTTGTAGTTCAGTTCGATTGTTCGGACAAAAAAAAAAAAAAAAACGTTTTGTCCTGGTCCGCTCTGCACTAGCATTTTAACACCGAATCTATAGATACCAAACCTAAAAATATAGGGACATGTTCACAATCTGATTGCTCTGCTTTATTATGACCCAAATAAGTGTGAACACAACCTCAATCTAGAAAATTCGATTAAAAAAACTTTTATGCGATTGCTCCATCGCTGGGCCCAAATCCATTACATTATTAAAACAGTAATATAAACTAATCTTGACAAACTATCATTTGAAAGCTTACAATCTCTAGTTTCCAAATTTGATTATTGATTTTCAAAATAAATTATAGAGGAGACGTAATTTATCCATTTGCAACAAGAATATTTTCATACTCCTAAGGCGTGTTTAGACCTTTATTTTGAAATAGTGAACATCATGAAAGAAGGGTAGAAACCTCAGTTTGTTTTCATGCCAAGAGTTCAAAAGATAGCATTCATTCAATTATTTTAGAAAAAAAGTCAACATTTTTTTTTATTAAAAACAAAATTATTGATTCATCATTTGTGATGTGGCAGCAAGCTATAACGCACATACTTGTTCTTTTTATGTGTTTCTTAGAGGTTGAATTCATATTAAAATCTGCCAAACTTCTCATAATAAGATGACTACTTTATAAATTGTATGAAAATTCTGGAAACAATGGGTCATATCACTCAAAACACATATGGAAATGGAGGCGCTCTTAAATGGGCAGTAATGGAGTCTCAGGAAGTGATGTAGCACTCGAGTCTCAAGACCGATTTCTGCTTTCTCTGACTCATCTCGGACTTGGTTCCTTCAAAGACTCGGTCTCGACTCGGACTCGACCATTCAAAGACTTGGTCTTGACGTGGACTCGGCATATGCGGTCTTGTCCCCATCACTAACGACTGCTCTAAACAATTCCCAATCTAGCTTAGTCTGTAGGCCTAACTGTTGATTATTAACAGGGGTGATGTGCAAAAGCCTCGGACTTGACTTGGTCTTGACTCGGTCTTGACTGGGACTCGACTGTATTTGAAAACCAACAGACTCAGTCTCGACTCGGACTCGACCCTTCAAAGACTCGGTCTTGACTCGGACTTGATTGTATTTGAAAACCAACGGACTCAGTCTCGACTCGGACTCAACCCTTCAAAGACTCGGTCTTGACTCGGTCTTGACTGGGACTCGACTGTATTTGAAAACCAACGGACTCAGTCTCGACTCGGACTCGACCATTCAAAGACTCGGTCTTGACTTGGACTTGATTGTATTTGAAAACCAACGGACTCAGTCTCGACTCGGACTCGACCCTTCAAAGACTCGGTCTTGACTGGGACTCGACTGTATTTGAAAACCAACGGACTCAGTCTCGACTCGGACTCGACCATTCAAAGACTCGGTCTTGACTTGGACTTGATTGTATTTGAAAACCAACTGACTCAGTCTCAACTCGGACTCGACCCTTCAAAGACTCGGTCTTGACTCGGACTCGACTGCATTTGAAAATCAACGGACTCAGTCTCGACTCAGACTTGCTTCCTCAAAGACTCGGTCTTGACTCGGACTTGATTGTATTTGAAAACCAACGGACTCAGTCTCGACTCAGACTTGCTTCTTCAAAGACTCAGTCTTGACCCGGACTTGACTGTATTTGAAAACCAACGGACTCAGTCTCGACTCGGACTCGACCCTTCAAAGACTCGGTCTTGACTCGGACTCGACTGTATTTGAAAATCAACGGACTCAGTCTCGACTCGGACTCGACCCTTCAAAGACTCGGTCTTGACTCGGACTCGACTGTATTTGAAAATCAACGGACTCAGTCTCGACTCAGACTTGCTTCCTCAAAGACTCGGTCTTGACTGGGACTCGACTGTATTTGAAAACCAACGGACACAGTCTCGACTCGGACTCGACCCTTCAAAGACTCGGTCTTGACTCGGACTCGACTGTATTTGAAAACCAACGGACTCGTTCTCAGCTCAGACTCGACCCTTCAAAGACTCGGTCTTGACTGTATTTGAAAACCAACGGACTCGGTCTCGACTCGACCCTTCAGATATTTGGTCTTGACTCAGACTCGAGTGTTTTTGAAAACCAACGGACTCGGCCTCGACTTGGACTTGACCCTTCAAAGACTCGGTCTTGACTCGGACTCAACTGTATTTGAAAACCAACGGACTCAGTCTCGACTCGGACTCAAACCCTTCAAAAACTCTGTCTTGACTCGGACTCGACATAGGAGGTCTCGTCCCCATCACTAGTCTCAGGTTGTCTGGTTGTTTGGGTATTAAGGTTAAGTCTTAAAAATGACAGTGTGAGCGCTTAGCGAATTATTTTAATGTGAACCAAAAGAAAGAGAACCAAAGTACAAGTGTGAACCCTTTTCACCCCTATTGATAATGGACCTATTTTTTCTTGCAAAAGTTTGGCTAATGTGCTCTGGTCTTTTGGTACAAAAAAACCTGACATGTGTCTATGTTCACAAGAGACCTCTATTATGGCAGTAGAACTAAAGGTTCATGAACCGCAAACATTTCAGATGCACCAGGTCATTTTCCGGCAAGTGCTCAAAGTTGGTTTGTGTTAAGTTTATCGTGACCCTGTACGAAATTCAATTTTTGAATGAGCTTCAGGTTATTCAATGCTGGCCCTTACGCTGCACACGTGTCTGGCTGAAAACGCTTGACAGCTGACTCATGCTCTGCCATGTCAGAGAGCAAGATCCAGATCTGTGGATTGGAACGGCATCCAGAGCACCTCATCACAACACCACTGAACCGGGGGGGATCCGATCCAAACAGAGCAAATGGGTCACGCAGTCGAGCTCCGAAACAGGCCGAGCGCCCCCGTCAGCTCCTCTGATCCAAACACAAACTGACACCTCATAAACATCCTGTCAGAGGGCTTCATCTCACTCACGTCCCGCTGCCTCTCCTCCTCCTCCTCTCAGCGAACGACAATAGATGCATTAATTACTCAGAATTCAATCTGCATGAGAGAGAGACCTGCGACCCACGCGCACAGGTCAAAATGAGCAGTCCAAAAATGGATGAATGCACATTTCATTCCATTAAGAAAAGAGCTCTTTTTGATATTACAGGCTTTTCTGTCACTGCTCATTTAATTTCCACTGTGTTGCGTTTCTAATATTCCATTATATTTTTCTTCTTATTCAGAGAAAGAAAATAGCAGGACTCAAGATGTGCATCTTTCTGAAGAGCAGCCTTGGGTCACTGATAAATAAAGATGCCCAGGATGATGAAAAGGAAATGGAAGTAAGTGTGGCAAGATTTTATATTATAAGTCTTATCTAAATTGTGCTGTAACTACCAACTAAAAGTACTACAATATTTTCTTTGTTTTTAAAATCTCGAATACCAGCGAGAGTCTCATTATTTTCCAAAATGTTTTCAAGGTTTTTTTTTTCCATTCATCTCTTTTGTCCACTTTCAGCCACTTCTATTCTGATCTCTTCGAGGGGAGGGTCTGTAGGCGGGTAAATGAATGGGCTTTTTCAGAACAAAATAAACTCCAGAGACGAAGGAAAAACACACAAAGAACATCAGGTTTAGTTTATGCTCTGACAAACACAAGACCAGCCGAATGTTGTGAGTGTGTGTTAGAAATCAGGAATGGTGAAAGAGCATTGAGCTTGGTATGTTTTCCGTCAGACGACAAACTTTAAATCCTGTCTGGCTAGCGCGCCTCCCATAATGGATCTTTTGTGTCTGTTCGAACACATTCAACCACATCAATGTTTACACTACGAAAGCAATCTTGTCAAATGCGTTTTTCGACTACCTCTGGAAGTGAAAGTGTACAAGATCAAAACGATTTGAATGGCACAAAACTGAAGAGTTTGAAATCATAGTCTCTTGAGTATGTACTTATTTTGAATAAATAATTACTTCACGGACACTAAAAAAGTATATTCAATATAGTTCAATATAGCCATGTTGTCATTATCGTGTTACCTACCAGTGTAGGTTACGTCGCTTCACTGCATTCACAAATCCTCTCCCGTGGCCTCATGGGATAGTAAAGTGTCCATCATTTGCACACTTCAGAATCTCACCGGAAGAAGGTCATCCGGGTACTTTTTGCCTACTCAATTGATCCTTCGCAAAGACCCACCCCCCTTAGTAACTGTCGCTGTGTCCGACAAGCTACACCGCTCTCACATGCACACACCATGTTCTCACGCAGTGAAAAATACATTGCGGCGCAGAGAGGAGACGCTGACAAACAGGACAGACCAACACGATCTCACGCCCAATTCGTACGAATACGACGAATGAGTAAAAAATGTTTAATTCGTACTAATTCGTACAACCACACTCGTACGAATTTGTATGATTTGTCTAAACCCACGTGACGGTTAGGTTTAGGGGCGGGGTAAGGGGTAGGTCATTCGTACGAATTCGTACGAATTGGCCAATTCGTAGAATATGTACGATTTAGGAAAATCGTACTAATTCGTACGAGTGAGGTCGTATGAATTGTTACGAATTAGCCACTTTTTAATCATTCGTCAAATTCGTACAACTTGGTCGTGAGATCGGGTTCGGTTACTTTTGATAGTAAACATATTAAAGTCTCACCTTTCAAATTTCATCATTTTTTAAAAGAAATTTAAACAATAAATAACGTTTTGTGGCTCTTTAATGTGTTGTGACAGATCGCTGTAGAGCATCAGTTACAGTAAAGCTGCCCCTGATCCGATCATCTCTTCCATCTAGTTCATTTATAGCATCAAATAAACATGAATGAACATAAGAATGAATGTTTTTTTAACCGCGGAAATGCGTCAGTACACTTCGGGCCCTATTTTAACGATCTAAAACGCAAGTGTCAAAGCGCAAAGCGCAAGTAACTTTGTGGGCGGATCCCGGCACTGTTGCTAGTTTCCCGGCGGGATAAATGCCACTTGCGCCTGGCGCAAATCTAAAAGGGGTTGGTCTGGAGTAGCTTCATTATTCATAGGTGTGGTTTGGGCGTAACGGAAATAAACCAATAAAAGCGTCATATCACATTCCCTTTAAGAGCGTGATGAACGAGGTGCACTTGTTCGCGCAATTCTATTTTAACGGCGCATTTACCAGACGCACTTCACAATCGGTTCACAGCCGAAGAGATCGATGTTCTCGTCAGGGCCGTAAAAGAAAGAGAAGGGACATTGGGGATGGGATAAACCCACCCAAATTAGCTTCGGTTAAACATGCATATAATAGCTTGGGTAAATGTGTAAGTTTTATGCCTATTTTTCCCTTCATCATGGACACAACAATGATT
Source organism: Cyprinella venusta (assembly GCA_038021265.1). Classification (NCBI taxonomy): domain Eukaryota; kingdom Metazoa; phylum Chordata; class Actinopteri; order Cypriniformes; family Leuciscidae; genus Cyprinella; species Cyprinella venusta. The sequence goes on from CM075886.1 coordinate 8,860,555, forward strand.
TCCCTCATGTTTATATATATATTTTTTTATAATAATGTATCATTTGCAAAAAGTAAAATGCATCTGTGTAGCTGAGAGAATCATCTACAGTGTATGCGTGTTGTTCACTCTCTGTATTATGGCCAAGCATGCGCGCTTAAAATAGCATTATGAACAACGCGCAACGCGCCACTGACTTTAGACCAGGTTTTTTCTGGTCAGTGGCGCAATTGTGTTCTGGAACTGCAAAATAGCACCAGGGAATGTTTGCGCTGAAACACGCCTCCTTTTTGCGCCGATCCGCCCAGGGAGCGCAAGTTCATTTCCTAGTTTACCAACATGTGTCTGTGGAGGGGAAAATCCCGCTTTGCGCGCGTGCAAAATAGGTATGAGACATGCGTTTGTGTATAAAGTCATTTGCGCCGGGTGCAAGATAGGGCCCCATATGTTAATCTTCTATCTCTCCTGACTGCTTTGTCGGACAAAATGGCGAGTGGCGAAGTATGATTGGTCAGATTACCTGTCAATCAGGCTCCACGCGAAGGGTCAATAATGAGTGCTGTGTACTCAGACATAGGCTTCTTTTCCCAAATGCTGTTTTTCACATACTCGTAGGGAAGTATGCGATTTCAGATGCAATCTAAGCATCCAAACAATGGCGGATTTCAGATCACGTATTTCCGACGTGTCCCAGACGAGCAACTCCCAGTGAGACGATTTAGATTTTCTTCAGGTATTACAGACTCTTATCACTGATCATATGACAGCTACACGCTTAACTTTCAGATCACTTCTGAATATCTCTTACAAAAAATATCCACTGGATGAAAATAAAGGAAGTCCTGTGAAGAAGAAATGCCATCTCTGTTAAAGGCTCAACTCTTTGTGTGTTTACTCTCAAAGTCACAGACAACTGTGATCCAAGTAATCTGGTAATGAGACTGTCAATCATTGGGATTATATTCCCACAGAGCCGCGGCAGAACGGGGCCTTTCCCCCCCTTCCTTGTCCAAAGGCTTAGAGACAGAGGTTGGATGGATAATTGCTGTTTTCCTTGGCTTTCCGCTTAACCAACTGCAACATTTCAATTGCCCATTAAAATGCTAATGGCTACATTAATTGTACACATGGGCCTGTTAAAGGGTGAACTGTATAAATTTGTTTAAGTAAAAAAGGACCATCTTGCTGTAGGTTAACATAACCCAGCATGCACTGCATAAACGGATCACAGCGTGCGCTGCTCTTTTTTATGCACTGGACATGAATGAAGGATATTGCATGAATGATACTTGACATCATGCTGCTTGTTGACTTGCGATATTTGCTTGGCGGATGATAAAATGTGTCAAAAAAAAATTCTTTTGACTTAGCCATATCTAATGACCAGAATACCAAAGGGTGCGTCTCAATAAGTATATATCGTGTACATGGATTCCACTTGGGCTAGATGTGGGCCTGATCTGGGCCGACACTATGTTGCTGTCTGGGTAATGAGTGAGCATCGATGCTACCTTGTTTTCACAGTGCATTGTGGGACTTTTTAGTGAGTGAGCGTGCCCTTAAAGTAGCCGTCTCCCTGATCAATGTCCTGACTACTGAACTAGGGAGCTGATTGAAACGCAACCATAGAAAATTGGGGGTGGGACTAAAATCCCTCAGAAAAACAAATTTTCACAATCTATTTAAAAAGTATTCATTCCACATTTTTGTCTTTCCACATATTTCGCTATGAAAACCATCTGACATGTATGTGTTCCTGGCCATCAATCACTGCTGCTGGACCGGTCTGGTCCCGTCTGAGGGGTCACCGCATTGATGGCCCTGAGAGAGGAACGTTCAAGCATTCGACATATCAATCACCCCAAACTGGCCCTTCCGCCGCTCGGCACGCTTCACCGCTGTCCTGCGTCTGCCGCCGTGACGTTTTGATGGGGCGTGCGAGCCGGCGGTAAATCGACATCACAAGGTGAACATCAAAACACACGCGCTCGCCGCGGTTCCCCCAGCAGGTTTTGTTTACGCGCGTTTGACAGGCCAAGCACAATGTCTCCTCTCCGCCGTCACACGCGGTCTGTTCTCGTTTACAGTGCTGTCAGTGAGGGGCTGAGAACTCTGGGCAATCACACTTGAAACTGTGCCTAAAGGGTGTTTTGGTGGAGTACAAAAATGGGTAAAAGGTTCTTGACCTTTCTCATATGGGCATCATGTTCATCATGTTACCCTTTAGCAACTATGAGAAAAATCTGGTTTGGGAAAATATTTAGCTTTTACCACCACATGTGTTGAGTGAACAGATCTTAGACCAGTAGGAGGTGCTTCTATCTATCTATCTATCTATCTATCTATCTATCTATCTGTCTGTCTGTCTGTCTGTCTGTCTGTCTGTCTGTCTGTCTGTCTGTCTGTCTGTCTGTCTGTCTGTCTGTCTGTCTGTCTATCTAGCTATCTGTTTGTTTGTCTGTCTATCTATATATCTGTCTGTCTGTCTGTCTGTCTGTCTGTCTGTCTATCTATCTGTTTGACTATCTGTCTGTCAGTCTTTCAGTCTGTCTATCTATCTATCTATCTATCTATCTATCTATCTATCTATCTATCTATCTATCTATCTATCTATCTATCTATCTATCTATCTATCTATCTATCTATCTATCTATCTATCTATCTATCTATCTATCTGTCTGTCTGTCTGTCTGTCTGTCTGTCTGTCTGTCTGTCTGTCTGTCTGTCTGTTATTCTGTCTGTCTGTCTAAATTTCTGTCTGTCTGTCTGTCTGTTTGTCTGTCTTTCTATCTATATATCTGTCTGTCTGTCTGTCTATCCGTCTGTCTGTTTTTCTATCTTTCTGTCTGTTTTTTTATCTTTCTGTCTGTCTATCTATCTGTCAGTCTGTCTGTCCGTCCGTCCATCTGTCTATCTGTCTGTAAGTCTGTCTGTCTGTCTATCTTTATATCTGTCTGTCTGTCTGTCTATCTTTATATCTGTCTGTCTGTCTGTCTATCTGTTTGTCTGTCTATCTATCTATATATGTCTATCTGTCTGTCTCTCTGTCTGTTTTTTTATCTTTCTGTCTGTCTATCTGTCTGTCTGTCTGTCAATCTATCTGTCTGCCAGTCTATCTTTCTATATGTCTGTCTGTCTGTTTGTCTATCTTTCTGTCTTTCTGTCTGTCTGTCTGTCTGTCTTTCTATCTGTCTTTCTGTCTGTCTTTCTATCTATCTGTTTGACTATCTGTCTGTCAGTCTATCTATCTATCTATCTATCTATCTATCTATCTGTCTGTCTGTCTGTCTGTCTGTCTGTCTGTCTGTCTGTCTGTCTGTCTGTCTGTCTGTCTGTCTGTCTGTCTGTCTGTCTGTCTGTCTGTCTGTCTGTCTGTCTGTCTGTCTGTCTGTCTATCTATCTGTCTGTCTGTCTGTCTATCTGTCTGTCTATCTGTCTGTCTGTCAGTCTTTCAGTCTGTCTGTCTGTCTGTCTGTCTGTCTGTCTATCTGTCTGTCTATCTGTCTGTCTGTCAGTCTTTCAGTCTGTCTATCTATCTGTCTGTCTGTCTGTCTATCTGTCTGTCTATCTGTCTGTCTGTCTGTCTGTCTGTCTGTCTGTCTGTCTATCTGTCTGTCTATCTGTCTGTCTGTCTGTCTGTCTATCTGTCTGTCTATCTGTCTGTCTGTCTTGCGTCTCTGCTGTTCCTTTTATCCTGTTCTCTGAGCTGTTCATTATTTAAGTGCATTACCGAAAGTATTTTTAAGTTGGAATTCAGTGTCATTATTGAGATAAGCGGATATAAAATGACCTAGATTAATTCTGTTGTAAATTCATTCTGCGGGTTATCCAACTCCCTTTTCTATGAACTGTCTGGAGCAAGAATGAGGTTTTGCTTCATTAAATATCAGCACCGTGATAAAGTATATAGGAGCCCAAGTGGAAGTACGGTGGCTTCAAGGAAAATACCATAAAAGAGCTGACAGAACACAATTTAGAGTAAAGGAGCAGAGTAAAAACTCAAAATTGAATCCCCATTACTTGTTCTGTCTGTCTGTCTCTCTCTTCCAGGATGCCGTGATGTCTGGTGTTGATAGCGTCTGTATTTTAGGAGTGTGATTTAAAAGCTTGAGGGAATTTGTGTGTGAGGAATAAAAAACACGCTATGACACCAAACACATCCAGACAGGAGAGAAAAGGGGAGAATAAGGCAACGAATGAAAGGAAAAAAATGAAAGAGATGCAAACAAACCCTTCCAGACACACTTCACATCGAAAATCCACTGTGATAGAATTGTTCTTACACACTGCAAGCATCAGATATGCTGCAATTCTTGGGCAAATAACGGACTATGAAGTGCTGCAAAACGTTTTCATAATACAATTCAAATGTCGACCCTGATGAAGCAATTATGTCAGATTCAGAACAAAGCAATGGGAGGTTTTTCGCAAGAAGAGTTAAACACTTCTCCACAGATGAACATCTGGACAGCGTGTTTTAAAGGAAGCTGTCACAGACGTCGTATTGGTTCTTAATGAAGGTTTCTCACAATCCCACGGTGATGCTGTGCTAACTTTAGCATGGCAGGCCCATCTGGGTGTTAAATGCCAAGAATATTCCAGCCACTTTCAATGAACTCAACATGCATCACATGGTGTTCAATCATCGCATTAGAAACCAGCTCTTCTGCGTCTCATTAACATGGCCTGCAGGAAAACACCAACATCTATTTCTGTCTAATTAGCAAGGGAGAAATGCTGCAGTGCTGGAACTTCACCAGGAATGAAAAGCTCAGCAAAGTTCACCGTTAGGATGAGCCACGACTTTGAGTGAAATTAAGTTTACTTAATTTAAAAACGACACAACGAGTTTCAATGGATCACATGAAATCAAGATGACGTGTTTTTCATTTTAGGATGATTTTATACAGTAGATTGATTTTGGGTTTCGAGTTTGACTGTCGGGTTTTTACTACTGCACAATTAATCGAAATAAAATTTGCATTGCAAGTGCGATTATTAAGCCGCAAACGGTAACACTTTACTTGAAAAAGTGTGCATAAGACTGACATGACACCTTCATAACCATGACATGAAATTAGGGTTTGGTTTGGGGTTAGTTGCATGCAATTATGCATAATTTATAGTTATTACTATAGTAACTATATGGACCATATGTAACGAAACTGTAAAATAAAGTGTTACCGTATTTTACTTGTAATGACGAGGATATTAAAATCTTCTTGTCATCAACATGTATAGGCAACATGTATAAAAACGTATAGGCCTTTTTCAGTATTTCTACCAAAATAAAAGCTGTGGGGTTTATGCATACACATTGAGAAATTAATACAGAAATATTTAAATAATGTACTTTTACTATTGTACTGTAATATATATTCTGTCAGTTTTCCACCAAAATAATATCTTGAATGTTTAAAACATGAAAAATATTTAATTATATTTTTAATTACTATTTTACCATGAAGTAAAAATGTAATAATTATTCTGTAACAAAATATACTCTTTAATAAAAACAATTTTATATAACTTAATAATTACATTAAAAACTCTTTAATAATTACACTTAATAAATAAAATAATTAATAAAATTAAAAAAGCAAATTTAAATTAATGGATACTAATAAATGTTGTTTTTTTAAAACAAGACATTAAGTAATATTTAATAATATTATATTAATAGAATTCTTCTTTCATTGAATTATATATAATGTAATTATTAAAAAGATTGTATATATATGATGTAATTATTAAAAAGATTGTATATAATTAAGTTATATAAAGTAGTTTTTTATTATAGTTAATAATAATTTTTATTTATTTATTTTTTTATTTTACAGTATATTTTTCTATATTTATTTAATCACATTCATGTTTTAACCCTTGATCTTTTATTTTGGCGGGAAAAAAGGAGGAAGACCTTAAAGTTTGTGTTTATAGTTTGGCTGTATTGTTCAATTTCACTCACAATAAAAAAAAACTCCACTTGGTCTGTGAAAACGATCTGCGATTAGGAGTCTGACTTCTTTTAAATTCTATACCAATGTGTAAACCCTTAAAGAAAAAAAATGATTCTTTGGCAGCAGAAGTTAGAACATGTGCAAAACTTTAATTTGGAGACCAAAGGCATGGCTTGTTGGTTTGTAGTTTTTGCACGTCCCATTTCAATGTGATTGTGTGAGGGGGTTTTGTTCTTTTTGTGTGGATGTATCAGCAGCAGCTGAAGTATGTGATATTAAATATTCATCGTCGTATCGCAGTTCAATCGCAATATAAGACAAAACAATCACAGCGTGAATTGTTGACCATATTGTGCAGCCCTAGTTTAGCGTTGGTATTTGAGGTTAAGCGTTTGGTATTTCAGAGAGCAGAGATGGAAAAATGGCCTGTCAGTGTATGGATTAGCAATGACAGGTGTGTAGGTGTGTGTGTGTGTGCGTGTGTGTGTTTGAGAGACCAGACTGTGATCTCTACATCGGCACCCTCGTTAACATAAACATGCATCTGTAAAACACAAGCTTTTCTATCTGACAGTTTTCATACTATGGGAGGCCGTATGAGACGAAACACATTAAAAACTTGCAACAGTCATTGAGACTCTTGCAATAGACGTTGAAACACTTGTGATGGACATTGAAACACTCATGACAGACATTGAAACACTCGCGATAGACATTAAAATACTCGCAATAGACGTTGAAACACTCATGACAGACATTGAAACACTCGCGATAGACATTGAAACTCTTGCGATAGTCTGAAACTCTTGTAATAGACACTGAAACTCTTGCGATACACGTTGAAACTCTTGCGATACACATTGAAACTCTTGCGATACACGTTGAAACTCTTGCGATACACATTGAAATACTTGCGATACACATTTAAACTCTTGCGATACACGTTGAAACTCTTGCGATAGGGCCTACACGTTGAAACTCTTGCGATACACATTTAAACTCTTGCGATACACGTTGAAACTCCTGCGATACACACTGAAACAATGGCAATAGACACTGAAACTCTTGCGATACACTGAAAATCTTGAAAAACACATTGAAACACTTGCAATACACGTTGAAACTCTTGCGATACACATTGAAACTCTTGAAAAACACATTGAAACACTTGCGATACACGTTGAAACATTGAAACACTTACAATAGACATTGAAACTCTTGCGATAGACACTGAAACTCTTGCGATACACATAGAAATTCCTGAAATACACATTGAAACATTGAAACACTTACAATAGACATTGAAACACTTGCGATACACATTGAAAAACTTGCGAATCACATTGAAACTTGCATTCAATGCAAAACAAAAATTAAAAAATATAGGCTAAGTAGATATAAAATATGAAATAAACATACATTATCCTGGCATTAATTAGCCGACAAACACTATTTATTTTAAAGCCTAAACTGATTTATTTATTTAAACCAAAACTAAAACCAGCATTGGGCATTTATCTGTAATAGGCTGAGTGTGTACACACTTGCGATAGTGTTTCAATGTGCATAGCAAGTGTTTCAATGTGTATCGAAAGAGTTTCAATGAGTATCGCAAGTGTTTCCCATGTCTAATGTGAACATGCAAGTGCTTCAATAGGTTTCGTCTCATACGGCCTCCCATACTTTACGGTTGTTTTAATGTTCTTTCCTGAGATTCACACAGACGGATACACACCTTGTTTTGATCGCGTTTCTCAATTGGATTTGTTAAAGTGACACCAATTATCTGCGCCGAGATGTGCAAGAAGTGTCAAGTCACGCTGTGCGCCGGCATATTTTTGCACTGAAGATTCACTTCTTTTGTACGCCACTTCAAAAGCTGCTGAGCTTTCAGAGATAAAGCCAGCCTTCAGAAATTAGGGTTATTACATTCGTTGTGTCCGAAGGGCCCAAAATCTCCCACATTTGGTCAAAATTACACAGTATTTAGGCAGACCCCTACAATAATCTTCACTCCTCCATAAAGTGCTTGTATTGTAGTTGTTTGCATTGGTCAGTGCTGAAAGGTGTCTTATAATGGTCACTCACATTTTGGGAATATTTTCATTTCTTATTTTTCAAAAAACTATGGAAGCTTGTTTGACCAAAAAAAGGTAATTGCAAATTTATCTCAAAATTTAAAATTTGTTCATACAATTCAGTCTTTTTAACAGTTGTTTACATCTCATAATTGCGAGAAAACATGTAAATATTGCAATTCTGAAAAAAATCTGAGTACATTTGGCAGTTCCTGACTCTAAATGGCTTTTTGCTTTTGGCCCTAATCTGACTTCAATCTTTCAGCTCTTTTTTCCCCCCACAGGAAGCAGATTTGCATGGCTGTGTTTTTTAGTTTCACCCTTGGGAAGTTGAATGCATTTCTTAAAGATGAGAAAAAATATTATCGGGTTTTTCTGAAATATCTTTTCATATATATTCATGAGTCCAACAGTGTTCTCTAAACATGGCCTGTTGTGGGCGTGTAACTTATCTACTGGTTTAACTGTCCATCACACACACACACACACACACACACACACACACACAGAATGAATCATCACAAGTTATGACTGCAGAATGTGCAACGGTGTGTTGCATTACAGTCATTATTTATGGTGAACGGCACAAGTGTCCACCAGGGCTATTTCTCTATGTGTGTGTGTGTGTGCGTCACACGGTTGTGAATTACAGCAGCAGTCGGATGAGGAAAAAACAAATTAGAAATGCTGCCTAAAATAAGGAGTGCAGATAGATCATTCCCTCAAGCGAGAGAGAAGTGAGACAGAGCAGATAGACCTGTGTGTGTGGAGATACAATAAAACAAAATGAAGTTAAATGAGCCCCAAAAATGTGATAGAAGTAAAATGGGCTAGTAAGATGTATAGTGAGGCTCTATATATTTATATAATTAGTATTTCTTATTATTTTAGTCACTTTTGCTGCATATTATAATATTATTAATAAAGAATGTGTAATAATAAGTTAGATATGAAAGGAACATGTAAAAAGCTGTCAATATTGCATCTGCTAATTGAGATAGCACACACACAAACGCATGCACACACAAACACTTAAGCCACAGGTGGTGCCATTACTCGTAGCAAAATACATCCTCACTCCACATCTGACATTTGCCTCTCGGGCTTCTGGGTAAAGAACATCAGCGTGAGTGCAGTTCCATGGTAACAGATTCTTTGAAATCTGTTACGGAGTCCATTGGGATCCCGAACAGGTTCTGATCGCTCATCACACACATCTGACTGTGAAAGCAGCGCGCCCGTGTTGTGATCTGTTAGATGAATTACAATGCTTCACGATCAATTATTAAGCGTCATAATTAATTACAAAGCTTTCAGTTTCACCATCAGTCAAAAACAAACAAGAACAAGTCAAGCTATGCAGAACTAATGGGAAGAAATAGTCACTGTGCAAGTAATAAAAAGATGTTTGGGAGTGTGTTGCATTTATTATTATACGGAGGAAAGGATGTGGCGTTGTAGAAAAAAAAGCCCCGAAATGACATTTTTATCATTTATATTCAAGCCATCGTGTATTCTTGGCGATTGACCTTTTGACCTTTTGTGTTCTAAAGAATGAAAAACAGGTTAGGATGAAATGATGGTGAGAAAATGATGACAGATTATTATTATTTTACGAAAACCGAGCCTTTAAAGTGTGTCCCCAGGTACGACACACAGAAGAAATGCCTTTACTTCTGGTAAAATCACAATAATTCATATAATAAGTGTCTTTCATAAAACATACTAATTGGAAACACACTAATTGGCAATAAATAGTAATAATAATAATTGTAATAATCTTTAATTAAAGCAATAAAGCAACAAAATATGTATTTTTATACACTGAAAAAAACTGTTTTATCTAATCAATAAAATTATGGCAACATATTACAAGCAATGTTATAAATTAAATTGTACAAATTAGAATTAATTAGAGTGTTAATTTGATTAATTATTACTCAATTATAATTTGATCGATTTAATAAATAATATTGCTTGTAATCTGTTGCCACAATTTTATTGATTAGATAAAGCATATTCATTTTTACAGTGTATATTTTAAAACGTTTTATTATCAATATTAAAGTCATACACATGTACAATGAATTATGTTATTATTTAATTAGATTATATTTTAATAATTGATACATATGTCAACAACAATATGATAAAACGAAACAATAAATAGCTTAAATATTATTAAGCAACGTATTATATATTTTTAGATTTTTTTAAATACATGTATGTTTTATTATCAACAATATTATATTCATATGAAATGTACAATTAATCATTGTTATATTTTAACAATATTATTTTCAATCATTTAATAATTACAATACTAATTATTATATCATATTGCCAGTCTATATTGATTGAATATGAATCTAACACTGATATTATACATTTTGTCGTCATAGGTGTGTGTGTAACCACTCATTTTTGTTATTAAATATAACACGAAATACTATTAAATTAAAAATTGACGTACAAGTCAATATAAGGATGTCATGGAAACGTGAAAAATCATTAAAGAACGAATCACCTCTGCGTATACGTACAAGTTAAAAATATTACAGTCACTAATAAAGTGTGCACATACTTCATCCCCACGAGGAAGAGAGACAGTAATTAAACATTTTTAATGATCAAACTTTCCCCGGGGAATAATTGGATTAGTGTTTTCTCTGCGCGGCTGCTGGTGTTGTGTTTAACACAGACAGACAGAGAGAACTCAGGAAGAATTTGTGATTCTCAGTGATGCTGAACTCGGGGTTTAAGTGACATTACTGAAGCTCCGCTCACCCTAACCTCCTTTAATGTGACATCTGTCTTCAAAGCACTTCACAGTTCTGTCAGCCAATCTGGGGAAATCAGTGCACGATGACCCACATATCCCATGATCCTCTATTTTTTCCTCTTTGGACTGTCGTTCATTTATTCATTAATCTGATTTCGGCGCAGATATGAGGAGGAATCCTTCACTGTGCGTCTCTCTTTCAGGGAGGACCATCTTTGTTGTTCTCAAGATGACAAATAAAGTGACAAACAATTCGAGATGGAGACCGAAAACCAAATTAAAGGTTTGTAAAGGCATTAAAGGAACGATTCGCCCAAAAATGTCACTTTTTTACACCCCTTCATGTCACTCATGAAGAATTATTTGCAACTTTTTCTCTTATTAAGCCATTCAAGCTCCAAAATGACCACAAAAACACTGCAAAATAGTATCATGAAGGTCCATGTTGACAGTTTTGTGTGAGAAACACACTGAAATTTGAGTCGTTATTCATTAAAAATAACTGTGTTCATGCCATGTTTGGTCTATAAACGAATCATCTAATACAAAAACCAGTCCGAATGATTCATTCATGAATCTGATATGGGTTCATAAAGGAGTAGTTCGCTTTTAAAAAAACTTTTGCTGATAATTTACTCACCCCCATGTCATCCAAGATGTCCATGTCATTCTTCAGTCAAAAAGAAATGAAGTTTTTTTAATGAAAACAATCCAGGATTTTTCTCCATATAATGGACTTCATTGGGAACCAAAAGGTTCAAGGTCCAAATGAGAGTTTCAGAGCAGTTTCAAATGGCTTTAAACGACACCAGACGATGAATAAGGGGCTTATTTAGCGAAACAATCGCTCATTTAATAAATAAATAAAAAAGTTTAAGTTTTACAAGCACAAATGCTCGCCTTGTTAATGAACAAAAAAGGGATAAATCTTTTTTCGAGTCTTTTCGTTCATTCAACAGACAAAATGAATGAAGTGACTCGAAAAAGATTTTTTCATTTTGATGAACCAGTTTGAACAGGAGAGTCACGTACGCTCATCACAGAACAGAGCAAGGCGAGCATTTGAGCTTATAAGACTTAAACTTTGTTATTTATTTTTTTAAATGAGCGATTGTTTCGCTTGATAAGACTCTTATTCATCGTCTGGAATTGTTTAAAGCCCTTTGAATAGTTTGTAGTTTATACTGAAACTGTCTTTTGGACCTTGAACTGTTTGGTTCCCATTGAAGTCCATTATCTGGAGAAAAATCCTGGAATGTTTTCATCAAAAACCTTAATTTCTTTTTTGACTGATATAGGGGTGAGTAAATTATCAGCAAAAGTTTTTTTTTTAAAAGTGAACTACTTCTATAAGTTCAACCTAATGACTCAAAATGATTGTTGAAAGATTTTTAGTGAATAAAAATGAAAACCTTACTGTGTCTGTCTCTCTCTCTCTCTCTCTCTCTCACACACACACACACACACACACACACACACACACACACACACACACACGCAAATATATTATTCAGGATACAGCCTTTTTTCATTTTTTGACATGAATGAAAACGAGCCTGTGAAGGACAGATGACTTTGTTCAATGGTTTGCACAGTAACAACATACAAGTTGATAAAAACACATTTTCAAAAAAGCAGACAAAAACTCCATAAAAGAGTTTTAAAGGTGAATTTTGACCTTTATACAATGTGTTCTATTGAAAAGACTAAATTTAGCCCTCACAATTTTCATACTCTTTAAACTTCCCATGAAATCACTTTTTTTTGGCTTTTAGTAAGAATTTAGTCCTCACACCAAGCACGATAACTAAGATAACTATAAAGATATAATTCTAAAAATCCTTCACACCACAGCTATAATGATAAAGATATGAGAAACGATATTGTTGGGATAACGATGAAAACGATATTGGGAAACGATATTGAAGAGAAGTTAATCGTCGAGGTACAAACAAATCCTCCATTGTTTGACAAGTCAAACCCCCTTTCAAGGATACGTTAAAAAAGATGGATGTATGAAAAGCAATCGCTTGTATCCTGGGAATAAACGGTGAGAAGTATTCACAATGAGATATTAAGCAGTTTAGCATAGTGTAACACATTAGCTACCTCAGGTAGGCTTTCCAGCGCTAGTTGACAACATTGCTGAAGTTGCAGTGAAAAAGGTGTTGTATACATAAAGGTGTTGACTAGGCGATGTTTTTATCCCATCATTGACTTCGTCAGCTAAATCCACTGTTAGATATTAGACTTGCTAGATTCACTGTTTAGATGTGCTCCCAACTCCTCTCAACTTTTAAGGATATCGTGTACCCCAAAGCGCCTGTTTTTCTTTTGATATTTGTTTGTAACCTAAAGCAGCATGAATCTTTGAAACAATCTTTGAATCTTTGAGTCAATTCGTTCATTTCGTTCGTTGAATGAATCAAATGACTCGAAAAGATTCGTTTATTTTATTGAACGAGTTCGATCAGGAGAGTCACACAAAACAGAACAAGGCGATCATTTGAGCTTATAAAACTTAAACTTTGTTATTTATATTTTAAATGAGCAATCGTTTCGCTTGATAAGACCCTTATTCATCGTCTGGATTCGTTTAAAGCCCTTTGAACAGTTTGCAGTTTGCACTGAAACTCTCTTTTGGACCTTGAACCGTTTGGTTCCCATTGAAGTCCATTATATGGAGAAAATCCTGGAATGTTTTCATTAAAAAACCTTAATTTCTTTTCGACTGAAGAAAGAATGACATGGACATCTTGGATGACATGGGGGTGAGTAAAGAAATTTTAGACATTTGTACTGAAAAACAAGACAAAAATACAGAGGAAGAAAATTATTTTTTATGTTGTGTAGTCCACATTTCTTGCATGAATAAAGGCAAACATGCCCAACCTTCAAAATATCCATGTTTTAGTCATGCGGTCATACGAGTTTGGAACGACGCGAGGGTGAGTAAACAATGCCAGAATCTTTGAACTATCCATTTAAATTATTCATCTGTTTCCTAACAAGATCGCGTTTCTCGTTCTGGTTTGATATAAACCCTCTCCGCTAACAGGAGAACAAGCCGTGCGCCGCATTTAGCCGAGCGGTTGCTAAGCAATAGTCTGACGGCCTCCAAAGCCACCAAATCATGAGAGGAGGATGCGATCGATATCTTCCAGCATCTACACGTCTGTGCTATCAAAGATCAACAGCGGAAACATACTTGAATTTCATGAGAGGATTATGAGGTGTGTGCGTCGAATGCCAAGACTGGGGGGATTTATTTACTGTTTGTAGCCAATATGGTGGAATTACAGACAAAGAATATAGTGGCAATATCCAGCACACAATATTTGAAGCATATACTAAAGCAAAGCAAAATGAAATGACGTTTCTGGGTGCAAGAGCCACCAGAGACAGATAACCTGAATCTGGAATGAGTGTCATATGAGGCGAAAAGCGTTTCACACGTGTCTGTGGTTGAGAAGAGCGTGTGAGATTGCGAAGGAGAACATAATGTGTGTGTGTGTACGGCTGTAAAGTGTCACAATGTACTGTTACACAGTCAGCGATGATATAACGAAGACGCTTTCGTCCAATAAGCAAGGAAAATGTTTTTACAGCTCCCAGAAATCAGTCTGTCTTTATAATGCTCACCTCCGCAAACACAATGACAGATCTGAGTGTTATATTTGATGCCTTAATAGCCCAAACCTGCTCCTCAACTTACTTTTGACTCCTTTCTGAGTCGTTTAATCTTTCCAAAAGAGATCTGACAACTTCTTCTTTATGAAAAATTGACATGAGTGTCAGGAGATGAAGATGTCGGGTGACGGGATTTTAAAAGATCTGTGATCTCTTGTCTGAAGAGCTCAAGCTTATAAATCAACCCGGGAATATGTCTTGAGCTGGAACCTGGAAATTAAATTTCATGATGAATTGTGTTTTAGTATGCATACTTCCCTACTGTATAGTATGCAAAAAGCAGTGTCTAAAAAGTGTAAAGCGAAGCAGATGACCAAGAGCATCCTCTAAGATTCTTACTTCAAGATTTAAGCTTTGTATTTGCAGAAAACCTGTTGTATTTTTAAATTATCATCTTTCCCACTCTCATATCCCCCTGAGATGAGAGATTTATGTATTTTTTGTCTGTAACAATCCTCTGATGATGTAAAAATCGTCATTTTGCGCCATCTGAGGATTGTTTGTCCAGAGGCTAAAGACTACTGTCAGTAGTAGAGTCTGTCCCACATGTTTTCAACCCGCCCATAAAGGGTGAAGGGATCTCACTCACAGAAGGAACACATAAGCCGTTTCTCAATACCAAGTACACAAACTTCGGACTTGCGTCCTTGGTAGTTTGGACTTGCCAAGTTCGACACAGGAAAACGAACTCCTGAGGACGAGAGGACCCAAGTCCAGTCCTTTTGCAAATGAAACAGAGCGTACTTGATCGCGCAGCCCAAGGCATCATATAACTGACGTCTTGGGACGTCTTTTGACCATACGTCAACATCTGCCGTTTTAGGGTACCCTTAAACGTCAGTTACATGACGATTCTGGGACTTACGCTTTACCTTTAACGTCAGTTAAGTGACGGGGTAGGTTTAGGTCTGGGGTAGGGTTAGGAGCCGATAACTAGGGTTGGGTATTGAGAATCGAGTATCGATTGGAACCGGGACTATCTTTTCGTTTTTCCCGGAATCATTCAAAAGTTAAAATTTCGATTCCTAGTTTCGATATTCACAGTCCGCCGACCGGAAGAAGAAACCGCTGAACAACACCAACGAAGAAGCGTCTACCAGAAGTGTTGGCATAACCGCGCGAGTCGAACATGAGTAGCTTACGTCGGCGGTCCAAAGTGTGGCTTCACTTTTCTAAAAATAACAAAATCTCGACAAAATGCAAAATTTGTGACAAAAGGAGTATTTGTGACCGAAGGAGTATTTCCTTCAGGAAGACCGTTGGTTAGCAAGATTAACTAAACTTTTTTTACCCTGCCTCTTAAAAGGATCGGAATCGAGAATCTTTAGGAACCGGAATCAAAACAAGGAATCGGAATCAGAATCAGAATCGTTCAAATTCAAACGATACCCGACCCTACCGATAACGTCATCTAACAGACGTTAAAGGGTACCCTGAAATGGCGGATGTTGACGTATGGTCAAAAGACGTCCCAAGACCTCAATTATATGACGTCTTGGGACGAGACTGTGTTAGATAGTGTCACTCAGAATGCTCTGGCTACTCCGGTTGTTATCTCTTTATATATGTTTTCGTCAACAATAAAACGAAATATGTTATAAAACACCACTTTGCCTCTTTTCATACAAAAAAAAAAAATCAACATATTAGTCTAATGGCCATGTGGCTCAGGCAACGTGATTCTCTTCACTGCATAAATTAACAAAATGAACATGATCTTTTTGTTTTCATTTTAAAAATATGAAACATTGATTTTTATTGATAATTATCAAACGGAGACAGGGTTGTGTCATTTTATTTTATTGCTCATATAGTGAAGCTATTGTAAAAAATGTTGTTAAATACAAGTCAAATAGCCTAAAATATAAA
This sequence comes from Cyprinella venusta, assembly GCA_038021265.1. NCBI lineage: Eukaryota > Metazoa > Chordata > Actinopteri > Cypriniformes > Leuciscidae > Cyprinella > Cyprinella venusta. The sequence goes on from CM075886.1 coordinate 8,876,913, forward strand.
AATTACGAAACTTTTTCAGAAAAAGTTCAAAAAACTTTTTTTTTTTTTTTGCCATGGAACAACTATAGTTTATTGAGACCAAAGATAGACTTATACACAAGACGAATTATATGTCAAGTTTATCCACTAGACTAGAGAGATCCAGAGCCGGACAGTATTGGAGTACATTTACTTGAGTACAGTACTTAAGTACAATTTTGAGGGATCTGTACTTTACTCAAGTATCATTTTTGGGGAGTACTCCTGACTTTACTCAAGTACATTTGAGAGGGAAATATTGTACTCTTTACTCCAATACATTTCTATCCATAACCGTGAGTAAAAAGTAACTAGTTTAAAAAAATATATAAGAAAAATTAAAAATAAGAAAAATTTCGGAAACCCTCAATTTGTTGTTTCCCTCTCAAACGTGATTGGATTGTGCAGGCGCCACTGATTGAGACAGCCTATCAGAAATCACCTTCAGCTTTCCGCCAAAGTCAACTCCATTGTCAGATTTAGATACGAGACCAAACCATGGACGAAACAATGGATGGAGACGCAGCAGGTCCATCTAGGGAATGTGCCAACCCGTGACCCCCTCGCCACACTATTTCAATTTTCTGAAATGTTCTTAAATGTTCATTAAAGCAACATGGTAAAAAGATGAAAATGACTTGATTTTACATTAACATTTTTCATAACTAAATAAAATTATGTATTTACAGACGTTAAAGATTGAATGGGGTCAAATTGACGCCAAGGATAATAGGAGGGTTAAATGTTAAATAAAGCAACATGGTAAAAAGATGTATATGACTTGATTTTACTTTCAATTCCTTTTACATTCTCCAAGGTATTGACATTAACATTTTTCATAACTCCATGTGGACGTTTCTGTCCATAAATGTAAGCACTGTGGCAGGTAATGCAATATTTAGAAAATGTACTCTTGTACTCTTGATACTCAAGTACTTTTAAAAACAAGTACTTCAGTACTTTTACTTGAGTAGACGTCTGACTGTAGTACTTTTACTTGTACTTGAGTAAAATTTGGCAATTGGTATCTGTACTTTTACTCAAGTAATGAAGCTGTGTACTCTGTCCGCCTCTGAGATCAGAGCCAGCAGCAAACGTCAGAAGCACCGAGGATAAGCTGTTCCAGTCGGGGTTGATGTCGCTGAGTGCCCGGTGAAGGAACTCCGAAAACGTCAGATGCATTTTTCAAATAGGTGCTTTCTTAATAAATAAACTACAGATTTGAGATTTAAACAACCACATTCTCGCCTGAAACACTCTTAAAATTACATTTCATGTCTCAATAACAGTAGTATTTTGATATTTCACAGATTTTCTCCTCTCCTATTAACGCTTGCTGGTTGTTGCGAGGTGCATTCTGGGATACCTGGCTATCTCAAGTCCACACAAGTCCACAAGTCAACTCTCGATGCATCCTCGGTAAACGGGGCGGATTTGATGTGGACTTGGAACAGTACTTGGGCAGCGACTGATGAAGTTACAAGAACACAAGTACAGACAAGAACGCATATTGAGAAATGGCTATAGTGTCAGCCATCTTTTTTTGGAAGCTAAGCTAGCAGGCTCTTGTTCTGTGGAGAAAGCTGAGTAGTAGGGCGACTGCAGAAAGCAAAAGCTGAATCACGGCCATGTCCGGGAAAAAGAGGATGGTAACCCATTCATTGTTTACATGTACAGCTTTTGTTTCAGTCTAACTGAAATCATTCCGATTGGCCAATCTGAATGCAGTGTTTACGTGAACGCTAAACAAGTGATCAGTCTCACAGGTGTCACTCAACAGTAATCACACCACCGGCCTCGTGCTGTTCTCCCGCGGCCCTCACTCGTCCTGCTCGCCACAGTAAACATGACGAATGGCGACTGTAGAACGCAAAAGCCGAATCCCGAACATTCTGGGCGATCTCGAAACACAATTTCGGCAGACTCATCACAGAGACTCTCTAGTAGCCTAGCCTTGTTGTTTAACAACTGTGCTCTGTTACCGGTAGGCATGGCCTCCTAGGTCAGCGAAGCAAGTGCATTCTGGGTGTTGTTGTCTTTCATCCACATTAGCCAAAAATAATGTTTATATGGTCTGAATGCAATGATGTTAATGCGTGTTTCATTCTATGCAAAGTTAGACAGACGTCAGTTACCGCAACCGAAACACAACCCATGGTTCCTCCTGAACTAAAGCAATGAGCTTATACTGCTTTCACACCATAACCACTGTCATTTGTAAGAAATGAAACACGTGACGTAACACTCGGAGCGATTCGTGACTTTAATTTCTGCATTCCGATGGCAGCACTATCAACGCCAAAATGAATCTGCAGCAGTCAAGTGATACAGGTCAGTTCTCTTCAAGTTGTAATGTTGTGTAGTTTGAGACATTAATGCCATCTCTAGTGACTTTTGTTTGCACCCTGCTGTACGTGTTCATGTGTTTTGAAGGAGGCGTGGGTTTGAAGGTAGGGTGGGACATTATGCTTTCAAAGCTAGCTTACTATTGCTAACCACTCCAAAAATTGTGAGATCCAGTTGTAAGGTTCAACTGACTGTATAAGGAAACAGGAAAATACATAAAGCAGTGTTGGGTCTACCAATAAAATTGTCAGTGAAGTGAAGGTACAGTAAAATGTCTAAAGTATTCCTCATGTGTTGTGTACAGCATGTACAATAACTCAAACTGCCAGCAGTTCATCTTAACAACCCACTAACTTTACAGTGTCGTTGAAGTTTGGAAGACGTTCACTCAGTCCTGTTTTGAACACCTGCAGAGAGAATAGGGAAGAAGATGTTTTTGAGGTGCGCTCCTGTAAGTAACTTCACAGCCGGTTCACTTCCTTTTTGACTCCGTTATTTGGTTCTTCTTTTGTTTTCATGAACGAATTGAGTCGTTGAGAAATGCATCCATATTTATACGACTGCAGAGTGATGAATAATGAATCAACGCATTTTTACATAAATATAAAGTCACCATTTCTGTGGGGGAAACCACCAAAACCTCATGAATGTGTTCACATTATTTTGCAAATTCAGAAAAATAAAAAAAATATGGTGTGGGAAATAGCATACAGTTGATTGAACGGATGAATAATAAACAGTGCAAATGAAAACTGGAATATCTGTATTATTGCACATTAATATCAAAATGTAAAATCATCTACTTTTGTTTTCATTTTTTTGTATTTTATTTACTTTTTATTGCTATTTTATTCCTATTACATAAAGGTGACAAACCCTCCATTACTTAAAGGAACATCTGATCTTTCTTCATCACACCAGTTGTTAACACAACTTTTTTTTCTCTTCCAGAAAAGACGATATGTGATAAATTCAGACATGATACTGCGTCTGTTCCTCCGTCAGACCACCTCACATCTCATCACATCATTTATTCTGTGGGATGTTTTTGATGAGCTAAGAAGCAGGAATCCAAAATTCCTTGTTAAAGACCAGCGCTTGCCTGTGAGGTAAACACAAGCTGAAGTGATTTTGGAGAGCAGGAGAGATAAATAGACCAATAAACTAATAAACGAATCATCTAACTAAAAAACAGCTCGACCAGAGCGGCGCAGGCGGAGGTTCATCTCTATTCATGTTATGTAAATTGAGGGGCGGCTTGCGAAAACGTGGTGGAGAGAGTGAAAGGGTATTAGTCATTTGAAAGGGTCCGTAATGGAGAGGGAGGAGAGCTATGCAGAATATAGCAAAGCGTTCAATGTTTCCAGTCAAGCCTTCATCATAACTGTATATTGAGTTATTAAGGTGGTGTGGTATACAAGTAAAAAAAGTTTGGGAAGAATTTCAAGTGCCTTCTCATTGCAAATGAACACACTGATCAAAGCAAATAAATGTTTTTGTAATATTTTATAAAATTTCTCCTATTTTTTTTATTTCTCCTATATTTTATTAAATTATCCTATTATCCTATTAAATTACTCCTATTCTTGATGTCACAAGTACAGGCCACATGGTGCAAAACCTTCCGAAAGCCACGATCCGGACCAAACAGATTAACCCCTTAACTGTCACTATCCCGGTACCGGGTCGCCTAACTTTACTTCACTATATTTCTATTAAATCCTAATCTAATTATGACAAATTATACATCGTTGGAAAGGTCTAAGACTTCTAAATAGATATTCTACCCCTGTTTTGTGTGTTATGTAGGAAGAGAAATTGATGAATTTATAACAAGAGTGCACCTCAAAAAAAAATCCCAAAGTCAATGCACCGAAAAAAAAAAAACATCTGGGGAGCGATTTTTTTTTTTTTTCTAGGATGGTAGGGGAAGACTCATAAATGCTATTAATCCCAGTGACGGGTAGGTTTAGGGACGGGGTTGGGGTAGGTCATATATTTATATATACAGTAATGTAAAGTTAAATCAACAGCGTTCATAAACACGCTGAAAAGCTATTATGCGTGTTGATAGCACGCCAAAAATGGAATTACGAATTGGCGTGTCATACACACGCCATTTCGTGAGATCAGTCTGTCTGATGACATTCTAAGAAGTCAACTCGATGAAATGTTCGCACAATGAGGACGTTCATTTGGCGATTTGAACTAGCCTTGTGTATAGTTGGTGCTGCAAGTAATTATGCCATAAATATAACAATATAGTTGCAACAATATGCGTCTGTTCATTCATGTTGTCAAAATTACCCGCCAAATTGACAACACACTGACATCAGAATTACGTCCATTTAGAAACCAATGAATAGGCTTGTTTGAGATAAGCCTTGTGTCGCCTGAAATGTAGTCGAGAGTAGGCAGCTTCAGTGAGGGGTGGAGTGAAAAAAGCACAGGCAAGCCGGAGAGTTCTCGCTTCTCGCACATGCTCTCCCAGTGGATCACACACCTGTGAGACAAAAGGTGGATGTCGCGGGATTCATGGGGTTCACCAAAAAGCCATGGGAACAGAGCGGGGCTGGTGACGCGAGTGATAATGAGCACTACACCTGATGCGACTGCCACGGAGGAGCTCTGGAATGATGAAAGGATTAGTGATGACAGTGAAGGATGAGAGCGGACCAGGCCTGGACTTTATGTTGTTGTATTTGTGGCCGTCGTCTGTGAATTGTTTCGTTGTTGTTTGTTTATTTTGTCATTAAAAGTTACGTTTAACGTTCTTAAATTCCCCCATCCCACAGAGTGATGTCATAATGCAAATTCATGTTGTCAAAGTTGCCCGCCAAATTGACAACTCGCTGACGTCAGACGCACGTCCATTTAGAGACCAAGCATTAGGCTTGTTTGAGATGAGCCTTGTCTCGCCTGAAATGTAGTCGAGAGTATGCAGCTTCAGTGAGGGGAGGAGTGAAAAAAGGACACGCAAGCCGGACAGTTCTCACTTCTCGCACATGCTCTCGCAGTAGATCACACACCTGTGAGATAAAAGGCGGATATCGTGGGATTCACCAGTGATCGGTTCTGCGCAGATTTTGCTCATCGCAAACAAGCCTACTGTCAAGATGCAGCCCACACAGATAATGACAAAAGGATATGTCACGTAAAGTTCTTTAGTGCGCTCAAACTTTCTGAAAGTATAAAATGTATCAAAATGTGAACTTTGGTTCGGACCTTGGTGCGGACTTTCACGCCCTTAAAAAGAATAGTTCAGCCAAAGCTTTTTTTTTTTTTATTCCGTGATTGTTTAATTGTTGTTATGTCTGAAATGGGTCCTATTGTGTTTTTTTTTTGCATTTTCTTCCAGGAATGTTTCTGAAACACACTCAAAGTGGTTGACCAATCACAACACAGTGGTCCAGCCAACCAATCAGAGCACTTTGCATTTTTCGGGAGGAGGAGCTTCATTGGGAATGGAACTAAATAGAGTATAACTGACAGACTGGGACAAGAGGTGCTAAAACAAAGTAAAATATGTACAAAAAAAAGTTTTTCTTAACAGTAGACCACTTAAAGTCTTTAAAAAATAGTTATATAAGAATATTGTCTATAAATTGAATGTCACTTGGCCTAAAACTACATTGAAACCCAGTCAACTTCACTGTATTGAATGGACAAAAAGACACTGAACAACATGACATCATGACTTTTGTGTAAACATACACACCACTTTCGAGTCAAGTGGCGTGTTATCTCTACGCAATTTGAGCTATCCGCGTGTATCCGCATTTATGCGTGTATGTCTACGCCATTAATATCTGCGTGATTCCGCGTGTCTGTACACGCCGTCAAATGTCCGAGCGAAATGAAGCAAAATGTAGATCTACATCTGGGGAGCTATCTTTTTCTTTCCTAGGATAGTAAGGGAACACTCATAAATGCCATTAACCCCAGTGACGGGTAGGTATAGGGACGGGGTTGAGGCAAGTCATATAATTATATATATAGTAATAACGTTAAGTCAACGGCGTTCATAAACACGCTGAAAAGCGATTATGCGTGTTAATAGCACGCCAAAAATGGAAATACGAATTGGCGTGTCATACACACACTACTTCATGATATAAACATTTTTCTTGAAATCTGTTTGTGTTCTACAGACAGATTTTAAACAATGTGAGCGATAAATATTGACTGAAGTTTCATGTTTAGGTGAACTAACCCTTTAAGGACATTTAAATGTTGCCAGTTGTCAACTTCATTTACAATATACTGATGCACAGAGAGTGGAACAAGACAGCATTAGCAAATCGTCCAGCATAGGCATTTTTCTGCAGTAGATTTGACTCAATTCTGTCAGTCTTCATCTCTCTATGGTGACAGTGTCAATGTTGAGGAGATATTCGGCACTGTCGCCATTTTCACACTCCTGGGGCTTCTTGCATCACAGGACGCCAGTAACAGTTCACTCCGCTAAGCTTTGGAGACGCTGTTGACGGCACCTGTACGTGCAGATGGTGTCAGGTTGGTGTCTTGGTGTACTGATACATGTTCTCTGCAGGCATCAGTGACAGCCATGCCACGCACTGGGCAAGCAGTGCTAAATCAGATTAGCGCTACTGATGGAAGAATGTTAGTTCCTTCATTTTGGAAGCACCTGTCGTGTCTACCTAGTGCAGTGAGACGGAGCTAAACAAACACACTCACACACTCAGAGAGAGAGAGAGGGAGCAAGAGACAGTGATCTCCAGAAAGCTAAAAGTGGGAGATAAGGGCATGGCCCCAGGTCGGATAGGACTTCGAGGTTATCTACAGTAATTACCAGCCGAGCGAGAACAGGAAATGATCACAGCGGCACAGCAAGCAAGATTCACACTCGTGGGGACTCGCTTATTGTGGTGCCATGTAATACTATGCTGTGATTTCAGTGTGATATCATGATACCACTATGTGAGTCCAGTGCGGAGAGACTCTTTCTTATTTTTCAAAAACCTTCTCCTTTCCTACATTTTATCTCTGCTCTAACTTGTTCTTGTTCCTCATTTGTAAGTCACTTGAATAAAATCATCTGCTAAATGAATTGATGTAAATATGATATTACAGTATTGGGATTCCAGTGTGATTTCATACTTGCACTCTGTGATTCCAGTCTGTTATAATGATAGGCCTCAGTGATTCCAGTGTAAAATAAAGATGCCACTATGTGATTGATTGCAGTGTGATGTCATAATGTAGAACTGTGACATTAGAGCCCCTTTCACACAGCGCGTTGTTCCCGGGAAATTGCCGGGAAATTGCCAGAACACCTCCTGTGTGAACGCAAACACAACCCAGGATTGATACCGGGACTGATCCCGGGTTGGGGACCTAGTAACATTGCCGGGATCAGTCCCGGAACGCGCGCAGTGTGAAAAAAAAGCCAGGACCAATGCCGTAAAGGGTGTGTCATAGAGATGACGCTCGTGTCATCGCGTGACTCTGTTGCTCTAAGAAGAAAGTTTGTGTTCGTCATCAACGGCCAAAAGCCATGGGAACGGAGCGGGGCTGGTGACGCGAGTGATAATGAGCACTACACCTGACGCGACTGCCACGGAGGAGCTCTGGAATGATGAAAGGATTAGTGATGACAGTGAAGGATGAGAGCGGACCAGGCCTGGACTTTATGTTGTTGTATTTGTGGCAGTCGTCCGTGAATTGTTTCATTGTTGTTTGTTTATTTTGTTATTAAAAGTTATGTTTAACGTTCTCAAATTCCCACATCCCACAGTGTGATGTCATAATGCAACCTTGTGATTGCATGATGTCATTCTATAAGAGCAGCGTTATGAGATTAATACAGTCTTGTGCTCCTGTTCAAAATTCTGCATGATGATCACCAGTATTTAGGCTACGTCCACATTAATCCGGACACATTTGAAAACGGGGTTTTCGTTTAAAAACGCTCTCCGTCCACACTAGTGTTTTCAGGCGTTTTCCGACGTTTCAGTGTGGATGAGAAACTTCTAAATTCACTTTACTGCGCATGCGTGAAACTTCACAAAAGCTAACTGAGACGATTACAGAGGGGAAAATAATAAAGTAAAGTTATCGCGCAATTCATCTAACAGAATAGTTTTATTTAGCAAAATATCTTACCATCCCTGATGCTTCCAGGTCGCATTCAGTCACCATATGTTTGGTCTAAAACGCAACTGCTCTCCTGTTTTGCCGCAGGACAGCAAATGTAAGTACATTATCTGTCATCTTTGCAGTACTTTGCTATGAAGAATAGCACATATTAAGTAACATAGAAAGTAGCATATTTAAGCAATAGTGTAAAAATGAATAACACATAACAGGCACAATACCGATAAACATGACTATCTATTGGTACTACAAGGATCACATGACTAAACTTACGTCATCGTTTTGAAATACCTCCGGTTTTACTGTCCACACTACAACGCGATAACGGCATTTTCAATGTTATCCACTTTGGAGAGCGTTTTACAAAAGATACGTTTTCGTTGACTTAAAACGGCGTCTCAGTGTGGACGGAAGGCCAAAACGGAGAGAAAAATATACGTTTTCAAACGAAAACGTATTAGTGTGGACATGGCCTTAAAGGGATACTCCACCGTTTTTTTCATATTAGTTACTCGAGCAGTGTAACTTGACCTAGGACGGTGACACAAAATAAAACATTGTGCTTTTATAAGCATGTAGTCGAAGTGCTCCCAAGCACTTTCTGTGGTATTCCACCATACAATATAGTTATCCATTCTACACACTTAGAAAAGTGCAACGTTTTATTTTGTGTCACCTTTATTTATTTAATACTAACTTTATTTAAATAGGGAAAACGTGGAGTTTGGTTGCTTCTCTGCTTGGCCCATATTGAATGAACTGGGCTAGTTAAGTGCTATCAAAGTGTCGAGCGGACGCACCAAGACAACAGAGGTATGTATCAAATCGTCTTAGTTAAGGGAATAACATAGTTTAATATGAAAAAACGGTGGAGTATCCCTTTAAACGTACAGTTTGAACAAAGAAGTCAGGTTATCTACTAAATTCAGATGTGCCCTGTATGGTCACACTTTCATGACCCATTAAAACCACAGTTAGATGTTGAAAGATGCATTAATCTGATATCATGCACAGCTCAAAGAAGTTCATCTAACCAAGCGCAGAGAAAACAGTTCCGTCAATACATCTCGCTCCACTGCGACCCGTCTGAACTGGACCGCCAGTTTATGATGAGCTTTGGCAGTAAAGGCCAATGAACAAAGCACGTGTGTTTCTTCTTCAGCATGGATAGATCAACCAGTTCAGTCAAAAGTTCTGTCAGGCTTGAAATGCCAGAACCCCATACCGGCAGACGGTGACCCCTTGCTGATACGGACAACAGCTTCGGTATAAAGAAAGACATGTATACTCTGATGCCCTCCACACATGCCTATCACATCAACCATGAAGAAAAGACCATCCCCTCCACCATGGGCAAGGTCACATTAGACGATACAGCAACCATGTTGTTAACATTTCAGCTGTCCATCTGATTCTGTGTCTATTTAAAGCGTAGAACAAACCATGATATTTCCACACAGAAATACGAAAACAACTTAATTTAAATCTAATATAAGAAAAAGATGAAAGCTGAGAGCTAACACACACACCTTCCCTTGGAGACCAGATGTTAGTAAAAACACTTTGAGAAATCAATGTTTTAAAGACGAAAAAAGCTTGTTTCCCCCAGCAACAGGTCTAGCACTCTCGCTTGGAAACGAACCAACTCGGACCACCACGTTTCATTGAAATGTGTATTAATACACACACACAGACACACACACACACAAGCTTAAATGAATATAGGATGAAAAGATGAAAGGTGAAGTATGGGTTCCTCTCAGCAGGAGGCCGGATCAGAGAAAGGAGAAAATTAATTCAGGCCTCACTGAACATTTACTTTCCCTTCCGCCCCTCCACCCAGAACATTTACCGTTAATGAACAAATCCTTCTCTCAGTATATAAGAGCACAAAGGACAGGACAAAACCTTTAGAACTGACTGGTTATATTAATGAAACCGAAACATTCACAAAACAAGCCACCATTTAAACAAAAATAATCAATAATTGATCAAACATTTTTTTATTAAAGTGGTGGTTGATTATGATTTCACTTTTCTAGCTTTAATTAGTGTGTAGCCTACTGTTGCTGTTTGATCATAACATCTGCAAAGTTACGGCGCTCAAAGTTCAAAGCACAGGTAGATATTTCACCACATTCTCATCCCAAGGCGTCATATACTGACACTTTTGCCAATGCGTATACATCCAACGCACATAGCACACTTTTGCGTCAATAAAACACGCTTCGGTTATGGGTAGGTTTAGGTCTGGGGTAGGGTTAGGGTTACACCACTAGGAGGCGCCTTCTGGCCCATATATGTGTCTCATATTGACGCTAAAGAGTGCCATGTGTACGCATTGGCAAAAGCGTCAGTATATGACGCCTTGGGATGAGAATGGACTAGATATTTTCTTTAACAGAAATCGATTTTTTAAGGACTACAACAAACTGCTCGCAGGGACTACACAAGCTTCCTCCTGGGTTAGTGACATCACCAACACTAAAATTCACATAAATCCCACCCCGGGAACACACAAGGGAGTGAGGCAGTGTTAAGAAGAGGAAGAGTTGTTGTAGTACATTTAGTTCATTCAACGAACGAAATTAACGAATTGACTCGGAAAGAGATTCGTTCATTTTGATGAATGACTTCGAACAGGAGAGTCGCACAAAACAGAGCAAGGCGAGCATTTGAACTTATGAAACGTAAACTTTGTTATTTATTTATTAAATGAGCAATCGTTTCGCCTGATATGACCCTTATTCATCGTCTGGAATCGTTTAAAGCCCTTTGAACTGTTTGCAGTTTGCAGTGAAACTCTCATTTGGACCTTGAACCATTTGGTCCCATTGAAATCCAATATATGGAGAAAATCCTGAAATGTTTTCATCAAAAACCTTCATTTCTTTTCGGCTGAAGAAAGAAAGAAAGACATTCTCAAAAACACAGTTTGACATCGCTGGTGTTTCTGACGTCACAAACTACCTTGTAGTCAATCAGGTCAACGCCTGATCATCAACGAGTGGATCTCTGAGCTGAGTTGGTGAGTGGAGGCGGGGCTCATTTGTATATTCACAGTAAAATATCTTCAAATAAAAAAGTTGCAAAAACCATTTAGCCTATTGGCCCTTATTTTAATTTGACAGATTTCTACTCAATATGAATCGATTTTGAGGTAAATTTCCCACAATGCAACGTCCTCAACTTGACCCTCCATTTACAGTGTGACAAACGAACCAGAAGTCATTAAAACTCCGATCTCTGTTTTGATTTACTCAATTTGTTCTGCCAAATGTAAAACTGAATAAATTCTGTAAGCCAGCACAATTGAGTTGGTGATGCTGTTCGACTGTTTGCCTGGTTGTTGATTGCGCTTGTTATTCAGCCTTGTAGAGAATCTAAACCACAACATAAGCTAACGGTGTCCGCCTATAGGGTGGTCTCTTCAACAGAGATGACACTATGTTCTAGCTACTGTCATTGTTTAACTGAAGTCTACTGTCTGAAGTATTGCTGAAATGTTCTGTCCATGTCATAAAGACCGCAGATCTCTGACCTTGTGTTCTTTCAGACGAGAGATTGCAGAGCGCTTAGATGTCAGGCGCCGTCCGCCCAGTTCCACCAGCACTGAACCCACAATCAGCTCCAGGGGCGGCAGCAGGGATGACTCCTGGGAAATAAAGTCTGGTTATACAACAAGAAGCTCAATGACACTTCAGCTTGACAAACAGAACTGTGTTCCAGTACAATAGCCTTAAACAAACCCACATCTCAAGAGCATTTAGATTCATTAAAAATTAACCATTTGCAATTACAAACCAAATGACGCAAATGTTATAGTTACAAGATGATTAACTTGACTTCTTGGATCAAACAGGTTTCCCGACCTGCCACTGGTCGTCAAACATGCAGTATAGTCCCACCCCGAATTCACATCATTGGTTGAGTCAATACTTGTGTTTTCACCCACCTATTTCTATACACATTATGGGATATTGCATACAAAAAAAAAATCACGCATGTAAACGCCAAGATTAATTCTGAAAATGTGCATGCAATTTTTTTTAATCAGATAGGACATGCACATAAACTATGATGAAAAAAATCTGCAATGCGTAGATGTACTGTTGCTTGTTTTTAAAATTCAAGCTTTTTATATGTTTCTAAAAACAAATTTGAGTGCCTTGGATTGATTTGAACCATTCCTACACCCAACGAGCATAGTGTAAAAAAAAATCTTGTAAAAAAAAAAACGGTAAACTATTGGCAGCTGTGGTTGCCATCATACCTGAAAAATACGGTGTGTTATTGTTTTTGAATTGAACAGCTAAATACTGTATTGTCAGTTACAGTATAAAACTTTAATTTAACAGCTATATTCTCTAACACAAAAACAGTAACACACCGTATAGTTACGGTATGATGCTGGTAACCACAGCTGCCAGTAGTTTAATGTTTTTTTACAGGATTATTTTTTACAGTGCTGTTAAATTAAAGTTTTATACTGTAGCTGAAAATACGGTATTTAGCTGTTCATTTCAAAAACAGTAACACACCGTATTTTTACGGTATGATGCTGGCAACCACAGCTGCCAGTAATTTACAGTTTTGGATTATTTTTTTTCACACTTTTTGCATTCCTTGTAATTACGATGAAAACATATTTACCGAATAATTCCGGCGATGTGGATAACTGGACTAACCAGCAGGAAAACTACACATCAGTTTTTGGGCTTTTTTTAAACAAAAGGTACATTTTCCTGTTATAATATTTAATTTCCCTTTAAAAAATGCTTACTACCATATGAATATTTGTCTGGTCATCCAGCTGAAAAAGAATAACTGAAAGTTTCAGTTACTATGAGGAAAGGTGTACTTTGACAAGTCAAAGATGAAGCATAGCTAATGTTCAGCTGGTCGGGTTGCTCAAACAAATCAGCCTAGTTTTAGTGCCAGAAAGTCAGTGTTTTCACCTAGAAAAAACACAAATGACTTTCTCTGCATATTAAGCTGGAACAGGAGATGAAATCATGTAAATAATAGGGCTAAGTGTTCATTATTACGATTTATTTTTAGCAGTTAATGATTCAAACCCACATAAAGGCTAGTGAGGAGAGTAAAGCTACAAGAACAGATTCTCAGCGTACAGTTGTGCTGAAATCACATTGACTCTCTCTCTCTCCCTCATAATATCTATCCTGTGTTCCTTCATTTCAACTCTATTGATCCAAACATATTGATTTTTTTATGCTCACAAAATGACTTTTACCAGCTTTGCCGTTAGGTGTGGTTATGCAGGCGGCTGCGAGAGAAAGAAAATCTGCTCTGAGAGATGGATAATGCTGACCACAGCTAAGATGAAGACATAGATTTTGTTGTTTCGGGTGGAGCTTTGTCACATTAATTGCATTGTACCTTTGCTTTATTCAAAGTGATTTGGTGCAGGAGAATATTTTGATGTATTTTCCTGACCCACTGCACAAACGAGCGAGGCCTGTGTTAGAAACGATGGTTATCTCAAACCAAATCGACTCGTCACCTGAAAGGGCCGTTTCATTCAGATGACCTGCTACTGAGAGTCGCATATTTTTTATCTCACGTTCAGGTGTTGCCAGATCAAAACTGTGATACTACTTACCACGACAGGATCCTTATGGGCCATTAATGTAGATTGTGGTTGTATGTTGTTGTATTTATTGCTTGTAGAGGGTGTTCCTACTGCTCACATCATAACGTTATTGGTGGGCATCTAGCGAGTGTCTGATCACAAAGGTTTGTATTTCTGGTTAAAATATATGGTAATCTATAATTTCCTCTCTTAAAACGTATCTTTGATCGTCAAAATTACAAAGTCTTCATGCCTTAAATAGCTTAGATGTAACTCTACACCCTTGCCTCATTTAGTATACACATGCAAATGAGCCTCACCTCCACTCGTTGACAATCACACGTTGGTCTGATTGGTTACAAGGTGCTGATTGATTTCAAACTGTGTTTTTAAGACTGTCTTTGGTTCACTGCAGTTTTAAAAGAGAAAATACACAGCAATGGTGTCGACTTGTGAATTTGCAAATGGTTTGTCTTAAAGGGGTAGTTCACTTTGAAATAAATTTTTGATATGTTTTTTTGGTATTTTTGACATTTTTAGGTCAAACCGTTCTTGTCTGTCAATCATATAATGGAGGTCTATGGTCACCACCTCAAAGAGCATGCACAGAGAAGTCCAGATTAAACATGATTTAATGACTCGTAAATATAAGTACACATTAATGGCCTAAGACACAAAAAGAGCGGATTGTGTGAGAAAACGAACAGTATTTATATTGTTTTTACCTCATGTAATCATAGCCACGTCCAAGTGATCTGAGGGCGTGGGAGCTTTGTGGCTCTGACTACTCTGTGCATGCTATTTGAGGCGGTGACCATAGACCTCCATTATATAACTGATAGACATGAACGGTCTGACCTAAAAATATCCAAATTAGGGCTGTCAAATGATTAATTGCGATTAAATCGCATCCAAAATAAAAGTTTGTGTTTACAAAATGTGTGTACTGTGTATAATTATTTGGAAATACACACTTTTAAGAAATTTAATAAATTTAATAAATGTAAATTTAACTGACATTTAAGAAATATTTGCATGTATACTGTGCAAATATAATTATATATAATTGATAATATATATAAATATTTATATATTTTTTCTTACATATATATATATATATATATATATATACTGTATATATGCATATGCATATGCATGTGTGTATTTATATATAGACCATTTCAAAAGATGTAAACAACACTGGCCCAGAAGCACTTCCTGTTTCAGTTTTTTAACACTACATAAAAGCTAGGATAAAATACAACCAACAGAACATTTAAAACTAAATCAAAAAGTTAAACAAACGTCTTTTAGAAGTTTTCTTTACGTGTGAAATAAATAAAACAGTTACAAACTGAAACAGGAAGTGCTTCTGGACCAGTGTTGTTTACATCTTTTGAAATGGTCAATAGAAAATAATCAGACACTGCACACACACACATAGATACATACATACACACACACACAAACACACACATATATATATATATATATATATATATATATGTAATCACAAAGTTTTGTTTTGGATGCGATTAATCATGATTAATCGTTTTACAGCCCCATTCAAAATGGAAACCTCTGCGGAAACAAAGACACCTACATCTTGGATGCCCTTGAGGTCAGCTAAAACATATCAAAAATTTATTTCAAAGTGAAGCATCCCTTTAAATCATATTAAAAACCGACATATACATATAAACATAGATTAAAAGCTTGATTTTCACCACAGAGGGACTTTAAGACAATTCTTGCAAAACACCGTCATTTAGAGGCAGCATAAATGTGACAATTAGCCTTACATAACAATAAACAAGTAGGCCTACACTCATTTACGTTAAGTCTCACAGTAAACTGACTAATTGAATTGGGAATCTGAATACACTGCTGTTGAATCACTACAAAGAGACAGCAATTCGTTTGGAAGACGGACTGCAGAATGCAAAGTATCATGTTGTTTATGTTTTTGATTCACTAAAAGAACCGACTCACTGAAGTGATTCATTCGGCAGGCAAACTACCCTGATCACAAAGAATTATTCAAAATAAAAAAATAAAAAAAGTTTTGGAATTGGACTACAGTTGTTGGCCACAAATTAAACAGTGTAATATCACTTTTCTGCTTTAGTGCGGTGTTTCGTCTACATCAGAAACGCACTTAGAAAGTGGAATCTAATGCCATTCAGGTGTGGTATTTTATTGTACTTTATTTAATGAAACGGAATAAGAACGTAGATGATCTTTAGTGTAGATTTAGCATTTCATCACACCCCTCGGTCCCTCATTTACTTTTACTGCTCTGGTAAACGCTCAGACAGCACAGGAAATAATGACCCGTGTCCTTGACCCGTCTTCCGCCGTGACTTTTACAGCTATATATTTTTAGAGGAAAATAAATTGTCACATAATAATGATCACACAAGGTCACCAAAGCACCCGCTATTAAATAAAACTCACAAAATCGCACATATTAAAAGCATTTGCATAATTATATTCAGGAATACGATTTGCCAAAGGGATTTGAGACCATTTATTGTGGCGGTTGTCAATCGTATTCCCATTTATTCGCCCAATATGTTGCAGTAGTTGAAAAAAAAAAACCATTGTGGCATGGTATGTAATGTATAATTACAATTCAATCTTTATTTTTCAGATTTTTGAAAAGTAACTGATTTTAAGGTGCACAACCACAAGATAGACTACATAGACTACTATATATACTGTAAAAAATAAGATAAGCCTCACGTTTATTGCTAATCAATGTGATTTGTCTGTGGTTTATATGCATTAAATCCATGCAATAATTCAGTGGATGGTGCTTGTTATTAATTTAGACTTCATTTAGTTGCATACGGAGCAGTTCAACCTATAACTGTCAGTGCTCATGCATTTTGGATGTGCATGAGCACTGATGTCATGATCAGTCATCTAGTATTAGTTTGAGGGGTGTGCAGTGTGTTACTCTGAACAGTCTTTATGGTTCATAAGCGTACTGATGACTAACTGTAATTTAGCATGGTATCAGACAGAACATGATCTACTATAACTATTTACTGGCCAAAACACAAAACTGGAAGAGCAAAAAAATCAGTGCACTGGAACTCAACTAATCACTGATCACCCTTAATGCTAATTAGAAGGTTACTCTAATTAACAGGTGACCCTAATTATTATTGTCAAGTAGACAATGTCAACAGTGCACAATAAAGGAGAGCGTGAGCATGCGACGGCACATGTAAGCTGTTCTGGTACAGTAGATCCTCAAGGGAAACAGCTAAAGCATATTTCTGCTGCCGATGCACTTGAACAGGAAAAGCGCCTGTGAAAATGTCTCTGAACTCAATTAAACCAAAATTAAGAGGCAAAATTAGCCAATTTTCACACATTATAACATTTTGCACAGTGGGAATTCTCATCTTTTTTTAATAACTTTTTTTTTAGTTTGTTATTGTATGTGGTGTGACAACCAAGATCATTGTGTCATATTTGATTTCACAGTCTCCGCTGAACGTTATCCATGAAAAATTATTTAGAAGACTTGGAATATATTGTACATGCCATATATCCTGTGTTCATGTTTTTCAGGGAAGAACAAGGGTATGTGCGATTTATTAAAAAAACTGAAAGGTTTAGCCTGAGTTTTACACATAAAGACGACACATGAAACACTACGTGCCTATAGACTGAACACGTAATACACGCGACCCCCATGGTTTTCAAATTTGAATTTTTGTCATTTATATGAAGATGATAACAGTATCATTTTCCAAAACTTTTCCAGGCCCCCAGAACACTGTTGCCGTGCACTCTAAGACCCTGTTTACACAAGAACGCTCGCGGGTGAAAACGTAAAAAATATTTTATTGGATGTGCCTTTGGTTTACACGTTTTTGGAGCTAAAAACGCAGAACAGTGAAACCACCCTCCAGAGTGGAAATCTTAAAAACGTAAAAACGCAAAAGTCTGCTACACAGTGAAGGTTGTACGCAGGCGCGTGGACGTTGTGTGGTGTTGTTGTGTGGCAGTGCTTCACATTGCCACCTAGCCGTCTGGAGTGCATACTACATCAAATTTCACACACTTTTGTGTCACCATATGCACGCGGATTTCCCACCCATAACGCTCTTCTATAGACCCCTTTTGCGGCGACGTCACAGTTACGTCACAGCGCTAGCTGGAGGCAAAAAAAATTGAAAACTGGAGGCGGCCAATACAAACTGGCACAGATTCGGCTACATAATGAGAAACTTAAATTATTGTTACTACTATTAAATGTCATCTTGTTGTGTTGTTTGGTGCAAGAATTGGTTAAAAATGAATATGCTGTATCTGGAATTTGTATTTCTAGAAAATATTCGCATCATTAAATTCGCACCGGCGCTAGCTAGGCAGAACTGCGGATCATACACACAAGTCTTGTACCGGACCATATAGTTATAGGCATCTAAAGATTTATATGCCCTCAGTTTCTCTTTACGATCGGTTTCTCTATAAGGTAGGTGTAGTCAGGCCACTTAACCGAGGTAATGTAACGTTAAACCTGACAGATCATCCATGCATTGAGTGAGCATGTAGGCGGCTACGGGTCGGCTAATCTGGTTCCGTCCGTTAAAAAATAATTTTTGGAAATAACAATCGTGGTCCTGGATGCTGAGTGACCTTACACATTAAGATAAAATCGGGTTTTCTCCAGTCATTGTTAAAAAACAAGCTAACAATTCTTGCTAACTAGCGTTAGTGAAGCGGCCAGAGGGATCGTTTTGCCTCCACCTAAGCTCCGCCCACAAAAAACATCAACTGAAACATCAAACAACTGAAAAGGGGTCTATATATACGCAGAATAAAAAGTGATAACGCAACGCCACTTTTGCGTTTTCTCTTCAGATCATTTCAGTGTAAACATAGCCTAAAAAAAATGATTTGCTGGCTGAACACCCATTACTTATAAAAGTAATTAGATTCAACACAAAAAAATAAGTATTCATAACTTTTCAACCTCTTCTTAACATGTACAGTGTAACTCAAAAATATAAGTTACTAGGTTAACTTAAATGTATGCATAAACAAAATGAAAAAAACATAGTTCGTGTCAACTGCTATAATAATTGCTTCAAAATTAAGTAAATCATCAGAAAATATTCCATGATTCATTCACATAAATCTGAACAAATATTTTTTTGAATGTGTCGGTTGAATGAATGATTCAGTGACATTCGCTTGTTTCGGTCCTGTCTCCGTGCATTTAAACAAATGATTCAGTCACTCATTCATAAAAACAGCCACTTGCTTTGCTCCTAAAGTGGTTGAATGAATCATTTGAATGAACAATTCAATGATTCACTTATCAAGACAGTCACTTGACTGGCGTAACAATGTTCCTTCTGAAAGAATCACTGAAAGTCCTCACAAGACTGACAGTCTGGAAGGAAAAGTCACAAAGACGCTCCACTGCACTACTTTTCCATTTCCATTCCATTTTCCAACAACGATTCATGCGTGAGGCAAATTTACATAGAGAAACCACTGCTGATAACTGTTGTATATAATTATACATAGACAGATAGATATTGATAGAACTGTTCTGTAAAAAAAGTAAACACTAGTAAAAAAAAATGTATATATATATATATATTTAAAGAAAAAAAGCTTCTGCATTCTCTGAATTGGTTGGGTTTTGTATGAGAGGCCTGACCTGAGTCCTTCACACTCAGAAAGAGTGAAAACCTCTCTCAGAGAAAAGACAGATTACAGAGTCTGACCCTTCAGGCCTCCATAGAGCGCGTGGAGACTGTCACATATGTATTTGATAAAGAAAACTTGCACACACATACTCACACACTTGGGCCGCAACAGAGGAGAGAGATTACAGAAGATGCTGTTAAAAAGGAACCCGGGGCCTATGCTGGCGTTTTTAACCTTGTTTTCGGGAGTGAAGTCTCTGCAGATGACAAACTGGCCCGTGGCATCAACAAGATGAAGTGATACTTCCACTGTCATATCAAAAAGAGCAACTTCAGGCCCAGTCACTCTCCGACAAACAGACAGAGGGAGAGGAGGAGCGCTTGACGCCTGAGGACATTTCCAGATCAGAGATGGTCTTTCGTCCGTGGAGGATCTTTATGCTGCTCACCTGCTCATCTGAGACCACACCGATGTCACTGCACGCCCCGAGGGACGTGTTGACTCTCTGATCTCTGGGTCTTGGTCACTGGGGGTCTGTCACTCAGGGGATTTCCTTGGTCAGAGCCGATTTATGTCAGAAGACGAAAGGAGACGTTTTAGTTTCAAATAGAATTTTTGAAGCTAGCATAGGCACTGTTTAAACCTGGTATTAAGATGAGCGTTGTTTGATCGCAACACAAGTAGAGAGGGAGACGTTCCCGTTTACACCTGGTGTTTTACCATCTCTTTTGTCCACATTCAGCCACTTTCAGGGTCTTTGGGCAGGTAAATGAATGGGCTTTTGCATATCTTTCAATGTAAGGGACAATATAAACTCACGCAATTTAAATATGAACACGATCGAAAACGTCCGAAAAAAACACGGAGAGCATCAGCTTTCGTTTCTGCTTTGACAGCCGGAAGACCAGCCGAACACTGTGAGTTTGTGTTAGAAATCAAGAATGGAGAGAGAACATTGAGCTTGGTGCGTTTTTCATCTTCAAACCAAACTTGGGTCTTCAGCCGACAAAGTTTAAATCCCATCTGACTAGTGTCCTTTCCATAATGTTTATGCATTAAAGGAGTCATATGCAAGATTGTGGCCAAAACTGGTACTGCAGTCAAATGTAAAAAATGATTGTGATTTTAACGGTAAAAGACTGTAAAAATGCTACCGTGAAAAACTGTTAATTGGTTAAGAGAACCTGTCCTTACTATATACGGTAAATAACTGTGATAGATTTAATTTCATTTAATTTTACTGTAAAATACCATCAATTTTACAGTTTTTAAAGTGAAAATGAACAATTCATTGTATAATTTACAGTGAAAAAACGTAAATTCCCACAATTCCCTGCGGGACACTTCGCATTTGATGTATTTTTGTTGAAATAACTTGGTTCTTCATAGTTTGCTTAGTCTTTTATTTAATTAATTAATGTTTATTGCCTTTTTAAAATTTCATGTGTGTTACCATAATGGTGTTTAATGTTTAAGTGAACGTGCAACTTCTATATATTAATATTAAGTTACTTGTGGAAGAGCTGTATGTGATGAGCTTCCATATCATGTGACTTTCATCACTGCTGCGAATGTTGGTTGTCAGTGTATTACAACGGTACAAAACAGATATAATACTTCAATTGATTCATAATTTTAACATTATATTAGACAATGAAATACGGTTTAATTTTGTAAATTTTAAGTTAAGTCTGTAAAACCTTGCTACCGTAGAGTCTTGCTACCGTATTTTACACGGTAAATGCAACCACAGCTGTTGGTATTTTACCGTAAATTGAACACATTTTTTTACAGTATGCAATCACTTTCAAATTACGGTAGAGCAGTGTATCCCCTTCCCCCTTGACTCGAGGTTGCCAGATATGCTGCAGGATCCGTAGGAACATAGGCTGCTTAGAAGAAGCTTCCAATGGAAAGTGACGAGTCCTACACAGTAAGGTTTTTTTTCATGTAAATTATTTATTTCAGACTATGTCATAAAGTATCTACAATTTATATAGAGTTTTTTTTATTTCAAAATGTTAGACATTTTTTATCTGATTCCAACACGTTTGTATCTGCAGCAGTGGTAACTAGAAAAGAGCTGGCAACCCGAGTGCCGCAACTCCGTGATTGGTAGATCACTAGAGGGTGGGGCATCAGACCAAAACACAACACGACAACATCAAC
Source organism: Cyprinella venusta (assembly GCA_038021265.1). NCBI lineage: Eukaryota > Metazoa > Chordata > Actinopteri > Cypriniformes > Leuciscidae > Cyprinella > Cyprinella venusta. Next base: position 8,898,838 of record CM075886.1, read on the forward strand.
ATTAGTTGAGGGCTGCAACTTCACTTTTTAAATGACAATATCCTGGCCGGACTACTGTTGTTAGTAATATAAGTATTCGAAATTAACACGATTTCTTAATGTTTAGTGACATATCAGGGAACATTTATGATTAATTGAAATAAATTTCTTGCATACAGCTCCTTTAAGTCAGTAGAATTTGATTGGGTGTGACCCAATTCACATACTATCCATCCTAAATAGAATTAGTACGTCCCAAATCATAGTATGTTGAAATGAGTATTCCAAAGCTACCTGGATGGTCTTTTTCTGGTCAGAATCCGAGAAAAGTTCTAAGGCTAATATTGTCCACAACCCATCGTGTGTTGGACGAGGATTCAATTAGTACTACAAATGTTAAAAAAAAGACTACAGACATGGAGGACGCATGAGTCCAGGAGTTGTGTAGAGAGATTTCAACGCTATCTCACGACCAATTTGTACAAATTTGTACAGGTGATTAAAAAGTGGCTAGTTCGTACTAATTCATATGACCTCACTTGTACGAGTTCATACGATTTGTCTAAACCCACGTGATGGGTAGGTTTAGGAGCGGGGTGAGGGGTAGATCATTCGTAAGAAGTCATACGAATTGGCCAACTCGTAAAATGTACGATTTAGCAAAAATCATACAAATTCGTACGAGTGAGGTCGCACGAATTGTTACAAATTAGCCACCTCGTAAAATTCGTACGAATTGCCATGAGATCGGGTTGGAGATTTAGATAAAGGGGTTTGAGTGATTAATTATCAGTATCTAACCTGGCAAAAATGTATTTATACATGTATGTATGTATGTATGTATTTTATTGTAAACTAATGAGGAAAGTCTCCGCATGAAAGACCCACGACTAGCAGATCAACATGCTACAACATTTCTCTCCGAAACGGTAGGGAATTAATTAGATTGAATGGAGGATTTTAACTGTGATGAGATGATTGACAGTACAGTTTACAGGATGAACGCGACAGAGCTGTCCGTTAAAGATAACCAGTAGTATGTCCCAAAGCTTGCCTACTCTTTTGCTACACACTCAAATGTATGCACTTTTCCTTCACAAAAAGAGTAGCCTACATACAGTACTTTTGGGGCGAAGTATAAGTAGGCGAATTGAGACTCAGCTATTGTTTCAAATAACCCACTCATATAGTCAATATCAGGGATTATGCAGCGTGAGCTGAAGCTGAATAGTGAATTAACACCGAATCGCTTTTTCTTGTGGGTTAATTAACTTGGTACATGAGGTTAAACCAATTTATTCATAACATAAATGTAATATTACAGCTTATATCTGCACTACATGCGAATGCACAGGTTAACTTAAAGGGATACTCCACTTTTTTGGAAATAGGTTCATTTTACCACTCCCCCAGAGTTAAACAGTTGAGTTTTACTGTTTTTGAATCAATTCAGCCGATTTTCTGATGCTGCTGAACATGCTGACTAGGACACCAATAAACTTAACAAATTCACTATACTATAGGCTATTACAATAGTCAGCAAATCCAGTGACTAGTTCTTTCTCCGATTCTAATTGCCCATGCTAACCAATATGACACCTTTACGTTTACCAGCATAGTCATAACACAACTGAGCAATTCTGAAATCGAGGCGATAAGATTGCCGCTTGAATTTTGAGGAATTTTGGATACAGTATGAGTCCGTCGTATACCATCTAAGGCAAAAAGGCTGATAACTTCTGAGAAATGCTCTCTGCTAATGAAAAAGGAGGTTGACAGGAAGAAACTCTTATGTCTTGCAGACATAATTCCCTCTCTGAAAATTCTCTCTTTTATCTTTATTTCAATAAGCTGTTGAGCTTCTGAGAGTGTTTGAGGGTTTCCAGTGCGCCGTGGCAGGACTGCAATAGAGTTTAATAAGAACAGTGATCTCTAATGAAGCTTTGCTGTGGTTGTGGGTGGTAATATTAAACGCTATGGGGCCCCCTGGTGGAGCCCGGCAAACTGCAGGAGCTCCACCCAAAACCAGGAGTCAGCTGATGAAGCCATTCATATCTGTGTGTGTGTGTGTGTGTGTGACAAACACTCACATGTTCTGGCCACCATCTGTAGAGCAGAAATGGACCTGGCAGAGATATCACTGCGAGATGACAGACATCAAACCAATTAGAGGATGGATGTAGCGGCCTGGATTTCCGTGATGCATTAAAATGAATAAAATGATCCATCATTCACACCACAGTCACAATAAAGATAATACGGAATGACCCAGATTCAAGCAAACACACCACACCCAACATTGAGTGAGAGACTGTGTGTGTGATTCACCGAGTAAAGCACTCAGACATAGAGAGAGACAGAGAGGGAAACGCAGAACAGAGACCATTAGTTAAATTTGTCTGACAGGACATTAGGAGAGAGGCATTATTCGGACTGGGAATTGTTGTGGACCAGACTTGAATCATGAGGACAGGCTATTTGTCGAATAACAAATGGGATAAATTTAGTGTGGCATCTTTAGGACAGGAAGTACCGCCTTGCTGGTTAAGATATCATTAGACATGCACATTAGCTTTTAGCTTGACTTAATTTTAAAATGCTGAATTTCTGACATGCTTTGATTTGTATACACAATGCAGTTAACCATTTCACGGCAAAATTTGGCACCCCTATCCAGTCATTTCAATTGGAATTGTTTCGCGAAAGAGACAACTTTAGCCAAGATGGCCACCAGGTGGACTGATTTGGCTTAAAGTGGCAGAAATGGTGCGTTTCCCCCCGGACGCGAATAGCACGTCAGGCGCGAGTGATTTCAATGTTAAGTCAATGCAAAGACACGTTACGGGCATAAAAATTCCTGCGGAGCGAATGAGCGCGATAGAGCGGCATAGAGCGTGAAGCGGTAGATGCGAATACGCCTCATTCGTGCAAATGGCTCGAATTAAGCATCTGGCGAGTTAAGCGCGTATGATTTTAGTTAGTGCTATTTGTGCATTCAAGCATTTGACGCAAATTTGCATCTGCCATCCAAGTTTAAAAATCTGAACTTTGGTGTCAATTCGCACCGCGTTAACCAATCAGGAGCCTAGCTGCTTGCTGCTGTCACGTGGTGAAGTATCTGGATGTTTCAATAAATGATTTTGTTATATGACTTCTAATATGACTATATGGTTCTAATGCACAACAAAGCAAATATTTTATCAATTAAAACTTTATTTCAATGTATGAAACATGTTCATTTTGTATTGAATGCTATTTATTCCATATCTAGGTTATATGAAATATTATTAAAATGTTAAGACAAACAACATACATGTGCATAAGTTCGTATCTGGACGTGAAAGAGAGAAAAAAAATCACAGGACAGGTTAATAACTTTTGGAGGCTGGCTCTATTTATACTCAAAACAGAAATAAATGACAGATTAGGTGAATGAGGGCGAGGGTGATCCGATGCAGGACTCCTGGACCGAGCAAATGGTGAACCTCGCCAAACGGTTCGCCTCCGAAGGGTCCAGTGGACACAAATACGGCGACGATGATCCCCACGCCGCTGTTCTGCTCTCCACAGTAAATATAGAGTGGTGAATCTCTCGATGAATGCTCGATCAACAGAAAAAAAGATGGCCGCCAACGGGTTTCGATTCCGAATTGCGCGACACGTAAATTTCGCTTCAAACTTTTATTTTTACACGCGTCAATTTCGCTCTTGACGTGTGAATGGATTCAAAGTATTCAAGTGTATAACTAGGCGCAGTAGGCGCAAATTTGACACGCTATTCGTGTCTGGTGTGAACGCACAGTAAAGTAGCAGCACAAACACACTTGCAGCCAATCAGCAGTAGGGGGCGTGTCCACTCATGATAGGGGAGGAGAGATAGTGGCAAGAGGGAAATCTAAAGAAAGAGAGAAAGCCGAGAGACATTACAAAAGAGAAAAGGTCAGAGGAATATCACTGGAAAAAGGATTATGATCAGGCAAGAACTCTTGGGACCTGTTTTAAAATTAGAAAAGCTTTTCTGCGCTGGAGTGACCTAAGTGGGAAGGCCTGAAAACGGATGCAGAGGTTGCATTGTTTCTGCTCCTTACATAAAGCGACATCCACTGTTGCATTGCGTGTTCATGCATTTTGGGGGCGGAGCAATTAAGGAGCGGTGTGTTTGTTTGGGTTGATTTCAAATACAAAGTGTTTAGCCGCCTTTCACGACATTCGCATTCGATTGAAATTGATCGTGAGCATAGGATCGTAAGAAAAGAAGGGTAGTGAAGCAACTGTTATCCTTGGCTATTCACAATGTTAAAATGAATGATTTTGATGAATGTAATGAATATATCCACACAAAAGAAATGACCCTCAATACATCTAAAAAAAAACAAAGTAGATTTTATAGAGCTAATCAATATAAATATTCATTTAATAATTATGAAACAATTATTTCTGCCATAATTATTAATAACTGCCATTTTACAAAAATAGATTTACAGAATAATATTGGTAATTACCTTTTCGCTCATAGTTTTACGGTCGCAGAAGTTACGCTGCTTCAGATATTTCAACGCATCCGAAGCTCAATTTGGATCCGAAATTTCAGTATACGCTTATGATCGTAACTCCACGCAGCTCCCGTACTACTCTCCATTGTAAATGAATGATTTCCGGTGCGACGGCTTTCGTTTGTAGTGGAAAAGCTACTTTTCTCAGAAATCACTTACTGCCCCTTTAAAGGGACTTTGTCACTGTCTGTGTGCCTCCTGCTTTCAGCACGTGTCTGAGACATCTCTTCTGATTGCACATCACGTGACACAAGTCAGTCCGAACACTAAACTAAACTTACATGTGATTGAAAGCCAGATTGACATCCAACCCTCAGGACCTCTGGTGTCACGTGTACACAAAATGAGTGTTCTGGAACAGTACTGGGACTTTTGGTTTTAGCTTTGTGAGATCCAAACCCCTGCAGAGATACTGTGAGAGTTTAAATCAGCCTGCTGGAGATATACACCCACAAGGAGAGAGAGAGAGACAGTCTTACATGAGTACAGTATATACTGTCACAAATCCTGCCAAAAAATCTTCAAGAGAAACCAAGACTAATCAGATCTGCACTGAATGTCTATAAGCGGTATGTTCAGAATAGCCGGCTTTATTGCTCATATTAATTTTGCAGTATGCAGGATGTATACTGTGTCCAGTATCCTATTTTTTTGTATGCATGAGACACTCTGCTTATTTACTACATCTTAAACTATGCACACTGCTGAGTTAAACTTGTCACATAGAGACAACAACGAAGCATACTAGTGTTTGAAACATTTATCTATGCATACTGCTAAACACTATTTAAAATACAGTAAAGAAATGTGTTAGTATTAGTTTTAAAGCAAATGGCATTCTACAATATTATTTGTACTTCTACAAATAGTAGATTTAGCCAGAGGGGCATTCTCATTCTAGAGAGATCTGATTGGACAAAAATCTGTGTAGTGCAGGATGAGTCATCAATATTTTTGATTCAGTTTCTTAGAAAAAAGACTGTACTTTTCAAATGTGTATATCGCCTAATTAGTGTATTAGCTCATAGATCTTTACAGAGCTAACAGACAACAACTAAAACTCAAATTTTGTCAGTATGCACAACAGTATACCATAAAAATACACTAGTATTCCTTTTCAAACATTAGAACATGACATCATGAGTTTTGCGTAAACATACACGCCACTTTCGACTCAAGTGGCGTGTTATCTCTACGCATTTTGACCTATCTGCGTGCAACATGACATCGCGACTTTTGAGTAAACATACACGCCACTTTCGACTCAAATGGCGTGTTTTCTCTACGAATTTTGACCTATCTGTGTGCAACATGACATCATGACTTTTGTGTAAACATACACGCCACTTTCGACTCAAATGGCGTATTATCTCTACACATTTTGACCAATCTTCGTGCAACGTGACATCACGACTTTTGAGTAAACACGCCACTTTCGACTCAAACGGCGTGTTATCTTGACGCATTTTGACCTATCCGTGTGCAACATTATATCATGACTTTTGAGTAAACATACACGCCACTTTCGACTCAAATGGCATGATAATTCTACGCATTTTGACCTATCTGCGTGCAACATGACATCATGACTTTTACGTAAATATACACGCCACTTTCGACTCAAATGGCATGTTATGTATATGCATTTTGACCTATCCGCTTGCAACATGACATCACGACTTTAGCGTAAACATACACACCACTTTCGAATCAAATGGCGTGATATTTCTATGCATTTTGACCTATCCGCTTGCAACATTATATCATGACTTTTGCGTAAACATACACGCCACTTTCGACTCAAATGGCGTGTTATCTCTACGCATTTTGACCTATCCGCGTGCAACATGACATCACGACTTTTGCGTAAACATACACACCACTTTCGACTCAAATGGCGTGTTTTCTCTACGCATTATGACCTATCAGCGTGTATGCCTACGCCATTAACGTCCGAGTGATTCCGTGTGTATGTACACACCGTCAAATGTCCGAGCGAAACGAAGCAAAATGTAGATCCACATCTGGTGAGCGAAATTTTTTCCTAGGATGGTAGGGGAACACTCAAAAGTGGTATTAACCCCAGTGACGGGTAGGTTTAGGGACGGGATTGAGGTAGGTTATATATATACAGTAATAACGTTAAGTCAACGGCATTCATAAACACGCTGAAAAGCGATATGCATGTTGATAGCACGCCAAAAATGGAAATACGAATTGGTGTGTCAAACACGCTACTTCATGAGATCAGTCTGCAACATAGCTATGGTTTGACTAGCCTGTCGTGAATGTCCTCCCTCTCCTGATTGGATTTCACATCTTTTAGCCTTCAGCACCAGGCGTCTCACTCTCCAGAAAAAAACGAAATGCTGCTGCAGTGTCTTCATCACATCAGACAGAATAAAATAATGTTAAAGAGCAGCATGTTCACACTGAGGAACATCAGGCTATCGGGAGGAAATGTCTAGTGTCAGGAATAATCTAATGTCTCCAAGAGTGTGAGATGTTTTCACAAAAGCATCTTGGTTTTACTGTGTGTGTGTTTATGATAGTGACAGTTCTTCATGCCTGAGGGCATTGTGTGTGTGTGTGTGTGTGTTTGTAATGATGTGTGAATGCTAGAGGCAAAGAGACAAGTTTAGCGACTCTTAATTAGCCGGTGCTTACACTGTCGGCACACAGACTGTGTAAAAACTCAACTATGTAAAACTATGTGTATAATTAGACTGTAAAGAAATAAGTTCCTGATCTGGCGCTTGCTAATGAACTGATTTAGCTAGCAAGCTAAACTAATTAGCAAATTACTAATATAAGCATTTGGGACACGACTAGTCCCAAATTGTTCGTGCGACGGACAAGAACGATACCTCAAATGCTTTTTGGTGTTGAAACAATATTCATACCTCCATTTATCCTAAAAGCTTTGACACTGATTATATCCGATAGAGATGTTAGCGGTGTACAAAATCCCCAGACGCGGGTTAAACAGGGTAACAGAGAGAGAGAGAGAGAATACAAGAGAACATTTTCCTTGCTTTGCTGGAAGAGACTCCTCTTGTAGAAGTGTAGAAATCTCTGAAGTACACACACTCACACAGAGAGACTTTGCCTCGGGAGGGAGCAGCCCTCTTTCAAAACACACTTTAAGTGCTTTTCAGGGCTGCAAACAGCAATCTGCATCAGTCGAGACCATTTCAGAGCCTCGCTGAGCTTCACAGGACTGCAGGGAGAGACAGTCATAATTATTATGACTTTAAATATTGCTTGATAGTAGAAAACTAGATTTTTACATTTCCTGAAGGAAATTTGAGTGTTGTTTGTTCAAGCTTCAATGCTAGAGTATTCATGCCTGCTGTGCGGTTGCTATAGTTTCCTCCTGTGTGACTTTTAGCGCGTTTCTAAGGTGTTGCCCGGTCGTTGCAATGCATAGCCAAAGTGTTAAAGTGGATTGCAGTGTTGCAGGGGCTTGGGTCCCACTAAGGGGGTCTTTTCAACGTCTACTGAGGGGCCGTAATGAAAGTTTTTATGACGTCTTTTTATGACGTGTTCTGCACGTCCGATATAGACGTTAATGGGTCCTTCAGACAAGATTCAAATGTGGCCATTGTGGACATGTTTTCAACATAACGTATGGTCTCATTTAGACAATTTATACTGTTTCTGGACCAAATAAACTCTCTCAGGATGCATTAAATTAAAACTCATGTTTATTTACATTGTTTAGATGCGGTTTAGATGGTGGTGTTTCACTTTAAATCACCATTGTGGTGATCAGTGTTTGCTTTAGTTGGGCTCTTGGTCCCAGATCGCCTTACTTTAGATTTTCTTTGGCTGTTGAAATTGTGTGTTAGTATAACACCATTGTTTGTGCAGAGAAAGCCATTTTGTCATGTTGATGATGACATAATCAACACATTGCAAACATTAAACATCATTTAAACTTTTGTTTTTATATCTTATATTTATAACCACCAATCTTGTGGAACTGCATATTTAGATGAGTAACTTTAAAATGATACAAAATATTTTAAGAAAGTGAATCACATAGTCACACAGAGATATCAAGATTTTGGATATGATTCACAACAATGGTGACAATGAAAACAAAAAAGCTTGGGAATCAAGGATGTTTTGTGCTATGAAAGCTACCCATCATGCATTGCAGCATGAAGCATTTTTTATATATTGTCACCATTGTTGGGAATCATATGCAAAATCTTGATGTCTGTGTGTGACTATATGGTACATTTTCTCAAAACATTGTGTAAACTAGCTTTTTGTTTACCATGGTACTAGCCCAAATACTGCAGTTCCACAAGGTTTGTGGTTATAAACTTCAGATATAAACACAAAAGTCTAAATACAACGTTAAATGCTCACTTTGTTGATTTCATCATCATCATCATCAACAAGGATCTGATGAGAGCCAATTTTACATATCACAAAATATCACCATCTAAATAATGTAAGGAAATTAATTGAAATAAACATGAGTTTTAATTTAATGGATCCTGAGAGTGTTTATTTGGTCCAGAAACGGTATAAATTGTCTAAATAAGACCATCAGGATCCGTGTTTGCCAGGGTGTTGCTCTGCTTAGCTACAGTGCGCAAAATGATGTTTGCATGCTGTTATGCAGCACTAAAGTTCTACAAATGTTTTTTTTTAGTATTGCTATGCAGTTTAGTTTGCCAGGTCGTTGCTATGCATAGCTAAAGTGCTTCAAATGGTTTTAGTGCATTGCTATACATACAGTATACTAGTGTATGCGCCCGGGTTTTGCTTGTATAGCACCAAATTACCACTAAAAAGCACCAAATTGTTTGTTTTCAAGTTAATATGTGTTTGACAATGTGTTGCTGTGCAGTTTTTAAAGTATTGTTGGTGTTTGCCAAGACGTTGCTATGCCGTTGATAGTCAGTTTACCAGGGTCTTGTTGTAAAGGGCACTTAATGTTTTTAGCATGTAGCTTAAGTTCACAAACTTATGTTTACTTGCTAAAAAAAACACCTTATTATGTTGCTAAGGTGTTTTCCAGGGGCTTGCTATGGGTTTTAGTCTGTTGTGAAGTAGTTTTAAGGCTGTTTGTTTGTGTTTTTTTTGTGTGTTTTTTTTTTTTGTTTGTTTGTTTTTTGCGCTGTGTGGTTGCTAGGGTGTTGGTGTTCGAGTGATTGTGTTCATGGCCCAAGTTAAAAAAAAAACAACATCAACTTTACAACAGCGGTCGATAACTTTTTTTGACATTAATTTTTTTTTTCAAATGAATTAATGTAGATGAAAAACTGCAGATCAGTTATTAATAGCACAAAGTTAATACTTCTGTAATTATTTGTTCAAATCTTTAACATGAGGAAGAGTAACAGTGATTCTTACCTTAGAAAATTGCACTAATTACCATTAAAGCTGACAGTTCACAAGGATATATGGAAATGGAACCTGAACTGTGATGAGAAACGAGAGAGACAGACAGCGAGGGAGAGAGAGACATAATTAGAGTTTCGCAGTCGATCTCCAGCACTCCTGACGGTGAGAATCTCCTGCAGGCCCGGATTTTCAGCTCTGGATGGTTCTATTTTGGGAATCATGTGTCTGTTTGGCCTGGTTCCTGTGGTTCCTGTCGAGCGGATCTTCTGCTCGTGCGGCTATACACGCCATTTCTCTGCCTGACACTCAAATTTACATCCTGCCTGTTTTCCGCCTGACCTGCTTTTCCCATTGGCTGCTCCTGGCCTCCGCCAAATGCCACTTACTAAATTGAGCCTAACTAAAACTCACAACAAGGAAATTCGTTGGATTCCCGGATGACCAGAAAGATCTTCTTTTTCTGTGACTTTCTTTTTCAGAGTTGCGAGATTCTGGATAAATTGAGAATAACAATATATATATATATATATATATATATTTTTTTTTTTTTTTTTTTTTTTTTTTGCTTGTTTCAAATAGAGATCACAATTCTCCCACTATCCTGAACAGACAAGAGACAACTTAACAAAAAAAAGCAAGTATTTTACTAGAGGCTCTGACAAAATGATAACTGGTGCAAATGAATTTGAATTACTTATTAAATTAATTATGAAAACTCGCTTGTCGTCACCTTCTACTAGGATTCTAGGATTTGCTTAATTTGCTTTGATGGCTACTTCAATCCAATTACAATAGCGCCAGCGCCAAAGCAGATCTGAATGTTCATGTGTGATTTTATCAAAAGTTTAATAAATATATCTGAATCATTGTCTTTCAGGAACGCGATCGTTTGGGTATTTGAATCAAGATCGCAGTCTTTTAACAAATAATTGTGCAACTTGTCTTGCATTTTCTCCGAAACATAAATTGAAGGCCTTTTCTTCATTAAAACAAAGTCTTTGTTCGATCTCGATTCATGTTTTTCAGAACAATACATAAAAACACCACTTACGCACATCTATAGGGAAATAAAAACTGACTTAAAAGTTAACATACAGTAAGAATATAAAACATTTTTGACATTTAATTGCAGATTTTGGTCCATTTGATCAAATCTGAGCACAGTCAGAGACATTAAGAGCTCCTCAGAGGTAACACGTGTGAGTTTACTGTGCTCTTTTTCTCAGAAGCAACATTTAAGATGTAATTTTCTCTCTATTTAATATCTGTGAGGTCTAGAAGAAACATTTCAGACATGCATGAGCTTATTTGTTATTTATTTTCTCATGGAGCCTGCATTCTAATAAGTACTCAAGACCAAATCATATGCTGCAATACAGTCCCGTCGCCTTGATAAAATGTGAATATTCCGAATTGATTTTCCTTCGAGAGACTGTGAAATGCAGGTTTCACAGCGTCTCTTATTGCTGTGGCATTCAGGACACCACACACACACTGAGAAGGTTTCTGTGATGTCTCTCATGGTGCTGGGATTCAAATGAGGAGCTTTATAACCGCAGTACTTTACGGTGACACATTTGCCTCAGATAAAAGTACATTTTCTCTGGTCTGACTCGGAAAAGAATGACCTGGTGCCCTGTCTGCTGTTTCCACGGTCTGTCTCTCTGTGTATGTGTGTGCATGGCACCAGTTTGATTTGGTTTGTGTTCAGCGGAGAGCTGAGCGATATTGATGTAATGTCCCCCCTAGCCCAGCAAATTTAATTTCCCCAACAGTCGTCCACATCCCACAGTTCTTAGTCCTAACAGAATAACAGCTACCTAGAGCAGTTTTGCTTTCTTACACACATCCTATATTTGAACAGTGAAACAAATTGTGTAGTGTTGATAACACCTTTCAATACCACTTTCCTGATCTACGATCAAAGAATCTACTGTGACTCCAGGCTAAGATACCAAAAGTCCCCACAGCAACACTGAAAACCATTTGAGGAATTTTAGCGCTGGAATACTTGATTGTGATTGGTCAATCGTGCGATCCAGCACTGTTATTCCCTGGTAAAAACTGATAACACAGGCTCATCCGAGTAACTGAAGTCAATGCTGTACGCTTGCTAGGAACGGTTACCGTTTTTTCCTTTATGTCATCTGGGTATCGAGGACTCGCTCTCTCGTTTCATTCAAACACGGCAGCTGCCATTTTGTGACTACTGTTTTGTTTGTACACTTGATAATGGAATAGATAAAAATTGTAAAATGACCAGACTGATCTCATGAAATGGCGTGTGTATGACCAACGCATTCTCATCCTTTAACAAAATTAGCAAAAACGGCAAAATACTACACACATGGCACCCGTTATCGTTAATATAACACGCGCTGTGATGGGTAGGTTTAGGTGTGGGGTAGGGTAAGGTAGTCTCATATTAACGCTAAAGGATTTATGACGCCTTGGCTTCGCGTGTTATATTAACAAAGGGTATATTAATAAAGGGTGCCATGTGTGTAGTATTTCGTCGTTTTGTCATAGCGTCACCTATATGACGCTAAAGGATGAGAACGGGCCGGTATGACACGGCAATTCGTATTTCCATTTTTGGCATGTTATCAACACGCATAATCGATTTTCAGCGTGTTTATGAACACCGTTGACTTAACGTTACATTACTGTATATATAAATACGACCTACCTCAATCCCGTCCCTAAACCTAGCCGTCACTGGGGTTAATAGTATTTATGAGTGTTCCCCTACCATCCAAGGAAAAAAAATATCGCTCCCCAGATGTAGATCTACATTTTTCTTCGTTTCGCTCAGACATTTAACGGCGTGTACAAACACACAGAATAACTCGGACATTTAACGGCGTAGACATACACCCTTACACGTGGATAGCTCAAAATGCGTATAGTTAACACGTCACTTGACTTGAAAGTAGCGCGTATGTTTACGCAAAAGTGATGATGTCATGTTGAAAATGGCCAGACTGATCTCATGAAATGGCTATGTATGACACCAATTCGTATTTCCATTTTTTGCGTGTTATCAACACGCATAATCGCTTTTCAGCGTGTTTAATGAACGCCGTTGACTTAACGTTATTGCTGTATATATGAATATATGACCTACCCCAACCCATCACTAAACTTACGAGTCATTGGGGTTAATAAAATTTATGAGTCTTCCCCTACTATCCTAGGAAAAAAAAATATCACTCCCCAGATGTAGATCTACATTTTGCTTTGTTTCGCTCGGACATTTGGCGTGTACATACACGCAGAATCACTCGGACATTTAACGGCGTAGACATACACGCATACATGCGGATAGCTCAAAATGTCCATAGAATAGAAAACACGCCACTTGACTTGACTTTCATCTCAAAATCAATATTTTTTATCCCCATAATTATTTATGTGGTCAAATTAGGGCTGGGCGATATGGCCCAAAAAAATCTCTGCCTCTCTGTGTTTCATCTGCCTTTAAACTGGTTTAAAATTGACATTTGAGTTCTTCGCTTAACTCATTGGGCAGCGAGTCTGCGTGAGCTCGAGCTCCACTGCCGTTTGGACTTTGAGCCGAGCGGATAAATGCTCCATGTGGCGCGCGCGGTTCAAATGAGTTTCGTTCCGCTTTTGGCGCATAAACATTATCGGACATTTATCAACCTCTTGATATCGTTTTATCGAGAAATTATATCGCGATAATTATCGTTATCGCTTTATCGCCAAGCCCTAGATCAAATGCAGTGTAATAAGTGGTATAATTCGTATCCAAAATAGTCCGTCTTTCCACTTGCAACTGTTTTCTTTGTGGAAGCTTTGCATAAATTATTGAAACACAAGTCAATATTTCATATCTTATTATTTACTTATGTGGCAAATAGCTGTGTTCTAAGCAGGATAATATGGTGGGGTGGTGATGGCGCAGTGGATAAGACATATGCCTTTGGAGTGAGAGACTCGGGTTCGAATCCACTGTGAGACACCAATGTGTCCCTGAGTATATTTACCTATCTTTTTTTTTATCTCGCAGTAACTGAGAAACTAAACATGAAAGTAAATATTCAAAGTCTAAACCTAAAGTGGGTTACTGTGAGGAGCAAAGCATGTCTCCTTAATTCAGAATAAATGAATTCATAAAATGCTAAATATTAGGCCTTTAAAGGCATACTGTGATTAATTTGTGTAATTTCGACAGTAATGTTTTGGTCTTCTGATCAGAGAGAGCTTTCTGAAAGAGCTAGTTTGCGCTGACACAATTTAATAACTCCAAATCAACTCTTAATGACTCTGAGACGCACACTAAATAAGATGAAACGGTCACATGGCTTCTGAGTGCAATTACAGGCATTCATTTCATTTACAGCTGAAAGTTCATTTGAAAAGAGTTGTTTGATAAAACACACTCTGGTTTGACCCTGCAGCAACAAAAATGTAAAACCGAAACTCCAATGGGAAGACGTTATTCAGAAATACCTTACAACCTTAAAAGTGGCACACACAAATTGAAAAGTCAAAGGGGAACCTTCACAAACTGCTTTTCTGTAACACATTCATATTAGCTCATAATTATGCATGGATGCTTACAGTACTTCAAAAATACCAGAAATAGTGTGCTGTTCACCTTTGGCAAGGTATTTTCAGTGTGCTATGATTCGGGATACACTAATCCTAATCTTGAATGCCATTTAAGAAACATCCCAGGTAAGGTTAGGATCCTCATTAAATAAAAACCTCAAGCTAATGCGACTGTTAAAAGGTCTACAGCAAATTCATTTTCAGCTGATATGAAAAACACGCCTGATAGGTCATTTGTGATTTGAGTTATTGAGATTACTAAATCAGGCTTCCTTTTAAAAAAATAAATATTGTCCTTTATTATACAACGCCCTGATAGCAAAACTAATCAAATGATATTATAAGAAATCCTTTGTTCGCCTTTTCGGCTTTGTCACCTAAATGAGAACTGGGACAGGAAAGATAACACACTCATCTGCGTGTATCTCCATCATAAATGCGGAATGAAATGATCCAGCTATATTAGTGGAGTAATTAAAGGGGCAGAAGGGTTTGTTAACCCTGATGTATTAACGAGAGGACAGACTGCAGTAACAGGCTGGAGAGCGGGCTAAATAACTCATGAACACATGCACATCTCCAGAGTTTGTGCGGGGTCGTGTATGTTTGTGCTTTCTGTTGTATTATTTGGTGTAAGTGGTTGTACAGTGTTATTGAGCCTGACCTGAGAGAGAAAACTGGCCGTAGAAGAGGAAATAAATGTTAAATGATGAAGTTGCAATTGTGTTTTCTTCCCTATCGAGGTGTATGTCAGAGTAAGTTGACTTCTCGAACAAGAAAAAATGGGTCGGGACTTGATTTTGTTCTTGGGAATTGATTAGATGGTTGTGGTTTGCTATTGGTGGATCTCATGTGAGTGACAGGTTGCCCCGCCCTCATGCCAGTAAACACGACGTCAGAGAAGAAATTAGAAAGGGAAGGAAAGTTATTTGTGGCTGCACTGAGAATGCAATGCGTACTTTGCGTTATAAATTGCAACTTAACATTTTGGGCACACTTGTTCCACAGTTTCTTAAGAAAAAATACATTCAGTGAATTTGAATGCACTCTAATAGCATATCATGACATGAAAATGAGGAAAAACGAAGGTACTCCGCGTGAGAGAGACTGAAAGATTCACTATTTCATAGCGATGCTTCTGAATGATTCGCCAATTACTTGGTGGAAACGGCCATCGATAAAACCAGTGTTATGAACAAGTTCATTTGTTATATTGATTTGATGATTCAGTTCCACATTGAGCTGATTAGCTTCATTTGTGCTGCACATTAACTTTTTATATTCATAATCTGTGCTTATATAGAACTTCTTCCTGGTTCCAAAGAACCATAAAGGGTTCTTATTATTGAACCCTTAAAAGGGGTTCTGTATAGAACTTTATACGTAGCGCTGATAGAAACTTTTAAGGTTCTATAACCCTTTCTTCTAAGAGTGCAGTGTAGACACTACAGTATTTGCTTCTAACAATGTCATTCCAACCACACAACTTTGTGATGCTGTTTGCAAATGTTCGTTGGAACGATGGTTTTGCGAAACACCAACACGTTGAACTATGCTGATAACGACGGAACTTGTGACCAAAGTAGAGCCCGACCGATAAAGGATTTTGAAGGCCAATACCGATACAAATACTTGTTGGTTTTAAAATCCGATATTCCGATAAATTGGACGATTTTTTTTCCCAGAAACGTGCAACAAAACAGTAACAGATTTCCCTAACATTAGTTATTTGTAGTTATTTATGAGTTTTAACTAAAATAATATGATAAAGCATTTTAAAAAGAAACTTGTTTCTTTTATTGTCACAACAGAACAGATTGATGATAGTGTCATTGGCTAGCTTTGTGGTTAGCTAGTCGATGATGAGCCACAATTTAGCAAACAATTAAAACATACATTTTCAATATAACAGGCCAAAGAGAGATATGTCTCATTGCTATAACTGTCACACACTATTAAAGAAATACTTCAGTCACATTGTCAAAAGTTAAAAGGACAGTCAGTCAACTACACTGTAACAACATAACGTAATTGTTAGTAGCTGGTTCTGCTTCACTCTCGGCTTATTTAACAGCAGCAAAACTGGACATGATAGTCACAAATTTTGTCATGCTTATTTGAGTTAAGAGAACTGATGGGGATCTTTTAATCGTTAGTCAATAACGTATGTCTTGCGACCAACTCAACGAGTGTTGCCAACAGGGACTGTGTAGAGCGCCCTCTGGTGGACAAACTATACAACTCCAACACTCATGACATGGTTCAAGCGTGTTTCGTCTGTTTTTATTTTATTTTTGAAATATTCATTTATCGGCCATTATAACTGCCGATACCGATAGTTTGGAAAATGCCTAATATCGGCCTGTCGATATATTGGTCTGGCTCTAGACCAAAGTTGGCTAACAATGCTTTTGGGAAACGCACCCCAGGATAGTAAGTCAAGGACAGTGTGCCTTCATATGACGCCATCATCCAAACACCGGCATTATGACACCATGTCCTTTAGCTCAAAAAGAACTTCTTCAGAACTTCAAAATGATAAGCTCCTTTAAACTCAGGGGTGAGGTTCTGCTCCCTCAAACGAGGAACTGAGTGTGCCTGTGGAGAGGTTTTCAGTAATGATCTTAGAATTCGAGTGCTGGACTTTTCTCTGACAAACACTGCCAAGCTTCACGGCCTGGGTGCTTTCTGTACCGGCGTGGTGCCAACGGCCACAGTGGATTCGACAAGAGCTGAACATTACTCACTGCAGAGCAGAGCACTCTTGGGGGAAAAAACTAGGTATTCTAACCAAGTAAAAATAAGTGTAATTGAGTTTTCTTGTTAGGTTCGGTTTCTGAGAGGACCGATATCTTCATCTTCTCAGTTAATGGCAGGTCATTTGTAGGACAGGAGGTGAACATAGGATCATTAAACCCCTAAACGCCTGCTTGGTATCTGCAGACTCATGCAGTCCACTCAGTTATTATTGTGAAGTAAAACTAAAGCTGTTAAAAAGAGTTTTGGTAATTGAATTGAAGCTGAAATAAAATTTAAATATTAAACGAAAAAAGTACACATTTAAAAAGCTGGAAATGCTGCTTTGGCGATTGACTGAAATAAATAAGGTTAATACTACTAAATCATTAAAACTAAAACTGAAATAAAAGACATATATATACATTTTACTCACCCTCAAGTTGTTCCAAACCTGTTTCGGTACCACTTCCTTTTACAGTACAGTACTTACAGGTTACTTACAGTGTACTTACCTAGAAAGTACTGGCTAAGATAGGTAAGTACGTGGAACAGGGGTAGGTTTAGGGGTAGGTTCAGGGTTAGTACTAGTTATTACCCAGTAATTCTACTTACTAAAATAAGTACATAGTATTTACATGGGTAGCTGGACTGTAAAAGGAAGAGTTACCCCTGTTTCTTTCTTCTGCTGAACACAAGAGAAGATGTGTAGTGAATGCTGGTAACCAAAACGTTGGCGGTAGGAAGTTCATTAAAATATCTTCAGCAGAAGAAAGAAACTCATAAAGGATTGGAACTAGAGGTCTTCGCAGTGCACCCGAGACCCGTCGACCTGGGACCATAGACTTTAAAAGAAATGGTCAGAGTGACCACATTGATTTAAATGGAGAAGACTTGAAGCCAGATTTTTGCACTTCCTGTCTGATGTCTGAGCGACTGCGCAGGCTCAAACTGAGCGTGACGACAGTCTGACAGTTGTAAATCTTCTAGTAGCTGTGCCAAGCCAAAACGTTGTTGAAACATTTTGTCCCGTTGCTTTTATGACTCCTATCTATAGGCTTCTCCCATAGACAGTAAAAGGCTTCTCGACTTTATGCCTCCATGTCCCCCGATTGACTCATAGACAGTAAAAGATTGCCTGCGAGCTTCTCCTCCTGTCTATAGCAAGAGTGCCGCACAAGCCCTCAAAAGTGAAGCCAAAACATCTCGGATCGCCCCCCAGTGACCAGTCATAGTATAGGTCATAAACCCCACCTACCCATGTTATTCAACGGGAAGCGAGACCAACTAAACAATTCAATTACACTTCACATATCCTTTTTCCAAAGATAGTTTCTGTCATTTAATGTAGTTTCTATCATGTTGATGTAATTTCAAGTGTTCGTTTTTAAAGTAAGTTTGTTTTTAGTTAGTTATGTGATGCTATAAAAACGGTGCTGTGACATCATGATTGACAGCTGTGATTGACAGGTTCTCTGTGCGAGGTAGTCACTGAAGCACCAGCAGACTTATTTTAATAATGTTGATTATGTGGTTAGTAGTTGTATTTACCTTATTTTAACGAGGTTCTGCAATCAGCAGACATCATTGGAGAGGAACGAAGCAGACAGAGGCCACCTAATAAAAGTGCGTGGCGTGTGCTTGCGTTTGATTCAGCGAGAATGAGGGCGGGGCCTTGATTTTGCGGCTTTACTTCCTGCTCACGACTGCGCGTGTCTGGTCCCGAAAACGCAAGTGCGCAGACTCAAGTTTCAAGTTGTCAGCGCCATATTGAGACACTGGCGGCTTCAGTTCTCTCTGATTGAAAAGAGCGAAGGGGCGTCGTCCATCTTTTTTTACAGTCTATGGCCTATACGGTAATGTCTCAATTGTGCGACAGAAAGTTGCGTAGTGATGATGCAATCGTTAGCTTATTTTCACAAAAACAGCATCTACTGGGCCATTACGTAAGATATAAAGTAATGGAGCGTTTTATACATTGTCGTGTTTATTTATTAATAAATAATGGACAAACGAAGTCTTTGGACGCCTCAGATGTAACGTTATTCGCTGTCAAAGTGACACCAAAATGAATGTCAATGGGATGCCTACAGCAGGGGAAGTTCTGCTACAATGGCGGCTCCCGCGAGGCTTCAACTTCCGGCTGATGGATTACCCCCTTGCCCGGGACCTGTAGGGGTTCGGGTCTATATTTTAATGATAAGCCAGGTCAGAGATACCTGGATGCCTGGTCAATTTTCTCCAGGTATCTCGGTTTGGAACAATCCCAAATCAAATTTTGTTAAATTGTGTTAAATTTTGAGTGAACAAGCTCTCTGGTAATGAAATAATGAAGAGACGGGGTAAATTTAACAGGTTACATTTAAATATTTGCGTGTGGGTTTCCCATTGTACAGTCTCTTGGCACAGTTTTTTTCTGACACATCCATGACCTGGTTTAACTCCACTGAAAGTGGAATGAAATATTAATGGAATTAAGTGACAATCACAAGCTGGCAGTAATCTCAAGCCATTCATCAGCGCAGCTATTACGGCCTGCCGAGGCTTTATTTGAGCGTAAAATAGAACAACACACAGTCTCGTAATAAACTCGTGGCTGCACTTTTAGAAGGATCATCATGTTTGGGTGATATGCATGTATGTATGTATGCATACACACGTACAGTATTACGTGAATTTATAGTGAAATTTTAAAAACACACACGGTTCACACACACATATATATATATATATATACACTATATGTATATTAGAAGGAAGTAAAACAAATTATTGAAATATAATGCATTAACAATAACATAAAAAGTAGATTTAAAATTAAGGTTAAAGGAATAGTTCACCCAATAAAGGACATTTTTGTGCTGTCAAGCGCTATAGAAATGGTTCAAATAACACAGTCTCATCCCAAGACGTCAACTAACTGACGCTTTTGACCATACGTCAACATCTGACGTTTTAGGGTACCCTTTAACGTCAGTTAGATGACGATCCTGGGGTGTCATCCAATTGATGCTTTACCTCTGCCCCTAACGCTCAGGAGTAGCATTGCACACTTTTCACTTTTTCTTTTAAAAGGTATCAAATTTAAAATAAAACTCTTCTGAATGTTTCTTTTTTCAAAATAACACAATAACATCAAAATAAAACAAATAATTTTGAATATTCTTAATGTACAATTTCAACATTTTTGTGATCATCACACTATGCAAGATCGCTGTGAAAATACAGTCAAAAGACAACAAGCGCAGCGCTGAAAAGGGGCGGGGCTACATAAGGTCTATACTGTACGTCACTCTTAAAAGTTGTCTTCTAAAGTTGTTTAATATATTTAAGAATAGAAGAGATACAGGTTTTTGAACTGTCCCTTTAAAGCTGGGATATAATTGCAAGTGTGTTAAATACAGTCGAAAAGGAGTGAAATTTCTGTGGAGTGAACCTGACCTGAACAAAGAATTCCAATTTAAACTGTTTTAATAATCAGTATTAATGAGGAAATGTAAATGAGATGTGTCTGTTCTGACTGCTACAGCATGGGTAATTGTTCCCGAGGGTGTCTTGAAATTAACATGAGTTTGAAATCCCTTATTTATTTATTATCTTTAAAATCATTTTAATTTAATGGAGCTAAAACAAAGAAAAAAATATTAGTCAAACTCTAACATGTTATGTTTGCTATGCTGTACATCATGTCCCCATCACACGTATGTCTAAATATTTTAAATAAAATATTAAGCTCTCAGTTCTTAAATATAGAAATAAATTAATAAATTATCATAAATCTAATGAACACTGAATGAAAATTCACTAGAAATATTAAATCAATACACTTTACTTTTCTTTCAGAATGAGGGTTGAAAATAATTGTTATTCCCCATATTTTTCAATGTTAAAAACCATGATTAACATTTTATTAACATTTTAAGTGAACCTTTAGGAACATGGTAAAAAAAAAATGATATCCCTGATAGCTCACATACACATTTACATCTGGAACACATATTTTTGGAATACATTTGGAAGACATATTTACATCTGAAATACGTCAGGACGTTTCCTGTCAGATGTTAAATAGACATTTAGGACACGTCTTTAAAGTCCCTGTGAACCGGAAGTTGCAAAAGACTTTTCTCCAGTGTTGTGACGTATTTCCAAGTGAAATGATATATTGAATTTGTTCGGGTCACATGACGTCACTGTAGCTTTGCGGAGCATAGATAATAATGCATAAAAGAAAACTGGGGGTAACAAATAAGGACCTAAAATTGAAATTTTCTCCCGTCTCTCTCACTCATTTAAATGGGCAGTTTGGGCGGCCATACTGGGTGAGATCGGTCGTCAATATGGCGGCGTTCTATTTGGAGTGACATAGAATAAAGGGAAGGGTTTTACTTTAGACCACCTCCTCTCCATAGAGCATCACAGTCCCGCCCACAGCCCGAGAGAGCGTTGGTGCCTGAAGTAAATTTCCCATTCATTTCTCCCAAAACGTCAGACAAAACGTTACGTCCTGACTAGTTATCGCATGCCGTGTTTAACGGCGCGCGTGATGTCATCGAGGAGGCGAAACTGGTTGAATTGCGTGTGTCTCACGGCCATTGCGTGAGACTTGAGAACCCTGCTCGAAGAGGAGAATATGGGCTGTCAATCCTCCAAAGAGAACTTGAGGTAAAATATTGTTTTCTTATATATTTTTACTTCTAGTTTTATACGTTGTTTACTTTATAGTTATACGGAAAAGCTTGTGCTCCTATTGGTCAACCTCATACATGTGACGGAACCGTCGTGGCCGACCGTTAAAAAAATTAAACATGCTAGTCTTTTTGTCGTGATGTTGTGAAGCATCGCAGACGCTACGTAGGTTGTCGCCCACTATGACACACTATACGAGATGATACGATCGAATCTTGCGCCCCGACGCCCGTTGTCGTTTACGAATCCCCACGACACCCTACGTCAAACGGATCGTGCCAAAATCAGGCTAAAATCGTGTAATCTGAACCAGGCATTAAAGACATCTCTCAGATGTTTGTACACAGCAGATACTTCCCAGATGAAGCAATCTTTAATAGACATCTTGCAGAAGAATGTGTGCTAATAATAATAAGGGGTCTCCATGACCCTCTTAAAAAGATACGTCATAATAGAGGAACGCCCCGTTAAACACATGACCCAGTTTCTGTTTACTAGTTTTGGATTAGACTCAAATGTTATCAGACATGTTGGTTCAGCAACCCCCTCAGTGTAATAACCTGTTTCCCCGCGGCCCCAGGCCGTCCCATCCACCGCACCTGATCATACCCGTACCTGATCATTTCCTGATTAGCCTGTCACCGCTGTGCTTTGTGGCCCTTAAAGCCTGTATATTCTCTGCGGCTGCTCCGACGCGGGTTGACATTTCCCTCCGTAGATAAGTGTTTTTCCTCCTCCAGGCCTCAGCGGGGGATATCAGCGCCGAGACGAGACGCTGTAATGACCGCCGGTAAACAAACAGACTGCTCTCATGCACTGGAGGAACACCAAAGTAAAATGGAGGTTACATTTTGACTCTAGAACAAATCACAAACATGTTTACAGTACAAAAGTGCGCTTCGTATTGGAACTTAAGCCGGTTCAAACTGGTCTAAACCGGAGGGGTTTGTGTATGGTATCGGGTGTAACAGTTCCGTGCGTTTTGTGTGTCCGATTGCAGCGAGCAAACAAAGATATCAGCTATTGTGCTTGGATCCATCCCCTGAGAAGGAAGGAAAAGTAAATTTGTTCTTATTTAACCGGAGCTGTCCGTTCAGTTCCGCCTCAGTGGGTTAAACCCAGCGGAAAGTCCTCAGGGAATCTGTTGCCGCCCTCCCGCGCTCGCCTTTACCTTCCTCACTTCCCCTCTCTCGCATTATTCATAATTTAATCTCACATTCCCTCTGTGTAAATACAGCCCGGGCCTTTTCGTCAGTCCCTTCCTGTCAGCAAATACACCGCTTTAGTGACATGGAAAAAAAAACCTGTTGGCTTGAATTTTAAAAATCATAATATTATAATTTAATCTAAACACCTTTGAACTGCTCTTCACTCTTCATTAATATGTTATAGTCCGACCCAGATGGAAGCTGTAGACTTTTTTGCACCGACAATCTGCGGAAAGGATGGAAATATGATCTAATCGTGTGTTAAACCAGGGTGTCTGCAGATTTTTTAAGAGCTGTAAAATGCTTTGATATGACTTTAAGGTTCACAAATGTAAGGCCGTAAAAAGCCTTAAGTAGCACAGAAAAATGTAGCCTAGTATAGCACTTTTATTATGGCAGTTTCACGCAGCTGAGCTAAGTCAAGTGGGCTCAAGTGCTATCAGAGACACCAACATTTGTCGTCGTCAAACATTAGGGTTTTCTTATTGGCTGTGCATGAAAATTAAGAATCAAATTTGAGCTGGAAATATAGGGTGGTGCATTAAAGTGTGTAAAAGCATTATTTCTTGGTGTATACAATGTTTCAGATCTGGGATGTACGATAAATCGTCCACCATATCGGTATCAGCTGATATGTTCATTTTCAATGTTATTGTTATAAGAAATTTTGACCAATATTTTAAAGCTGGTAGATAATGTATTATTTCATTCCGCTGAGACACTTCAGGTGCGCACTGTTTTTGAACCGCTTGAAATACGATTGAATCACTTTAATAAAGTCTGTCATATAGGCTCCATATGAGAACATTATAATTGTGTGCTCGGGACATTGCTTTCAATGGGGAGATTTTTGGTTTTGGCTTTCAAAAAGTATATAAATTGAATTTAGATTTAACGGCCAATATATCGGTTATCAGGTTTCAAATATAAAGAATTATCGGTTAACGGTATCGGACAAAATTTTCATATCGGTGCTTCCCTAATTTAATCTTTTTTTAAATTTTATATTCACTCTTCATGGTAGTTGAAAGCATGTTCTTTAAGCCATTTCAATATTAAAGCAACACCAAGTAACATTTCCTCGATGGTCACCCTACAGGTTGGAAGCGGAATAGTCCATTACCGCTGTCGTAAATAATTTAGCCTATCGTAGTCGCACGTGCACGCTCGCTGTTTATCAGCACCGGCTTTGGAACGAACAATGTCTACAGATAAGGTAGAGTTTGTTCCAAAATCTTGAAAGTATGATGTATTGCAACATCAGTAACGAAGAAAAACAAAATAATGACCATTGTAACTTTTGGTATTTTATACTCCATGGTTTTACTAAAGAAACATTAGTCAAAAAAACAGACAAAACAGACACCCCTCTTTGTGTTTATGTTTCTTTTTAAAATTATATTAAATAAACATAAAATTACATCTAAACATATGAAAGTTTCGTTTCAAAGACGGGAGGATAGTAAATTTTGAAGACTCTGCCATAATCCTCTGCCATTTTCCTCCACTTTAATTTCCCCAACTGGAAACTGACGAGCATCTTTGCATCAAATGCGGAACTAATGCATGCATATGGTCCATAATAATAAAATATAAAAACAAACTTCTGACAGTATTACAAAATAAAATATATAAAACCTTTCATTTTAATATTTTATATGCATTTTAAAAACATCTATTAATCACATTTCTAAATTTCAAATCAAAAAGGTGTTCACTTTCATTTGGAAAAAGCCTCTACAAAAATGCCAACTTCAACGTCACTCATACGTACTATTATACTACCGTAATGTGACATTTCTGATTGAAACATGATATTCAATGAGAAAAAAAGTGTAGGATGGGATGGGATGGGATTATATCTCTTGGGAATTTATTGGATGGTGATAAGTGAGCATTACATACCAGAATGAAATCAGTTGTTTCCACCACATTCTGAGCAGCGCCCTCTGGTGTCCTGGATGTGACGTGCAGGCAGGAAATGACAGCGTGACCCTGTTAAGGCATCTTCCTGTGTTCCAGACCAGCAGACAGGAGGATGCCGGTGTAATGAAGCTTATCGGCCAGCCATGACCCAGTGACCTGTGACCTCATGCTGCGAGCGGATGATTGATTGATGGATGGATTAAGACACAGCAATGCTTCTGTTACTGCTGCCGGCTGACCACTGTGTGTGTATCCGACCCCTCGTAGCCTTTACCTAACAGATGTGACAGATGAGCTAGTCTGATGTCCACACACACAGGCTGTGTCCTTCACTCTGCTGCTCTCAGTCAGATCTGAATGAGATTCCCGAGTTGATCAATATTGCATTCCTGAAATGTGTTCCTTTTCAGGAATGCAATATCGGAGGGTAGGGAGCAAAATAATAGAAAATATTGTGCCTGTCTGCCATTTGCAAAACGACGAGAGATTTATATTATATTACGGATATATATTTTATTTGATATATTTGTATACATAAAATATAAAAGCTAAATATAAAGTAAAATATAAAAAAATGAAAGAGCATAAAATAATTAAATATATTGGTTCACAAAAAAATCACATTTAATTTTTAAAACTATAAAGTTAATAAATAGTATTATTTCCATATGCACACCCCCACAAATAGGCAGCTATTATTAATTATAATAATAATAATAATAATAATAATAATATATTTATTTTGTATTGTGTCATATTAAGAATTTATTGAACAAATATTTTAGTATTATATACCATAAACCAAAGATATTTTTTTTTGCAGCATTACATCGGTGAGAAGTCTATTTTATAATTATATTTAAATGTATAATAAAATATAATTCAATATTACTGCTAACGGTCATACTAACCGTGCAAACATTTATGAAAATAAGTGTGTCTGTGTGAACACTGATATGGCCATTTATTTATTTTATTATATTATTTGTTTATTTATTTGTTTGGAAAGTATCTGTGGAAAAGCCTGTCAGGGTTCGTCAACCCGACTGGAACCAAACTTTAAAGTCAAACGGACAGGTTTCTGAAAACTCCTTCAGATCTCCGGCCACCAGTTCAAGATGGGATTATGAATACCTGACAGCACAGGTTCACTCGCGTCCGCTGTATAAAGCACTGAGACCAAGCACTGTGTCTTAATTAAGCAGAATAGATCACAGCTCACAGAATGACATCAAAGACTCGCAACTTCCTTTCATTTCAGCCGGAGCGATGAGAATGGACACGTGTCTCTGACGGCCTGCTGTCTCTAACATAAAGAGAAGTCCACTCGAGCAGAGGACACGCGGATTTAGCTAACCGGCTCCTGACAGACGTCCTGTTTAATGTCCAAGCATCAAAGCAGACAGTCCCCGATGGACGGGCGCACTGGTTCTTTCCAGGTAGCCGGAAACATCAGAGGATCTAAACAGGATAGGGTTCGATTTCTGGGTCTGAACATAAGTTTGTCCGCCTGTTAGCAAGAGTACACGTCGCACCTGTTTAACTAGGGTTAGTTCACCCAAAAAGCCGACTCGATTGGGACTACAGCTGGGTTTTAGACGTCATTAACCCACACATTTACATCAACCCCTCCCTCCGTAAAATGCAAAAAAGGGCATGCACATATTTCTGCGGCTCGTCGAGTGTGTAGTGTTCACGCAGCTGTCAGGTCTTCTGGGTTCAGGCTTCCCATAGACGCTGTACTTCGTCAACAATGGATACAATTTATGTTTGATTATGTTCCTGAAAATAACGATCGTAATTTAGCTCTCTGTGCTGCGCATTTAAGAGAGACAGCTTCTAGAATCTCCACGAATTCAACACCGGATTCAACAAGAAACTGTTACTAAAACATGAAGAAGACCCAACTTTAAAACAAGAGGCAGCAGTTGTTGGGCCACAACCTGTAAGTTAGACTTAATCATTTTAAATATTAGACGTAATGTTTTAGTTTTATACCACCGCTGGCTTTATAGCCACTTAGTTATGCTATTTTGTGCCTACGACAAACGCGTATACAAACATTCTGGACCTGAATTTGTACATGTACTAATGTTGTAAATGTATTTTTCACGTATGACGTAATTTTTCGATTTGATCAAGAACGTAAACTAATGCCAACGCTGTTTGTGTATATAGTAGCCAGTTAGTTTGATGCTATTGTGTAAAACAAACGTGTATAAAGTTAAAAAATGTAGCAAATTATCATTCAGAAACGTTTAGTAAGACCCGGTGAGATTCTGCTTGACTCTCTTTATCGCCGCTTTCTGGGTCTGATTCTGGCTCATACTGATACTGCAGTATCGACACCATTATTTACATTTGATAGGAACACATATGCAACTTTCGCCCGTAAAGGTAAGTGTAAATAAGATTAATTAAATAAAAACACTAATAAAAATGAATTTGTTTGTGTGGTTTGTTCAGTGTTTTATACGAGATTTCAAATGTTCCATTACTTTTTAACATCCTGGCTGTAGATAAAGCAGGGTATTTAATTTATGGCATTATATTATCATAAAATTAACATTTAAAATGATTGAAATTTCATTGAAATCACGTTGATCCATAGTTCAGTTGAAATTTCAACATTGTTTCAATATTCCTTATGATTGAAATACCATTGAAATTCTGTTGATCTATGGACAGGATTTCAATGTTGTTTCAATATTAAAACAGGGTGCAAAATGATGTACAATCAACATCAGAGTTCAATGTTGATTTAATAATTTAATGTTGATAATTTAACAGTGATTTAACATTGTTTCAATGACTGTTTGCTGTCTGGGAATAGGCGTTATGTATGCGGACAACTTACACTACAGTTTAGCGAAACACACCGGCCCAAACTAACCAATCTGAGCCCACTGCCTGTTTCTGAGGGAGTGGTTTTCATAGACTCAGGAAGTCAACCTGTCGTTCAAATGACAGAGGAGAGCGCGGCTTACAATAAAGGTGAAATTTATGAAAAATAAGACTTTTCAAAAAAAGAAAAACCACGAATACTTGTTATATTGCACCCCATAAACACAATCATGCAAAGAAAAAAAAGCAGTACACCACTCCTTTAACAACAGCGTGACTAATGTTAAATAATGTGTTTTATGGTTAACTGTGTAGTTCAGAATTTATATTCTCCATAATAGCAAAACGAGAAAGGCACAAAGGAAACTCCATAACTGTGTGAATTAAGAAAACGTACTGTTACACGACTGAACTATTGAAATGTCTTACTTGTTCAGCAGAAAAAGCCGTTTCTTCTTCCGTTTTGATTGAACGCGTTCAAAACACGGAGTTCCCGCACTTTTCAAAAGCTCCGACGATGTTTAAATCCTTGTATTCACATGAGACGGTTTCTTTCTATAGCCACAATCCAAAGTACGAAGTCTTTTTGGGTTTATAACTGCTGAATCTCCAGTTGACACTGATGTTTGTTGTTTGAATCTTTCTGGATGCCATAAGTTTAATTATGTAACAAGTGCTGCGAGAAAAGCCTCTCTACATCTCCTCACGCGCAGCTGGCCGAAACTACATTATGTGAACGAGTGTGACGTAATTATGCAAAGAAGACATCCTCGAATTTTCTGCGGAAACCCACCAGTACCACTGGAATTAAAATCATTAATTACTAGCGAACTGTTTTTAATCTAGCTATGGCAAGCAAATAGTTTTGACCACTGGCAGAATATGTTTTTTATAATTATTTTGGATTATTTTTAACTAAAAGTAATGGACAGCAGCTTTAAACAAACAAAAAACAAAAGAGAGGAAACTTTGCAGAGAAAATGGGAACAATTTCAAGAGAAGGTGTCAGTAATGTTTTCTAAACTATAGCTTTGCAAATCTGAACTTTTACTGAGACCTTCAAGAAACGTTTATGTTTATTTTTCATTAACAGTCAAACAGAGATATCCGCTAATGTGCTTCTTATGGAATATCTAGTACCTGATTCCCATTCAAATCCACTTTATCAGCAACCTCCAATGGATAAACCTCCAAAACTCCTATCTTCGTATAAAAAAATACAGGAATAAGTAAACAGACATGCTTATGTTTGTAGAATGTGGGTTTCTTATCATCTTGTGGAAGTATCCAACGCCTGACCTTTTCCCAGAGGACAACAACACAACCGCTGGTCCCTGAGGTCCATCTGTTTGGAGTCTCAATCACTGGATCACACACAAACAAGTATTTTCTGCGGGTAACTGTTGTCACGGGCGATTACAACCTCCAGCCGAGAGACCCGTCTCAGAAGCAGGCGAAGCAAATGTCAGCGACCTTCACAATGACAATAACCAACATTAAAAATAAATTAAAATGAGTGGTCCTGGAGTCTTGAGATGCTGGAAATATCAGCAGGCAGACTCACAAATTCCCCCGCCGTGTTTTAAAACCACATCAGCCAAGGACGCTGAACAATAGCCAGACGAGTCTTTCAAATTGCATGTTCTTCCAAATTTCTACTTCCCAGCGGAAAGCAGAATGCTGTTTTTTTCCGTTCACAGAAAAGAGCAACAGCGTCTAACAAATATTAACGCTGTCATCTGCTGATTTGGCCCTGTGTACCGTGAGCTAGACTGAGTTGGAGTTAGAGACGAGGATAGCAATGCCTGTGGACTAGTTCACATAGAGATGAGGATGAAGATTGGTTCTAATTTGAGTAGGATTTCAATGATTATTGAAACAAAAACTGAAGATCTGTCAGTCATAAAACATTGTTCTTCAAGATGAGTCATGAGATCATCCGTCTGTTGTTTGTGCAGAAATGCTGCTGAAATTTGCTAAATTTGAAGAGCAAAAGTCAAAAGTTGTGTTTTGGGTTTTTCATTTAGTGCTTGATTAAGGTTGTGTTCACACTTGTGCTTCAGTTCAACGCGGCGCGTCAAACTAAAAAAACAAACCCGAGGTCGTTTTTTTTCCCCACAAATAACACTTTTACGCATGGCGTTTTACGCGTCGGTGTGAACACTCACATTGGCGCTCTTTGTTTAGTCACGAGGCGGTAAACGTCGGCAAATAACGCTTGCGAAATTCGTCCCGGTGTGAACAGGCCTTAAGAGTACTTTGCTCCTTTTTTCCAGTAAGTGACATTCCACTACTATTTCACTTAGTTACCACTATTTCGCATCAATGTTTGTGGGCACTGCAACAGTTAGCATTAAATCGCCTCGATAAATTAGCTAAATTAGCCAATCGATAAATTAGCATTTGAGGTA
The DNA here is from genome assembly GCA_038021265.1 of Cyprinella venusta. Taxonomy (NCBI): domain Eukaryota; kingdom Metazoa; phylum Chordata; class Actinopteri; order Cypriniformes; family Leuciscidae; genus Cyprinella; species Cyprinella venusta. The sequence goes on from CM075886.1 coordinate 8,929,126, forward strand.
CTTTACCTGTAATTGCGTCTACCAAATCAATAAATCTACCATTAGAATAGACTGATCTCCGAGCTAGTTGGTCACACGTCAGAGGTGCCTGCGCCATTGAATGTGCAGTTGCTGCAACAAAGCCGATGAGCGAGCTATGCAGCTGCAATATGCGTTTTACATATAGACCATTTTACGAGATGTAAACAACACTGGTCCAGAAGCACTCCCTGTTTCAGTTTGTAAATGGTTTCTTAATTTCAAATGTAAAGAAAACATCTTAAAGATGTTTGTTTAACTTTTTGATTCAGTTGTATATGTTCTGTTGGTTGTACTTTATCCCAATGTTTATATAGTCTTAACAAACTGAAACAGGAAGTGCTTCTGGACCAGTGTTGTTTACATCTCGTGAAATGGTCTATACTGTAGGCTTTAGTAAATTGAGGAAAATGGAGTTCTAACATAAGAATGATAAAATAGCCTAGTCTGCCAGTCGTTCTTGTTATGGTACCGATAGCTGAGGCTGCTTGGCTGGAGAGGCGCATCCACCGGCCGGCTCAGTCTCACACAAAACCAACACTTTTACCCATATATGGATTGGCAGAAGGTGGGCGGGGTTATGATTTCCCAAGATTTTCCCAAGATGGCGCCACCCATACCCCCCATAAACAGCCTCAAAACTGTTTTTCAGAGTCTAGGGGTGACATTACAGACGCTTTGTCTATATTTTTTACATTATATGCTCATAAATTACAGACATTTCTGTCAATGGTGGGGAAAGAGTTACACTGAACCAAAAGATACAAAACAAAAACAGCTTTTATGAGGTATACTTTAGTGACGGATTGATGCACCATCTGCGTTTGGTATTTTTACTAGTGAGAACTCGTGAAGAGGTTATAAAATGTGTGAAGGCAACTCAAACACTGATCCAGAGTGCTGCAGCGAGAGTGTCCTTCACGAGCGCTCGTCACACCTCTCTTCATAAACTTGCACTGGTTGCCACTTGCCACTCGCATCAAATTCAAGGCACTGAAGCTTGCACAACCGCTAGCTCTGCAGCCCTAAACTCACTACTTCAGACCTACGTGCCCTCCATGCGCCTTGTGGTGCCATCTCAAAGATGCACACAATCCCTTTCACTGACCTTTACCTGGACTGGTGGAATGAGCTGCCAAACTCAACCCGAGCTGCTTTCAAGAAACGGCTGAAGACGCATCTTCAACCATTGACCCATTAAAACGAACCATTACTATTCATCTATTTATTCATTTTTACTGTGGACTTGTCATATGCATATTGTTGACCTATTGTTGGTTGCTTCTTTTGCTCTGTTTATTTGTAATTTGCTTTAAAAGCGTCAGCTACATGATTAAATGAATAAATGTAAATGTGAAGAACAATTAAACAGCCCACTGACTAACTTCAGCCCCTAGTATACCGTTAGAAATGCTCTATAAATGCATTTATTCCACCTCTGAGCAGCATTAAACAGACACTTATTTGGTAAACAGACGGTAAATTTGGTATTTGACTAGATAAATGCTTGAGCATTATGTCCTTTTCAGGTTTGCAGGACATCACGTCATGGTTTTGGTTCATTTAGGTTCATATTTCAGTTGAACCATGCCAGAGTTTGTTTGGAGACACATTTTCAGGACTCTCTGAACTGCACAAACAAAGCAATAGTGCAAAAAATCGCATCTGCCATGTCACTAACCTTTGACCTGGATGTTTTTCGACAACGTCCCAGCAATAATGCAAAATATGACTCAAGTATTGTTAAACAAGTCGCCAATAAACCTCGGCTGAAGCATTTTCTTGATACCTACAGTACTTACACATTTAAATCTAATGGCTGCTTGGCTCCTGGGGCATTGTGGGATAGCAAAGTATTCACTGGATGCATACTTCAGGGAACTACATATTAAAATGACTTAACCGACACTCTGTGTATGAAGACACCATTATGTCACGTCTAATGATCTAGAACAAATTCAAGTGAGCTTTAGAAACAACCAAGTCAATATTTAATGACTTTGATGCTTATTTCTCTGTAGAATTGGAACCATGAGGTTGAAAAATAGAAAACACGGGCATTTATGAATTAATTGGACTTACAACCAATTCATCAAACGGCATATTTATTCTATCCTCCAACCGCCGAATTGAATACACAGGATTGTGAGACATCACAAGCAGAAAAGTTAAAGAAGCTAGGTTAAATATAATAAACTGTAATGAGATTTACGCTTTATTTCATTTGAAAAACAATTGGCGAATGGGGCAAGAAAAATATATTCATTCAAAAAAAATCAAATGTATCTTGTTTTCTGGATGTTGGAAATCAAGAGAAATTTTATTTCTTTTTTGCAGTATTTTTAACATTATTATCAGTCTAAACAACATATTCCTTCATGTTTCTCGACGCCGTTTTATGTGACAAAAAAAAGAGGAGAAGAAAAAAGCAGACAAACTGAACACATGGAGACCCTAAATGTTACTGACAGAGACGGGGGACACACAATGAGTTGTCCGTGAAAGTAAATCTGTCAATGATCTCAACAGATTGCAGTGACGCTTCCTCTATTAATCTGGCTGTTAGGGTTAGTTCACCCCAAAATGAAAATGATGTCATTAATGACTCACCCTCATGTCGCTCCAAACCCGTAAGACCTCAATTTCACAACACAGTTTAAAGGAGAACTCTGGCACAAAATGAACCTGTTCACATCGCATTAGCTTATCTTTTAGAACCTTATGATATTAAAATTTTGGTCAATACCGATAACCGATAATTCTTTATATTTGAAACCTGAAAACCGATATATTGGCCGATAAATCTACATCCAAATTTTAGTATCATTTTTGAGAGCCTGATTACAAAAACAGAACTCTCCCCATTAAAAGCAATGTCTTGAGCACACAATTATAATGTTCTCATTATGATTTTATGTAGCTTGATTGTATCTGTATGTTCCTTTTTTTGAAGGGATTCCAATCATATTTCAAGCAATTCAAAACCATACAGTGCACACCTTAAGTTTGTCAGCGGAAGGAAATAATACATTATGGGTTTTAACATACTGTATCAGCCGAATATTCTATTTGGGCCGATAATGATAACATTAAAAATAATATCGGTCGATACCGATATGGTGGCCGATACATCGTGCATCCCCAGTATCACTGCTAATAGATCGATTTCTGGATTTGAGTAATTCTGTAATTCTTCTTCACTTGAGCGTTACTCTCCTCTGCTGCTGGTTTACCGGCATAAACCACACGAGAAAGAGACAGCCTTTCATGATATGTGTGTGTCTGGAAGTTTAATGCGCTAACACAGACACACTTCACAGCAGAACTTCAGACGGACCATTTCCAGCTGTGGAGAAGAAGGTGTGGATGTTTATCTGTCTTTCTGTTTGACTGGATCAAAATGTTAAACAGAAGAGGGTGATATGACCAAAATACCATAGTGATTTTAAATAGCTGATCACGATAAAGTTGTTTTGCTGAAAATTAGACAAATAAATGTGTTTATATTTTAAATAATGCAGTATGGTGATTTAGGTTTTTTTTAACAATCCATTGATGCCTTATAAATTAAAGGGATCATTTTTTTTCCAGATATTTTTTTTAATTGATGGATACAAACAAAAACATAAAATTCTGGCATCGGTGCAAAACATCTTAATTAAAATATAATATAATATGATGATGATGATGATTTATTTGTCCTCGAGAGGACATTAGTTTCCACCATAGATGCGAAAAAAATACAAACACACGTAAAACATGTCATTTTATATTATAATTAATATAATATTTTAAATATAATTATATATTATATAAAAATAATAATAAAATAATAATATATTTTAATAACAATATTAATTCTATACTAATCATATGAATTAATTTATTTGTTATTAATATTAATACATGTTACATTTGAATGACAAAATGCGCTGTATTTTTGCATTTCTCATTAACAATCAGTCCTGTTCATTAAAAGCCATGCAAATATAAATAAATATATTAAAGAAGGATATAAAAAGACTTAAAATGGTAATATATATGTATAAATAGTATTTTAAATATAAAATATTATTTAATATTACATCAGATAAGATAAAATAAAATAAATAATAAATTAATAATATAATAATATCAATTATTAATAAGATGAATTAATATTTGATTTAATATTATACATTCATTTATATAATATATATATATATATATATATACTGTATATATATATTATATATCATTCAAAGTCATGCAAATATAAATAAATATATTAAAAACAATATAAAAAAGACTTAAAATGGTAATATATGTATAAATCATACTATAAATATAAAATATTATTTAATATTACATCAGATATACGATACAATATAACTAATAAATTAATAATATAATAATATCAATTATTAATATGATGCATTAATATAATAATTTATTTAATATAATAAATTCATTTATATATATATATATATATATATATATATATATATATATATATATATATATCATTAAAAGTCATGCAAATATAAATAAATATACTAAAAATATATATATAAAAGACTTAAAAGGGTAATATATATATATATATGCATAAATAATATTTTAAATATAAAATATTATTTAATATTACATCAGATATAACATAAAATAATATAAATAATTAATTAATATATAATGGTATCAATTATTAATAAGATGCATTAATATAACAGTTTATTTATT